>OY740796.1:635720-693220 GCA_963514005.1 Raja brachyura | reverse complement strand
TGAATTTTTTGAAGAGGTTACTAGGGAAATTGACGAGGGTAAAGCAGTGGATGTTGTCTATATGGACTTCAGTAAGGCCTTTGACAAGGTTCCTCATGGAAGGTTGGTTAAGAAGGTTCAACTGTTGGGTATAAATGCAGGAATAGCAAGATGGATTCAACAGTGGCTGAATGGGAGAATGGTTAATGGTGGATGGCTGTTTGTCGGGTTGGAGGCAAGTGACTAGTGGGGTGCCTCAGGGATCTGTTTTGGGTCCTTTGTCGTTTGTCATGTACATCAATGATCTGGATGAGGGGGTGGTAAATTGGATTAGTAAGTATGCAGATGATACCAAGATAGGGGGTGTTGTGGATAATGAAGAGGATTTCCAAAGTCTACAGAGTGATTTAAGCCAGTTGGAAAAATGTGCTGAAAGATGGCAGATGGAGTTTAATGCTGATAAATGTGAGGTGCTACACCTTGGCAGGACAAATCAAAATAGGACGTACGTGGTAAACGGTAGGGAATTGAAGAATACAGTTGAACAGAGGGATCTGGGAATAACATAGAAACATAGAAACATAGAAAATAGGTGCAGGAGTAGGCCATTCGGCCCTTCGAGCCTGCACCGCCATTCAATGTGATCATGGCTGATCATCCAACTCAGTATCCCGTACCTGCCTTCTCTCCATACCCCCTGATCCCTTTAGCCACAAGTGCCACATCTAACGCCCTCTTAAATATAGCCAATGAACTGGCCTCAACTACCTTCTGTGGCAGAGAATTCCAGAGACTCACCACTCTCTGTGTAAAGAATGTTTTCCTCATTTCGGTCCTAAAGGAATTCCCCCTTATCCTTAGACTGTGACCCCTTGTTCTGGACTCCCCCAACATCGGGAACAATCTTCCAGCATCTAGCTTGTCCAACCCCTTAAGAATTTTGTAGGTTTCTATAAGATCCCCCCTCAATCTTCTAAATTCCATCGAGTACAAACCGAGTCTATCCAATCTTTCCTCATATGAAAGTCCTGACATCCCAGGAATCAGTCTGGTGAATCTTCTCTGTACCCCCTCTATGGCAAGGATGTCTTTCCTCAGATTTGGAGACCAAAACTGTACGCAGTACTCCAGGTGTGGCCTCACCAAAACCCTGTACAACTGCAGTAGAACCTCCCTGCTCCTATACTCAAATCCTTTCGCTATGAATGCTAACATACCATTTGCTTTCTTCACTGCCTGCTGCACCTGCATGCCTACTTTCAATGACTGGTGTACCATGACACCCAGGTCTCGTTGCATCTCCCCCTTACCTAATCTGCCACCATTCAGATAATAGTCTACCCTCATGTTTTTGCCACCAAAGTGGATAACCTCACATTTATCCACATTGTACTGCATCTGCCATGCATCTGCCCATTCACTCAGCCTATCCAAATCACCCTGCAGCCTCCAAGCATCCTCCTCACACCTAACTATACCCCCCAGCTTGGTATCATCTGCAAATTTGGAGATGTTGCATTGAATTCCCTCGTCCAAATCATTAATATATATTGTAAATAGCTGGGGTCCCAGCACTGAGCCTTGCGGCACCCCACTAGTCACTGCCTGCCATTCTGAAAAGGACCCGTTTACTCCTACCCTTTGCCTCCTGTCTGCTAGCCAGTTCTCTATCCACATCAATACTGAACCCCCAATACCGTGTGCTTTAAGTTTGTATGCTAATCTCTTATGCGGGACCTTGTCGAAAGCCTTCTGAAAGTCTAGATATAACACATCCACTGGTTCTCCCTTATCCACTCTACTAGTTACATCCTCGAAAAATTCTATCAGATTTGTCAGACATGATTTACCTTTCGTAAATCCATGCTGACTTTGTCCAATGATTTCACCACTTTCCAAATGCGCTGCTATCCCATCTTTAATAACTGACTCTAGCAGTTTCCCCACTACCGATGTTAGACTAACTGGTCTGTAATTCCCCGCTTTCTCTCTCCCTCCTTTTTTAAAAAGTGGGGTTACATTAGCTACCCTCCAATCCTCAGGAACTACTCCAGAATCTAAGGAATTTTGAAAGATTATCACTAATGCATCCACTATTTCTGTGGCTACCTCCTTGAGTACTCTGGGATGCAGACTATCTGGCCCTGGGGATTTATCGGCCTTCAATCCGTTCAATTTACCCAACACCACCTCCCGGCTAACCTGGATTTCACTCAGTTCCTCCATCTTATTTGACCCCCGTTCCACTGCTATTTCCGGCAGATTATTTATGTCTTCCTTAGTGAAGACAGAACCAAAGTAGTTATTCAATTGGTCTGCCATGTCCTTGTTCCATAACCGTGCATAGTTCCTTGAAGGTGGAATCTCATATAGATAGGGTGGTAAAGAAAGCTTTTGGTATGCTAGCCTTTATAAATCAGAGCATTGAGTATAGAAGCTGGGATGTAATGTTAAAATTGTACAAGGCATTGGTGAGGCCTAATCTGGAGTATGGTGTACAATTTTGGTCGCCCAATTATAGGAAGGATGTCAACAAAATAGAGAGGGTACAGAGGAGATTTAGTAGAATGTTGCCTGGGTTTCAACAGCTAAGTTACAGAGATAGGTTGAATAAGTTAGGTCTTTATTCTCTGGAGCGCAGAAGGTTAAGGGGGGACTTGATAGAGGTCTTTAAAATGATGAGAGGGATAGACAGAGTTGATGTGGACAAGCTTTTCCCTTTGAGAATAGGGAAGATTCAAACAAGAGGACATGACTTTAGAATTAAGGGACAGAGGTTTAGGGGTAACATGAGGGGGAACTTCTTTACTCAGAGAGTGGTAGCGGTGTGGAATGAGCTTCCAGTGGAAGTGGTGGCGGCAGGTTCGTTGGTATCAGTTAAAAATAAATTGGATAGGCATATGGATCAGAAGGGTGTGGAGGGTTATGGTATGAGTGCAGGCAGGTGGGACTAAGGGAAGAAAGTTGTTCGGCATGGACTTGAAGGGCCGAGATGGCCTGTTTCCATGCTGTAATTGTTATATGGTTATATGGTTATTAGAAAAATACATTTAACTAAAACGCTCATCTTATTAACTTCTGGTTTGCATTGTTTTTACATTTATGCAAAAACGGCACATGATAGCGCTGCGATTTTTCGCCACCTTGCTCGCCATTCTCCTGTGCTGCAAGTGCAATAAGTTTTGTTCCGATCGGTAGCATATTTTAAAGGTTATCTCTATATTAAAATGCTTCATCATGTTTGTGGTTGAGTGAGTATATGTGTGTGTGTCAATTCCTATTTTCTTCCGAACGCTAGGCCACAGCCTTCCCATTTTGACACATCCTACTCACCGTTTTCCCATCGAGGCGATAAACATATTCCCGTCGCATTCCCACCTCTAATTCCGAACTTTTATTCGTTTAAAGTTTCAAAAACAGCCCAGACACCCGTTATCCAACTAAGTGACGTCACAATGCATTCTCTCGTGCTCTAACGGAACTTTCCAGATTTTCAAAAGACTCCAGCAGGGAGGGGCACTTCAGCGTTCCAACGACAGCTCGCAAAGCAGGACTGGCCACTCTGGCCGAGAGGGGCACTCCAGCGCTCCAACGCCACTTTCCACATTTTCAAACAAAAAAAATCGTCATTTCATTAATTGTCTTTTATTTTACAATTAAACTTTAAACAAAAATGTTAAAATTGGTGAAGCCAGAGAGGGTTATTGGGAAGAAAGTGCCACTTTAAATTTAGTTGCATCTGGCTGGGCAACCGTGGCTTGGTGGAGATTATTCCATGCTTTAATAGTGCGTGGAAAGAACTAATTGCTGTACACATCTGTCTTTTAGGCTGGGACCACAAATTGCATCGAATGTCCTCGTCTGCTCCTAATTGGTTTGGGGTTGGTGTAGGTCTTGTGATCTATGTCTAGCTGCCCATTTAACATTTTGTAAAAACAGGTCAAACGGTGAGCTTCACGTCTGTCTTGGAGAGGTTTCCACCCCGCCCAGAGAATTCAGAAGTTTGGTGACACTCGCTTCTCTCTCGTAGGTGTTAGTAACAAATCGAGCGGCCTGTCTTTGGACACGTTCGATGGATGAAATGTTTTTATCTGTGTATGGGTCCCAAGCTGCAACTGCGTAGTCCAGATGAGGTCTAATGAGGGTGAAATACAGCTTCTCCTTGACAGAAGCTGAACAATGATGGAAGTTGCGCCTCAGGAAGTTTAGGACACCTGTTGCTTTCACTGTTGCATGAAGAGTCTGACCATTCCAACGTAGATCATTCTGTAATTTGATGCCAAGATACTTGGTTTGTTTGGATTCTTCAAGGGTGACACCAAGTATGTTGTAAGATGTGACGCCTGGATTCCTCTTTCTGGTGACACGCATGGTTTCACATTTGGAAGGGTTGAACTGCATGCCCCATTGTTGTGACCACTCGACCATAGTATCGAGATCCTTTTGGAGAGCATCTTCATCATCAGCTGACTTAATTGGACGGTACAGCAAACAATCATCAACGAATAGTCTGGTCGTACTTGCGACTTTTTCATGGATGTCATTGATGTAAAGCAAAAATAGGTGTGGGCCAAGTACTGTGCCCTGGGGTGTACCACTCAACACTGGATGCCAATTGGAGCTCTTTCCGTTCACACACACGCGTTGAAGACGTTTTGTCAGAAAACTGGAAATCCATCGTTTCGTGTTGGAACGAATACTAACAGGTCTATAATTGCTAGGTTTCGTGTTGGAAGTCAAGCTTCCGAAGCAGTCTCTGGTGTGGGATGACATCAAATGCTTTAGAAAAGTCCAGTACAACTAAATCCATGATGACGTTACTGTCAAGGTGCTTGGCCAGGTCATTTGTTGTCAGGATAAGCTGAGACTCGCATGATCTATGCCTCCTAAATGCATGTTGGTTGTCGGCAAGAATATTATGTTTGCTCACGTGACGCATCAGATTACTATCTGTGATATGCTCCAGCAATTTACAGCAAGTACTTGTTAATGAAACAGGACGATAATTCGCTGGGTTGGTGGTTGAACCTTTCTTAAAGAGAGGAATAATGTTGGCCTTCCTCCAATCCAGCGGTACATCGCCCGAGTCAAGCGATTGTTGAAAAATGAACTGTAAAACTGGAGCCAGTTCTTCGGCTGCGATCTTGAGGGCTTGATTTTGTATCTGATCTGGTCCAATTGCTTTTGTGGTATTAATGTTGAGTAATAACTTTTTGACACCTTCAACCTCAATTTTAATAGCAGGCATATCAGCATATGGGCTGGGCGGAAGGACTGGAAATGATGAAGGCTCCACATCTTCCCGGGTGAAAACGTGTTGGAATTGGTTCGCAAGAGCTTCTGCTTTCGCCTGGTCTTCAGTGATCGGGCAATTGTTCACTTTTAGTATCTGGACACCAGTGTTGTCTGTCCGTCTGGATTTCACATATCTCCAAAAAGCCTTGGGTTGTTCTCCCCCAAGAATAGAGGAAACATGTTGTCTATGAGCATTCCTAATTGCACGATCGACTTGCTTTCGCACAGTAGTAAAATTGTCCCAGTCCAATTTTGTACCCCCTTTTTTGGCACGGATATAAAACTTCTCTTTCTTACTGCAGAGACGTTTCAGTTTTGCCGAAAACCAAGGAGGACGCATACGGCCCTTGATTAGTTTTTGAGGAACATGATTTGTGACAATGTTATTTAAAGAGTTTTTCAGCCACACCCAGTTGTCTTCTACAGATCTTTTATCTGGTTGCAGGTTGAAGAAATCTTTTGCCAGTTTTTTAGCTAAGCCTTTAAATTCCTCGCGAAATTTTTCGCGGTGGTTTTGAAGGGACTTTAAGTGTAATTTTGCTTGGATAATATAATGATCACATGATGAAACTTCCGAGATTAAATCTGGGTGTGAAGTGAACAGTAAATCTAAAGTATTTTCGGTGCCACTTGTCTCATCACGCCTGGTAGGGAAAGAGACTTTTTGGGACAGGTGATTTTCCAGAGTAAAGTCAGCTAGGGCTACCGGGAGAGCCCCTTTTGGTTCGCTTTGTATGCCATCTGACTAATCTACAGGTCCTGACAGGATATTCCCTAGGACATTGAGGGAAGTTAGTGTAGAAATAGCAGGGGCTATGACAGAAATATTTCAAATGTCATTAGAAACTGGAATAGTGCCGGAGGATTGGCGTACTGCGCATGTTGTTCCATTGTTTAAAAAGGGTTCAAAGAATAAACCTAGCAATTATAGACCTGTTAGTTTGACGTCAGTGGTGGGCAAATTAATGGAAAGGATACTTAGAGATAATATATATAAGCATCTGGATAAACGGGGTCTGATCAAGAACTGTCAACATGGATTTGTGCCAGGAAGGTCATGTTTGACAAACCTTCTTGAATTTTTTGAAGAGGTTACTAGGGAAATTGATGAGGGTAAAGCGGTGGATGTTGTCTATATGGATTTCAGTAAGGCCTTTGACAAGGTTCCCCATGGAAGGTTGGTTAAGAAGGTTCAATCTTTGGGTGTTAATGGCGGAGTAGCAAGATGGATTCAACAGTGGCTGAATGGGAGATGCCAGAGAGTAATGGTGGATGGCTGTTTGTCAGGTTGGAAGCCGGTGACCAGTGGGGTGCCTCAGGGATCTGTGTTGGGTCCACTGTTGTTTGTCATGTACATCAATGATCTAGATGATGGGGTGGAATGTTGGATAAGTAAGTATGCAGATGATACTAAGATAGGTGGTGCTGTGGATAATGAAGTAGATTTTCAAAGACTACAGAGAGATTTGGGACATTTGGAAGAGTGGGCTGAAAGATGGCAGTTGGAGTTTAATGATGATAAGTGTGAGGTGCTACATCTTGGCAGGACAAATCAAAATAGGACGTACATGGTAAATGGTAGGGAATTGAGGAATGCTGTGGAACAGGGGGATCTAGGAATAACTGTGCATAGTTCCCTGAAGGTGGAATCGCATGTAGATAGGGTGGTAAAGAAAGCTTTTGGTGTGCTGGCCTTTATAAATCAGAGCATTGAATATAGGAGTAGGGAAGTAATGTTAAAATTGTACAAGGCATTGGTGAGACCAATTCTGGAGTATGGTGTACAATTTTGGTCACCTAATTATAGGAAGGATGTCAACAAAATAGAGAGAGGACAGAGGAGATTCACTAGAATGTTGCCTGGGTTCCAGCAACTAAGTTACAGAGAAAGGTTGAACAAGTTAGGTCTTTATTCTTTGGAGCGCAGAAGGTTAAGGGGGGACTTGATTGAGGTCTTTAAAATGATGAAAGGGATAGACAGAGTTGACGTGGATAAGCTTTTCCCATTGAGGGTAGGGAAGATTCAAACAAGAGGGCATGACATAAGAATTAAGGGACAGAAGTTTAGGGGTAACATGAGGGGGAACTTCTTTACTCAGAGAGTGGTGGCTGTGTGGAATGATCTTCCAGCAGAAGTGGTGGAGGCAGGATCGATTTTAACATTTAAATGTAAAGTGGATAGGTATATGGACGGGAAGGGAATGGAGGGGTATGGTCTGAGTGCAGGTAGATGGGACTAGGGGAAAATAAATGGTCGGCACGGACTGGAAGGGCCGAGAAGGCCTGTTTCCGTGCTGTAATTGTTATATGGTTATATGGTTATTAAACCCGGGACATTGAAATCGCCCCCCAGGATGATAAGTGGTGAGCATGAAGAGGCATTAATTTTGGAGATGTTTGACCCAAGATCTAAAAGAGGCTCCGTTTTCGTGTCAGGAGGTCGGTAAAAGCTTCCAATCTGTAACGACTGACCCCCAAGCGTAGCCTGACACCAGATTTGCTCAGAGTCGCTGACCAAGTCTGTTCTTTCAAAGCAGGGAATGGTATTGTTAACTCCGATGAAGACACCGCCTCCATGCTTGTTTCTGTCCTTTCTAAAAATTTGGAGGTGAGGAGGGAAAATCTCAGCAGATTTGATTGATGGGTCCAGCCAAGATTCAAACCCGATAAGAATATCAGGGTTTTCAGTTTCAATAAATGAATTGATCACAGCACATTTTCCTCTTATACTGCAGCAATTTATAACAGCTATTTTGATTCCGTGTTCATTGCTGACCTCATTACGATCAATATCGCCTCCAGCCCCGCGGATCCGCTGGCTTTCTCCGGCCCCGCTGCTCCGCTGGTGTTCTTCAGCCCGGCGGCTCAGCTGGCGGTCTCCAGCCCCGTTGACCGGCTGGCGGTCTCCAGCCCCGCGGCTCTCCAGGCGGGCTCCAGCCCCGTTGACCGGCTGGCGGTCTCCAGCCGTGCAGCTCACCTGGCGGGCCCCAGCCCCGCTGCTCCTGTGCTCCGTTGCTCTGACGAGCTCTGGAGCAAGACGGAGATCGCCCCAAAAGTTGTTGCAGCCGCAGGAACCGAGGTCCAGAAGTTCCTGTCGGCTGTACGAAATGGGTCCAAGACTGCTCCGTGTGTGCAGCCTTGAAACAGGTAGGGGGATTGACTCAAGAACTTTCCCGTTCTTGGGAGACCTGGGGTGCCATGATGTGCCCGCGCCGCCATTTTGGATCTGGCCACTACTATATCAGGAAGATTGTTTGTGTCCTCCTTAGTGAAGACGGATCCAAAGTACCTGTTCAACTCATCTGCCATTTCCTTGTTCCCATAATAAATTCACCCTTTTCAGTCTTCAAGGGTCTGACTTTGGTCTTAACTAATTTTTTCCTCTTCACATACCTAAAGAAGCTTTTACTATCCTCCTTTATATTCTTGGCTAGCTTACCTTCGCACCTCATCTTTTCTCCACGTATTGTCTTTTTAGTTATCTTCTGTTGCTCTTTAAACATTACCCAATCCTCTTGCTTCCCGCTCATCTTTGCTACGTTGTACTTCTTCTCTTTTATTTTTATACTGTCCCTGACTTCCATTGTCAGCCACGGTCGTCCCTTACTCCCCTTGGAATCTTTCTTCCTCTTTGGAATGAACTGATCCTGCACCTTCTGTATTATTCCCTGAAACACCTACCATCCCTGCTAGGGTATCTTTCCAGTCAACTTTTGGCCAGCTCCTCCCCCATTGCTCCATAGTCCCCTTTGTTCAACTGTAATACTGACATCTCCGATTTACCCTTCTCCCTCTCAAATTGTAGATTAAACTTATCATATTGTGGTCACTACCTCCTAATCGCTCCTTAACCTCAAGTTCCCTTATCACATCCGGTTCATTACACATTTATTTACGTAATCATTAGGTTCTTTTAAACAAAAACAAATACACTCTTTTCATTTACAGTTGCAATTAACAGAAAATCTCATTCAGATTCATTTAATTCCACAAGAAATACTCAAATTTTCATCAAATTCATTGTGTCCGGGCTGAATTTCTAAAATTGTGCTTATTTTATAATTAAAAATATACTTAAAATCTATTGGCGAAGTCTCCTGTATGTAAGCATGTGCTGCATTTTCTGAGGAGTTGCAAGTGGAATTGTAAATTATGTAACCATCATTGAATATGAACGTCGGATGTAAAGAGGGAAGGAAGGTCGGTATTTGAAAATATTTGGGGACATTGGAGTGCTTTTTTCCCCTTGATGCCCATTGACTTCAGTTTTATCAGAATGCCTCAATACCATACTTGTTCAAATGCTGCCTTTTTGTCTAGAGCTGTCACTGTCACCTCATTTATGAATCTCAGATATTTAGACTGAATGTCTTGAGGAAACAACAAGACGTCGCCAAAATACATCCAAAACGGTATACGGCGCAATGTCTTTTTTATTCATATGTTAATGGATTGATATGTAAAATTGTCTTTAGAAATTTATATCTACATGAGATAAATATCTATCTTTTTTACATTGTGCCAAGAACCAGGAACAAACGAGTTGCAGGATGGTCTAGGAACACGCAAAGAGACGTCGAGAAGCAGTAAGGAGCAGAAAGGGACAAGAGGACTTCCGGTGGCGCCATGTTATGGTAACAGTCGCCACACATAGCTCCGCTCCCGAAAATTTGCGATTTTTCGCATTAAAACTGGATCTACAGATCGGGACCAATTAATAAAAGTTATCATAGCCTTTGAATGCTCTGCTGATGGTGTTATCAGTAAGTGCTGTGCAGTAAACCCTGGATTTAACCCTTTAAATGCAGAATCCAATTTTTGCTCAGAGTCCTCAGAGAAGCATTTCAAAAATATACTACAGCACGGAGAAAGAGCCTGAAGAGCTTGAAGAACCGACTTTTGAAGGTGCTCTTGAAGGGAAACTGCCTTCCAAAATGTCTACAAGAGCTAAGGCAGATAAGGCAGAAAAGAAGAAAGACTTGGAGGACTTAAAGCAAATGGTAAGAGAACTGAAAGATAAAAAGGTGGACGGAACGCCCATGGAAAACATGATGAAAGATATGACAGATAAGCTAATGCTGAATATGAATACGGGCAATTTGAAAGTTATTGAGTCTGTGCAGGATTCGATCAACACTGTAAATAAAAGAATTGAAGATGTGAGAGTTGAACTATTGGAGCGAATGAACAAGGGGGAAGAGGACACTAATAAGAAGTTTGCTGCAGTGCATGAGACTGTCTCCACATATGTGAAAACAATGAAAGAGATGGGACGAATGGCCGAGGATATGAAGAAAATGAAGATACAGCACGACCTCACTGCAAAACAGCTGGCAAAATGTTCGGTTAAGTGCTTAGATTTGGAAACTCGTTCGAGACGCTTTAATCTAAGGCTAGTAGGAGTACCCGAGGAAGCCGAGGGAGATAACCCTCGGGAGTTTGCTGCGGATCTAATTAAAGAAGCTTTCAATCTTCCTA
Source organism: Raja brachyura (assembly GCA_963514005.1). Next base: position 682,468 of record OY740796.1, on the reverse strand, counting down.
ACCTTCCGAAAATTGAAGCAGCACATCGAATTCCGAGATTCAAACAAAAATCCCAAACAGGCTCAGAATACACACGTCAGATCATAGTGAAATTCTGGGACATTTCTGCTGTGGAAGAGGTTATGAACAATATTAAATATGGAATACCACTGGAATACGAGCAGACAACCTTCAAAATATTTAGAGATTATCCCTATGAAGTTGTCCAGAAAAGAAATCAGTTCTATAAGGTAAAGCAAGCTCTCCAAGGTGTGAAGGGTGTCAGATATGGAGTCTACTTTCCCGCAAGAATGCGTATTTCTTACAAGGATCAGCAAAAATCGTTTACAAATCCTGAGAGCGCATATAAATATGCCTTAACCATCGTGGAAGAGAATCAGTAACTTTAAAAGCTGAACTGTATGGATATTCTTTATCTTATTATTTCACCATGAAATGTGTTCAACAGAAGATGGAACTCTCCCTGTGATTTGACTCGACGGCTTAGCGAGGAATGTTAATTTAAGGACATACTGGGTTCCAAATAAGCGGAAAAAGATAAACATTGAATACAGAGCTTTACAATATAATCTGAACAGAGCAATTACCGTGGTTTAAAAATTTAACTGAATAACCTAATGTTATAGAAGTAACACTTTTAACATTTAAAATATAGGATACTATTATAGAAATTGTAATGAATACTAACCAGATCGGTAATAAGGGGCTGATTTACAAACTAACATCTATAACTTAATATCTTAATAAGTTTTTAAGCAGATTTATAACCGGGTTGTGAGGGGGATGACGCGCTCCTGGCTCAGATCCAGAAGCCTGCCCTAGGTAGCCCCTTCAACCAATAGCTGATTAATATCGAGGTAAAAATTGATGCTTAACACTCTGTAGATATAACAGTTAGATATATTTGAGAATACATATGAAATGGATATATGTACTGCAATTAGGTTGATTTGGAATCGGCTCGGTTCTAGTATGGATATGTTATGACTTATTGAGGGAACGGAGCTATTTGTTTATTAACATCGACAACGGAAGTCGTTATAATGTTTTCTCCCACCAACAGGTGGGCCACTTATTACAGTGCCGACAAGCTCGGTCACTGTATTTTCACTTTTACTATATTTTTTTTAATATCACAATTAATCACATGTGTGTTTTATTTATTCAAGGATAATCGCAAAAGGAATCCACAAATTGAACTTGGTAGGTTGACTGTTCCCCCATTGCTTAAAGACCTGAGGTACGGATGCACCGTAAGATACAAAGGTACTAAACCTAGCCAAAATGCAAGACATTAAACAAAATAAATTGGGAGGAATCTCATTTTGCAGTTGGAATATTAGGGGGGCTAACGAACATATTAAAAGGGGTAAGATTTTAGCACAGCTGAAGGCATTTAAATCAGATGTTATCTTCCTCCAAGAAACACATCTTAAAGTTCATGATCAAGTTAGATTGAGGGCCAACTGGATAGGTCAAACTTTTAATTCGTCATACACGTCAAAATCCAGAGGGACGTCCATCATGATTCGCAAAGGTATACCATTTAAACAGAAAAATATCTTAACAGATAAAGATGGGAGATATTTGATTGTTACCGGTGAGATACATGCAATCCCAATCACATTGGTAAATATATATGCGCCTAACTTTGATAATAACCATATAACCATATAACAATTACAGCACGGAAACAGGCCATCTCGGCCCTTCAAGTCCGTGCCGAACAACTTTTTTCCCTTAGTCCCACCTGCCTGCACTCATACCATAACCCTCCATACCCTTCTCATCCATATGCCTATCCAATTTATTTTTAAATGATACCAACGAACCTGCCGCCACCACTTCCACTGGAAGCTCATTCCACACCGCTACCACTCTCTGAGTAAAGAAGTTCCCCCTCATGTTACCCCTAAACCTCTGTCCCTTAATTCTAAAGTCATGTCCTCTTGTTTGAATCTTCCCTATTCTCAAAGGGAAAAGCTTGTCCACATTAACTCTGTCTATCCCTCTCATCATTTTAAAGACCTCTATCAAGTCACCCCTTAACCTTCTGCGCTCCAGAGAATAAAGACCTAACTTATTCAACCTATCTCTGTAACTTTAATCCGCATTTTTTAAATAAAATTTTTAATATAATTGCAGAATATAATTACCAGAATGTTATAATTGGGGGAGACTTTAACTGTGTCTTAGACCCTTATTTAGATAAACCCAGTCAAAAACAACGAGGTAATACGAAATCACATATATAAAAAATACAAATATAACCGATGTTTGGAGGATTGCAAATCCGACAGGAAAGGAATATTTATTTTATTCATCGGTACACAAGACTTATTCACGTATAGATTATTTCCTGGTAGACACAAAATTAATTCCGTATACTCTTAACCCAAAATACCATACAAATACGATTTCAGATCATTCCCCCCTAACTTTAAAAAAAAATAGGTGTGTCTAACAATACATCGTTCTGGAGGTATAACCCCCAAATTTAAAAAGACCCGCAAGGGAGTATATATCTAAGACAGCAAATGGATCTTTTTTTCGAAATAAATGATACGCCAGACACACCACCTACTTTATTATGGGAATCTTTCAAAGCTTTTATTCGAGGTGTTATAATCTCATACCAAGCCTTTCAGAATAAAAAAAATAAGATTGAACAACGGCAGCTAGAGGAACAAATTAGACAATTGAATATAGATAATGCTAAAGACCCGTACATGGATAAACATAATAAAATATCAATACTAAAATTCAAATTAAATAAATTACTATCAGAGAAAGTTATAAGATTATTCCAAATTACAAGACAGGAACAGTTTGAATTTGGGGAGAAGCCTCATAAACTTCTCGCACGGCAATTAAAAAAACGTGAAAAGGATCACACAATTTCAAAGATTAAATCAGACAGAGGGGAAGTATTAACATTACCGAATGAAATTAATAAAAGATTTGTGCAATTTTATGAGAATTTGTATACATCCAAAACGACAACGGACACCAACACAGTCACTGAGTTTCTGGATAATTCCAATCTTCCCAAACTAGAATTGCAGGAACAAGAGGAATTGGGAGCACAAATCTCAAATAAGGAAATAGAAGAAACAATATTCTCATTAAAAAAATGGAAAAACACCAGGTGGATAAAAACACCCGACGGATTTAGTAATGAATTCTATAAATGTTTTTACGATATATGTAGTCCTCGTCTACAGAAAATGTACACACACGCTTTCAGAGAACAAATATTACCTGATAAATTAGCAGAATCTACAATAACACTAATACTTAAGAAAGATAAAGATGAGGAAGAACCTGGATCTTATAGAGCTATCGCGTTGTTAAATACAGATCAAAAAATATTAACAAAAATATTAGCAAGAAGATTAAGTAAGTACGCCATTAAACTAATACATCCGGATCAAACGGGGTTTATCCCTAAGAGACATTCATTCAATAATTTGAGACGTCTGCTTAACATAATGCACTCACACCACACTAAACATCCAAATCTTGCAATTATTTCACTGGATGCAGAGAAAGCATTCGATCAGGTTGATTGGAAGTATATGGTTAAGGTATTGCAAAAATTTCAACTGGGAGAGAATTTCATTCAATGGATTAAATTAATATACAATAAGCCAATGGCCAGAATATTAACTAATAATATTTTATCCACAAAATTTCAATTGTCAAGGGGTAATAGACAAGGTTGCTCATTATCACCATTGTTATTTGCTCTTATAATTGAACCACTAGCGGAAAGAATTAGAACTCATCCGAATATCCACGGATATAAGACAAAATATTCAAACAATAAAATATCATTATACGCTGATGATGTACTTTTGTACATCACAAAGCCTCATATCACGATACCCAACATTTTAAATTTAATTGAGGATTTCGGTTCATTTTCAGGTTATAGAATAAATTGGAATAAAAGTGAAATCATGTCAATAAAACCGAAAGATTCTACACATCTCATACAATTTCCTTTAAAAATAGCTGTGGAAAAATGTAAATACTTGGGTATTGAAATACTAGAAGATATCAAGACATGTTTAAAGGAAACTATAACCCTGTACTTAAGAAACTACATAATTTAATTAAATTCTGGAAAACGCTTCCGATGTTCTTAATAGGTCGAATAAACGCCATAAAAATGATTTTTCTACCACAAATTCTATACTTGTTCCAATCAATTCCACTATATCTACCCAAAAAGTTTAAAAAAAAATTGGACTCAGATATAACAAATTTTACTTCGGAGTCACGTGAGTGACTACGTGAAGAACCCTGTACAGCCGTTCGTGTGTCATTGCGTCAGACATTTTCGTGCAGACGACTGTGGAGCAGCGCAGCTCCTCCAACGGTAAGTCTAAAAAAGTTGCAGGTAAGTGCTATTTTTCTTACCTGTTCTAGGTCTCCTGCAGGAACCTCCGGGGTTTTTGCAGTGGATGTTTGCGATAGCCGACGAGGGAACCAGCCTAGGGCTTTGGCGGAAAACCCTGGTCCAACCGCGGAAGCGGAGAGCTGGGAAAGTTGGGTTCGCGATCAGACCACTGATAACGTGGTCAGTGACTCCACACGTTGGGTTCCCGGGTAGGGGAAACCCGAGAATAGTCCGGTTTTAGACGGCAGTAGTCCCTAGGGGATGGGGCTTAATGGACCTGAACGGTCAGCCTGGGTTCCCAGGTAGGGGAAACCCAAGTATATGCGGTTCTAGACCGCAGTAGTCCCCAGGACATTGGGTTAAAACTAACCTAAACGGTTAGGCTGGGTTCCCGGTACAGGGGAAACCCAAATATATGCGGTTTTACATCGCAGTAGTCCCCAGCACGTGGGGTTAAAATGAACCTAAATGGTTAGGCTGGGTTCCTGGTGCAGGGGAAACCCAAGTATATGCGGTTCCCAGACCGCAGTAGTCCCCAGGTAATGGGGTTAATTCACATAAATGATTAGCCTGCGTGCCAGGAGGGTACCGTGGGTATATATTTATATATATATATATTATATTTATATGGATTCCTGGGGAGGGGAAATTCATCTATGGGGTTCCCAAACTACAATAATCCCCAGGATATGGGGACAACTGACAAAATAGTCAGTACAATTGGGAAAGTTGGGAGATTTCACCTCTGGGAATTAATTTAGAGAGCAGCACTTTTGGGTAGGGCTGCTTCATGGGAATGTCAAGTTATGGCAGTGCCAGCCTATGGGAAAGCTGTGCCAGCAGTACCTTTGTTTAGGACTGCTCATGGGGATGCCAAGCTATGGCAGGCTAGCCTATTGGAGAGGCTGTGCCAGCAGCACCTTTGCTCAGGGCTGCTCATGGGGATACCAAACTATGGCAGGCTGGCCTATTGCAGAGGCGGTGCCAGCAGTACCTTTGCTCAGGACTGCTCTAAGGGAATGCCAAGTTATGGTAGGCTAGCCTATTGGAGAGGTTATGCCAGCAGCACCTGTGCTCAGGGCTGCTTGATGAGAACACCAAATCTATGGCAAATACTGGCCTATAGGAAAGGCCGCGTCAGCAGCACCTTTGTTCAGGGCTGCTTCATGGGCACCAGCGATACCTTGTTAGGGCTGCTTTATGGGAATAGCAGTTTAGTAGGGTATTCCCATTCACAGTGATCATGGGTTCAATGGAACACCTAATATAAGTATATGTGTATATATATGTATGTTGGTTTCATGTTTATTTCACTGGTTGCAAAATATTTGGCATTGCAGTGGCGAAAGATACATTCTCGCCAAAAGGAGCAGGTGGGTCTTTTATGCCTACCTCCATTTTGTCTCATCAATCGAGGCTTCAAATAAAGTCATTAAGAGGCTTTAAGTTCCTATTGTGTGATTATGCAAATTGATTCCCGATTTGTTGCGAATAATTATATAACCTTATTGGTTATTTTAAACTTGAATGGCCTTCCAGTCCGTGCCGACCATTTATTTTCCCCTAGTCCCATCTACCTGCCCTCAGACCATACCCCTCCATTCCCTTCCCGTCCATATACCTATCCACTTTACTTTTAAATGTTAAAATCGATCCTGCCTCCACCACTTCTGCTGGAAGATCATTCCACACAGCCGCCACTCTCTGAGTAAAGAAGTTCCCCCTCATGTTACCCCTAAACTTCTGTCCCTTAATTGTCATGTCATGCCCTCTTGTTTGAATCTTCCCTACCCTCAATGGGAAAAGCTTATCCACGTCAACTCTGTCTATGCCTTTCATCATTTTAAAGGCCTCAATCAAGTCCCCCCTTAACCTTCTGCGCTCTGTGATTAACTGTGATTTCATACCGCTACTTCAAAGATTGACGCGCATGCGAACTGGCGGGGTTCTTCACGTAATCACCAACGTAACTCCTCATAAAATAAAGATCAAACTTCAAACTGGTAAGTTCTCTTTTAATCTTACTATCTGTTCTATAGTTTTTTGCACAATCCGCAGACATTGCCACTTTCATTTCACTGCACATCTTGTATGTGTATGTGACAAATAAAGTTGACTTGAACTATTCCAGCTGTGATCCCAGGATGGGAGAGAGACCAACATTCTCAGTTGTATCTCTGTCCCCTTTTACGTTGTTGGACTGGGTAAGGTGTATCTGTGCGCAATATTTCCCTCAGTGATAGCTCCCGCCATAATCTACCTTCCTGAAAACATTATGAGGGGCTGGGATATCTGGCAAGTGTTCTGATCATTTAGTTTAGTCTAATTTATAGATGCACCTTGGAACAGGCTAAACGGGCCATTTGAGACCACGACGGCCGTTGATCAGGCCTCGCACTAGTTCCGTGTTATCCCAAGTTTGCACGTATTTCCTGCACGCCAGGGATGATTTCATTGATCCAATGAACCTACAAACCTGCTCGTCTTATGGATGTGGGAGGAAAATGTGGTCACCCAGAGGAAACCCACATGGCTACGGAGTGAACATGCAAATCCCGCACATATAGCACCCTCGGTCATGATCGAACCCGATGCTAAAGTCCGATTCGCTTCAACAGACAACAATACAATCAAGTTAATATTAAAACAATGACCTTTTTATTTTGCATGCGGGACGGGGAGATCAGCCCAGGTATGATTGATCATATTCCCAGAGCTCCTCGTGGTCCTACTCAATGAAACAATGTTCAAGCATCGTACTTATACCCATATCTTATCGTGGTGGCCTGCACTCTGCCTGAAATGCTGTGAAATTGAGTTTGGTGGCCTGCACTCTGCCTGAAATGCTATGAAATTGAGTTTGGTCGCCTGCACTCTGCCTGAAATGCTATGAAATTGAGTTTGGTAGCATGTACTCTGCCTGAAATGCAATGAAATTGAATTTGGTGGCCTACACTCTGCTTGAAATGCATTTGCAATGAATAGCCATGAGTGAACTGCCAGCCCACCAGCCCCGAGTGACTGATCTGCCAGCCTACCACCCCTTAATGACTGTGCTGCCAGCCCACCAGCCCTGAGTTACTGAGCTGCCAGCCCACCAGCCCTGATTAACTGAGCTGCCAGCCCGCCAGCCCTGACTGACTGAGCTGCCAGCCCACCAGGACTGAGCTGCTAGCCCACCAGGCCTGAATGACTGAGCTGCCAGCCCACCAGGCCTGAGTGACTGAGCTGCCAGCTCAAGTGTCCATTCGGCCCGCAATGTCCATACTAGCCCTCTGGTAACTAGTCGCTTTGGCCCACAACACACATACTAGCGCTCCAGAAACACCCCCAACCCCACTGGCCACCAATATTGGAATTGGTGGAGAGGTGGAATATTGTGCTGGGGGACCAGCCCTCCCGTGTGAACATGGGACCCAACGGGTCCCACTTAGTCTAGTATACTACCAAAACTCTCATCTTGTTTGTTTGGATGTCTGTCTGTGAGTGAGTGAGGTTTAACATTGAGTCGGACGTCAATTGGCCAATCACATGCTTTGTTTCAGGCTAGCCAGGCAGGGAACACATATCATGGCAGAGAGTACTTCTACTGATGCCTGTGTTACTGGTGACTCTGATGAAGGTTCTTTGTTGTTCTATGGAATACATGTCGAGGAAACTTGCAGCAGGGTAATTGAATGTAATGAGAATAGCATTAATAAGCCTGAAGAATGTGCAGCTAAATGGATAGAAGTGGAAGAAAGTCTTGAAAGCAAAGTCGCTGCTGAGATGCTGCAACACAAAGAGGACAGCCAACTCGTGAAACCAGTGAAACATTGTGAATCAACTGGAACTGAAAGGTAAGTTCTAAAGTCTGATTGTTTGAAAATTAATCTGTATGGACTTTAATTAATTTAATTGCACCCTTTATAATGTGAAAAAATGAGATTTGGAGGCTGGACATTCATTCATTCTTGAAGTTGAGTGTCTAAACTATGAGTATCCATAACAAAGTAAATTTTCACTAATGCCAGCTTGTTGTAGTCTAATAAGTCATTAACATCTATTCTCGGAGCTGCCTGCGATCACTTACCGGGAAAAAGTGCTCCAACCGTGGGGCCTATGTACTTAACATAGTGAAGCCGCGGTCTCAATTCATCTCTGCGGGGGGGGGGGGGGGGGGGGGGAGGCTGTACGTAGTGCCGGCCGTAGCGGCCGTTTCCAGGCACCGACCCCGGGAGATCAACGGAGGAATATTGACTGCACTTTATCCATCGGAGTGATAAATGTTCAGAAATGGTTGATGTTTATGTAGAAATGAATTGGTGTATGTGAACTTGAACTTGAACTAATTTATCTATAGTAGTAACTTAGTGGTAGCCTCATTAACATTAAGAAGAGGTTGACATTTTATAAATTGAAGTCCATGCAGACTTAATGACTATGAGATGGGTTTTTTTCTGTAGCCTCTGCCCCTCTTGAACTTGAACTAACTTATCTATGGCAGTAAATTACAGTGTTAGTCTCATGGACATTAAGATGAGATTGACATTTTATGAAATGAAGTCCATGCAGACCTAAGTACTATGAGATATTATTTCCTGCAGCTTCTGCCCCTCCACTCTTCAGAGCCTGTCCACACAAAAGTGTTTTGTGTGGACATGCACTGTAGGCACTGTGCCATAACGAACACTAATTTGATCATTTGCAGACTTGCCATCCCATCTACCTGGACGTGCGTACATGTATAATTTCCCCATTGACATGTTGATATTGTCTTACATAATATAAAACATGAAAAGATGTTAAATACTCCTTGACACATTTTATCTTCTATTATTAGGAGGCAGCAGTGCATTTTACTTCGGAGTCACGTGAGTGACTACGTGGAGAAGCCCCGCCCGACGCTGGATCGGCATTACGTCGTCGCTGTCGGCAGAGGAAAGAGCTGCAGAGCGCAGCTCCACACAGCGGTAAGGAACCGGCCCGCAGGTAAGAGAGATTTTCGTTTCTAGGGACGGGTTTCAGAACTCCGTAGCCTGGTGGGTAAACCAGGAGGAGTTAGAAAGAAAATGGAGTAAGCCAAAAAACAGCGGGTAAAACGTGCATCCCGGGGTGCAGAGGAGTCGGGACAGGAGATTATTGCGGAGCGGTTCCAATACCGGTGGCCGTTGAAATACCCGTTAGTGAGGCTTTGATTGCTCCACAAACAGAAAGTTTGGAGGAAAACCCAGTGCCTAAAAATGTAAAAGAAAAGCTGAAAGGCCTGAGGTTCTGATGAATCTGATTCAAAAGGTCCAGAAAGAAAAGCCTTTTGGCTCAGAATGGATCAAATGGAGAAAATGCTCCAAACTATTATCAACCAAGGGTCTAAGTACCCAGAATATTCCCAGGCAGCCCTGAGGGGTTCCATATCATGAATATGGTGTCAGTTTGAATTGGGAATTTGAAACTCCAGTGCCTGGGATTGGACTGGAGGAAGTCTCCTTGAACAAGTTTCAGGAGTACCAGGGCTGTATGAGACAGACCCTGAAAGTGGTGATTGCGGTCCGGAGTACACACCACAATACAAATATATTGATCCAGGTGTGCCTGATGTGGCACAAAGTTTTGCTATACCTGGAGGAGGCGGTGAGGTCATGGGAGAAAACCTGGCGGCCAATATTAATTATATGGTCTCTCACCCGCCTCAACAAGCTGTTATGGTTGAGACAGCAGAATTGTATAAAACACCTATTAATGGTGCCTCATTGAAGGTACCTACGGTGAATCCGGGTGTTTGGGCGCCAATGTCATCGATGATGCGGGCGCAGGAGATTCGATTTCAAAGAGTCCTCAAGCTGATTTCAGCTGGCATTACTGCCTTTGGAAGACAAGTGGAAGGTTGTGGAATGACCAAAGTTTAGAAGCATATGTTGGCTTTATTTTGCAACTCATTTTTGAGATAAATTGTATGAGGAAGATTGCCATTCGGCCTCTGTTGCATCCAAGATTTGCAGGGTTGTGCAAGCCAAGCAATGTTCAAACTCCTGGTTTATTTCGGAGAGAATTTGTCTAAACAAATTAAAGAAATGGATGAAGAGGCAAAAACTATTGGCCTTATGAAACCCTTCACTTTTGGCCAGAGAAGGGCTGGCCATATGAAAAGGGGATTTGATTTTGGAGCTGGAACAAGTCGAGGCAGGAGTATGATAAGAAAGAATTTCCAGCCAGCACAGCCGAATGTACACCCATTTATTGGGAAAAGGAGATCATTTCGTCCAGTTGGAGAGGTACATAAATTTATCCTATTAAAGAAGAATGTTTGGATGAACCTCCGAATGTTTTATAATGAATGGGACAGTATAACAGCTGATCGTGTTGTATTAGATACTGTGTTAGGATCTACCATTGATTTAGAAGGTATGGATCCATTGGGACAGAATAAGCCTAATCATTCTTTGATGTTTTCACCTCTTGAAAAAATTCAAATTGACAAAGAGGGGAAGAATTTGTGTGAAAAAGGAGTTATTGAGGAAACAGGAGAGGATCCACAACAATTTGTATCAAATATTTTCCCCAGACCAAAGGAAGATGGGGGTTGTAGAATCATTTTAGATCTCACACAATTGAATACATTTGTCCAGTATAAACATTTTAATGGACACATTCAACACTGCAATGCAGCTGGTATCAACAGGTTGTTATATGGCTACAATAGATTTGAAGGATATTATTCGGTCCCAATTCATCATAGTTTTCGCAGGTATTTAAAGTTTAAATGGATGGGACAGCTGTGGCAATACAAAGCATTACCTAATGGATTAAGTTCAGCACCTAGATTGTTCACTAAATTGTTGAAGCCAGCACTTGCACTGCTAAGGGCACAAAAACACATCGTTATGGCTTATCTAGATGACATTTTAATTGTCAATGCTAATCAGGAGTCAGCTGAAAAATCAGTCTCAGCAACTACAAGTTGTTTGAGAAGTTGGGTTTCCTGATCCATCCAACTAAATCTAAGTTACAGCCATCCCAAACCATTGAATATCTGTGGGTTTGTGATTAACTCAGTTACCATGTTGGTAACTTTACCAATGGATAAGGTGTTAGATTTGACAAATGTGTGTCAGAGCCTGATTAACAAACCTTATCCCTCCATCCGAGAAGTTGCCAAGGTTATTGGTAAGTTGGTAGCAGCGTTTCCAGCAGTAGAATTTGGTCCTCTACATTACCAAAATCTTCAAAGGGCAAAAACTGAAATGCTTATTCAGCGAGCAGGCCATTTTGATAGGCCAATGCAATTGCCAAAGGAAGCTTTATCAGAATGGTGGGTTGAGAATGTTCCACAAGCTGCTAAGAACATTTTGGTTCATCAGCCAGTAGTGTTTTTGCTAACTGACGCAACTTCTCTCGGATGGGGGGCTACGGATAATGAGACCAGCTGTGGGGGCAGATGGGCTGTCCAAGAGGATTTATTGCTCCAAACATATGGTATTAATTATTTGGAGCTGCTGGGAGCATTTTATGGATTAAAAGCTTATTGTTCTCCATTAAAAGATTTACATGTCCGTATACAAATAGACAATACCACAGCTGTGGCATATATCAATCACATGGGTGGCGTCAGATCAATTTCATGTGATCATCTGGTAAACCAGATGTGGCAATGGTGTATTGGTAAAAATATTTGGCTTTCAGCTATTTATCTCCCAGGGAGGGACAATGTTGTGGCAGACAAAAGATCACGAATATTTAAAGACAATACAGAATGGATGTTAACTCCACAAATTTTCAAAAATTTTGTCAGTCGGTATGGAGTACCGGACATTGATCTGTTTGCATCTAGACTGAACACACATCCACACACACACATACATCCACACACACACACACATACATCCACACACACACATACATCCACACACACACATACATCCACACACACACATACATCCACACACACACTTACATCCACACACACATACATACATACACACACATACATCCACACACACACATACATCCACACATACATACACACACATACATCCACACACACACATACATCCACACACACACATACATCCACACACACACATACATCCACACACATCCACAGATACATGCACACATACATCCATTCACACACACACATACATCTACACATCTACAGATACACGTTTGACAGGTTCACACAGACACACATGCAAACTACAGATACTCAAACAATGCAACACTTTTAGGGTTCTTTTGGGTTAAAGCTAATAGCCCTCATTTGCAAAGGCACCATTGGGGGGTCTCTAACATAAATATAGGCTCATTGTAGCTTAAAATGAATACTCATTGAGTAAACATCACAGCATTCAATTCTTGGTCAGGATGTGACATTTACATCAGAAATAAGACGGGTCTCTTATAGGTCTGTCACCCAGCCTGGCCCTGGCCCTGCCCCAGTCCTACTATGGCCGTGACCCTCACTATGGCAGTCAGTGGGGTTCAGTAAACAGGGGAATGCAGGGAATCTGTCCTGACCCTTTAATAAGGCAGGTTCATGAACCCTTAATACCAGGGACCTCTGCTGCAGTCTCATTCATTTTCCTATTAAAGTGACTGGACGATGCCTTGCAGGACTGTCCCCCAGCCTGGAACTGCCCCAGTCCCACTATAGCGGTGACCCCCGCTCTGCACACTGGCAGTCAGTGGGGATGCCTTGCAGGTCTGTCCCCCAGCCTGGCACTGCCGCAGTCCTACTATGGCGGTGACCCCCACTCTGCACATTGGCAGTCAGTGCGGTTCAGTAAAGGGAGGAACCCACAAGAACTGCCTTCACCCATTAATTAGGCTGGTTCAGGAGCCAGACCTCTGCAGCAGTCTCATTCAAAAAACACGTACACAATTACAATACAATACAATACCATTTATTGTCATTTGAACCTCAAATGAAGTTCAAACGAAATTTGGTTTCTGCAGTCATACAACAAGAAAAGAACCAAGCTACACACCAACACAATTTACACAAATCTCCTCCTCACTGTGATGGAAGGCAAAGTCTAATCTCTCCCCTGCTCTCCATTCTTCTCCCAATATCAAAGCCTCCGGTGGGTGATGGCAAGTCCCACGGCCGTTAAGACCGCGCCGGGCGATGTAAGGCCCTGCCCGGGTCTTGATGTTGCAGCGCCCGGAAGGTACTGGCAAGTCCCACGGCCAATAAGGCCGCACCGGGCAATGCAAGGCCGCACTCCGGGTCTTGATGTTGGAGCCCCCGGTGGGCGATGGCAAGTCCCTTGGCCGTTAAAGCCGCGCCAGGCAATGTAAGGCCCCGCTCCAGGTCATTTTCAACCCCGCTATTCGGGCAGGAGAAGTTGCAGTTGCGGGAGCTCCAAAAAGCGTTCTCCCACCAGGGACATGAGAGCTCCCGATGTCACCGTCCACCGGCTCCGCGACTGGAGCCCCCAGGTCGTTCCGGTTGGGGGCTGCTCCACGGTGCTAGGCCCCAACGACAACGGAGGCACGACAGGGAAAAGGACGGGTCCCCTGTATAGGGAAGAGATTTAAAAGTTTCCTGCACCAACCCCCCCCCCCCAACCCCCCCCACCCCCCACACATGCACAGTTAAAAACAATTAAAAACCACTACAAACTATACACTCAATGGGACAAAAAAATTAAAAAAGACAGGTAGACTGCAGAAGCCGCTGCAACGTCGGTCTTGCCGCCCACTATTATATTCATTATATTATTTTTATATAATTATATTATTTATAATTATAATTATACTTAATTGTATATGATTACAGTCATACTTATGTCATATATATATATATATAGGTATAATAATATATAGTTTAAATGGACTGCAACACGGAAATAGGCTCCCCATGGTGTAATATGGGTATTGGCCATTAGATGGTGCATATGTTCCAGATCTCATTTTCTAATTAGTTTAATTCATTAATGTGCAACTTTTGCCTGACTTCCTTCTCAATTATATTTCATCTAAATCTGTGGAAAATTTCATGTAGTTCTGTGACGTGGGTCGCAAAAATTGATTTCTAGACACATTTTTGATGCTCAGCCCACAGCCTATTACAGCTATGAGGTCACAATGGGATCTTATTTGCAACAATCTTGCGATCACAGTACACTGAGTCCTGGCAGAGGGAGGCTGAACAGGAGGGAAAGGGAGTGCTGGGGAAGGCACGGGAAATGGAATTGGATTTTTCTTTAAGTCCTGGCGGCAAGTGCTTGCAATTTTTAAAAAGTTTAAAAAGAGGGGGGATAAAGGGGAGGGGGAGGGGGTGCTGGGGGACATGAGGAAATGAGCTGCGTCTGCGCAGTTGGGGGCTATGGGTGAGTGGTGGAATATTGGGTTGGGGGAATGGGTTGCATTCGGGGAACACGTGAGTGGTGGAATATTGCATTGGGGAATGGGTTGCATTGGGGGACCAGGCCTCCCGTGTGACAGGAACCCAACGGTTCTAGCACTGCTTAAAACAACAGCAGTGCATCCATTTTGTAACCTACTTTACTTTATACTTCCTTTAACTATTTCACCGGGAGCATGGCGCTGTGACACAGCAGCACGACCAGCTGCTCCGTTGTACCCCCTTGATTACAGTACACTCAACATGTGTCTAAATTGGCCATAGAAGACGGATTCAGTAACCGGCCTTCCCACGCCGTGCCTTCCTTACCGTCTAGTGTAGTTACATTTGAAATTCTACAGTGAGAATGGGGGAAATATTGTTCTTAGAAAAACAATAATAATTGTGGATAATTATTGATAATTATTATTATTGAGGATGTTTAAGGAAATCGTTAA
The DNA here is from genome assembly GCA_963514005.1 of Raja brachyura. The sequence continues at coordinate 667,281 of OY740796.1, read as the reverse complement.
AACTTTGGAAGTAAAGTGAGCACAACTTTACACACAAAACATGGCATACGATGGGACCTTGATGCCGGAGATGGCGGAAGATGCAGTAACCCCATCACATTGACCCAACGTCACCCGCAGGACCACGGACGTGTGGAAGTGCCGATACATATTTTCAAACATATGTACACGAGGGATCAAATATATCCTTGATTCGAATATCCCAACCATCAACCTGTACTGGAGAACAGGCAGTCCTTGTCATTATCTCCCGCTGTGTTTTGTCCACTCATCATCACTGTGCCTGTTGTCGGTGGGTGGTTCCCCACTCAGTAAATCCTCAGTATCACTGACTGACTGACAGTTTGGGGTTGGAGATTGCAACCTTCACGTGGTCCGCCCTGTTTCAGCAAATGCAATCAACCCGGCGTGCACAATCAATTAAGATAAAATAGAACAGGTTGTCCTCCAACTTTAGGCTGTGCACGCCATACGCAAGAAGCAGAAGGTTCAGTATCAATGTCAAAGGCTACCAGGTAAAGTCAATGGATACTAGATTGTATAAATTACAAAGGGCTGGAATGAGTTACCCTGAAAGAAGTTTGGCTCAACACAACTATCAAAGTGAGTCCCAAGATCTCAAAGTTTGTACAGATTCGGACACGGGATTCTTTTCTTCAGTCATCTGCCGGTTTGCTGTGTGCAACATAATTGGGTTGGGGTTAATGTGAGAATATTTCAGGGCTTCAGCTGCTTCATGTTGACCATTGCTTTGTCTGTTGCATCTCCTGTTCGTAAACTCATAAAACCAGACGTGATAGGAGCAGAATTAGATCATGTGGCCCATCAAGTCTGTTCGCCATTTGGTCATGACTGATCTATCTCTCCCTCCTATTCCCATTCCCCTGCCTTTTCCCCATAACCCCTGAAATCTGTACTAATCAAAAATGCATCTATCTCTGCCTTAAACATTTCCATTGTTGGCCTCCACAGCCTTCTGTGGCAAAGAATTCCACAAATTCACCACCGTCCCCTTTATTACCACTCTTTGCCTTCTGCCACCCAGCCAACCTGCTATCCATGCTTGTTTTGCCCTTTGATACCAGTGGCTCTGATCCTCCTTAGCAGCTTTATGTGTGGCACCTTTTCAAAGGCTTTCTGAAAATCTAGGTAAACAATATCCACTGATTCTCCTTTGTCTGTCCTGCTATTTACGTCTTCAAAGAATTCCAGCAGATTCGTCAGGGAAGACCCCCCCCCTTTACAAAGTCTGCTAACCGGCATAGAAACATAGAAAACATAGAAAAATAGGTGCAGAAGTAGGCCATTCGGCCCTTCGAGCCTGCACCGCCATTCAATGTGATCATGGCTGATCATCCAACTCAGTATCCCGTACCTGCCTTCTCTGGCTGGAGTAACTCAGGCAGCATCTCTGGAGAGAAGGAATGGGTGACGTTTTGGGTAGAGACCCTTCTTCAGACAATCACAAGTACACTCACAGACGAGAGTTCAGTTCAGTCTGAAGAAGGGCTCAAACTAAATGCCAAAGTTTAAATTGCTGAGAAAGTTGCTGAAACAAGTTGCTATGAATCTACGTGTAGGAAGGAACCGTAGATACTGGTTTAAACTGAATATATACACACAAAATCTGGAGTAACTCAGAGGGACAGATTGCATCTCTGGAACGAATGTCTCGACCTGAAACGTCACCACATCCTTTTCTCCAGACGCTGTCTGATCTGCTGAGTTACTTCAGCTTTTTGTGTCTATCTTCGCTAGAAAATCTATTCAGTTTCCTTCAGTTTTAGCATGGTATTGAAGAATATTTTTATTTATATGTAAATCTTCTGAACCAATTTTTTCAAAGGGCTATAAATGCTCGATAATCATTTATACTTTATTAATGCTTGTAATGTTCTGATCCAAACTAGTGAGGTACCGCAAGGCTCGGTGCTAGAACCGCAGCTATTTACAATATACATCAATGATTTTGATGAAGGGATTCAAAGTAACATTAGCAAATTTGCAAATTGCACAAATCTGCATGGCAGTGTGAACTGTGAGGAGGATGCTATGAGAATGCAGGGTGACTTGGACAGGTTGGGGGAGTGGGCAGATGCATGGCAGATGCAGTTTAATGTGGATAAATGTGAGGTTATCCACTTTGGTAGCAAAAACAGGAAAGCAGATTATTATCTAAATGGTGTCAAGTTGGGATAAGGGGAAGTACAACGGGATCTGGGGGTTCCTTGTTCATAGACATAGAAAATAGGTGCAGGAGTAGGCCATTCGGCCCTTCGAGCCTGCACCGCCATTCAATATGATCATGGCTGATCATACAACTCAGTATTCTGTACCTGCCTTCTCTCCATACCCCCTGATCCCTTTAGCCACAAGGGCCACATCTAACTTCCTCTTAAATATAGCCAACGAACTGGCCTCAAATACCTTCTGTGGCAGATAATTTCAGAGATTCACCACTCTGAGCAGAAGAAGCCAGAGCAAATAGAACAGAAGGAGAAGCCAGCTACTAGTGATGCTGTCACCCCACCTCAGATAACTGCCCATATTGGGGCCGGGGTGGAAGCCCGTATCTTCTCTATCTTATCAATACAGGTAAGGAATAGCAAGATGAATAGTGTTGCAAACATATGCATTTTTGGATGATGGAAGTTCGGCTACCTATTTTTACAGAAAGCTCGATGAGAAGGCTGGACACCACAGGAGAAGAAGTTAAGATTCTATTGCGTACCATGAATGAGGAGAAACCCTGCGTTAATCATGACTTTACATGTATGGAAATATCTACTCTGGATGAAGGCAATGTTATACCAATGTCTGAGGTTTACACATGAGACCATGCCTGTTTGTCATCAAAATATGAGGACTTGAGACAATGGCCTTACAATAAGGGACAGAAGTTTAGGGGTAACATGAGGGGGAACTTCTTTACTCAGAGAGTGGTGGCTGTGTGGAATGATCTTCCTGCAGAAGTGGCGGAGGCAGGATCGATTGTAACATTTAAAAGTAAAGTGGATAGGTATATGGACGGGAAGGGAATTGAGGGGTATGGTCTGAGTGCAGGTAGATGGGACTAGGGGAAAATAAATAGTCGGCACGGACTGGAAGGGCCGAGAAGGCCTGATTCCGTGCTGTAATTGTTATATGGTTATATGGTTTTATATATGAAGGATGTCAAGATACCTAAAATAAATTCTGGTATCGGCCTTCATAACTATTCATCAGTCAATGAAAGTAATGGAGCCGACCAGAAAAAAGGTCATTCTGGATTTAGTGTCGTCCAATGAACTAGATTTGATAAGAGAACTCGAGGTAAAGGAACCGCTTGGAGGTAGTGATCATAATATGATTAGTTTTAATCTGCAATTTGAGAAGGAGAAGGTTAAATCGGAAGTGTCAGTGATGCAGTTGAACAAAGGGGATTGTTGGCATGAGAAGGAAGCTGGCCAAGGTAGATTGTAAAGGGATCCTAGTAGAAGTAATGGTGGAACAGCAATGGCAGGAATTTCTGGACATAATCCGGAACACACAGGATCATTTCATTCCAAAAAGGAAGAAAGATTCTAAGGGGAGTAGGAGGCAACTGTGGCTCACAAGGGAAGTTAGGGATAGAATAAAACTAAAAGAAAATATGTATAACACAGCAAAGAGTAGCAAGAACCCAGAGGATTGGGAAACTTTCATAGGACAACAGAAGGAAACAAAACGGGCAATATGGGCTGAAAAGATGAATTACGAGGGGAAGCTGGCCAGGAATATAAAGAAGGACAGTAAAAGCTTCTTTAGATATGTTAAGGGAAAAAGAGTAGCAAAGTCAAATGTGGGTCCCTTGAAGGCAGACACGGGTGAAATTATTATGGGGAACAAGGAAATGGCAGAAGAGTTGAACAGGTACTTTGGATCTGTCTTCACAAAGGAAGACACAAACAATCTCCCAGATGTACTGGAGGACAGAGGATCTAAGGGGGAAGAGGAACTGAAATAAATTTTCTTTAGGCAAGAAATAGTATTGGGTAGGCTAATGAGACTGAAGGATGATAAATCCATTGGGCCTGATGGTCTGCATCCCAGGCGCCTCAGGGAGGTGGCTCTAGAAATAGTGGACGCATTGGTGATCATTTTCCAATGTTCAATAGATTCAGGATCAGTTCCTGTGGATTGGAGGATAGCTAATGTTATCCCACTTTTCAAGAAAGGAGCGAGAGAGAAAACGGGGAATTACAGACGTTAGCCTGACTTCAGTGGTGGGAAAGATGCTGGAGTCAATTATTAAAGAGGAAATAATGGGGCATTTGGGTAGCGGTAAAAGGATTAGTCCAAGTCAACATGGATTTATGAAAGGGAAATCATGCTTGACAAATCTTCTGGAATTTTTTGAGGATGTGGTAAGTAAAATGGATGAATGGGAGCCAGTGGGTGTAGTGTATCTAGACTTTCAGAAAGCCTTTGATAAGGTCCCGCACGGGAGACTGATGACTAAAATTAGAGCACATGGTATTGGGGGTAGGGTGTTGACGTGGATAGAGAATTGGTTGGCAGACAGAAAGCAAAGAGTAGGAGTGAATGGGTCCTTTTCAGAATGGCAGGCAGTGGCGAGTGGAGTGCCGCAAGGCTCGGTGTTGGGACCGCAACTGTTTACCACATATATTAATGATTTGGAAGAGGGAATCAGGAGCAACACTAGCAAGTTTGCGGATGACACAAAGCTGGTTGGCAGTATGAACTGTGAAGAGGATGTTAGGAGGTTGCATGGTGACCTGGACAGGTTGAGTGAGTGGGCGGATGCGTGGCAGATGCAGTATAATATAGATAAATGTGAGGTTTTCCACTTTGGTGGCAAAAACAATGGGGCAGATTATTATCTCAATGGGGTTAGGTTAGGTAAGAGGGAGGTACAGCGAGACCTGCGTGTCCTTGTACACCAGTCACTGAAAGTTGGCGTGCAGGTACAGCAGGCAGTGAAGAAAGCTAATAGAATGTTGGCCTTCATAACAAGAGAAGTTCAGTATAGGAGTAAAGAGGTTCTTCTGCAGTTGTATAGGGCTCTGGTAAGACCACATCTGGAGTATTGTGTACAGTTTTGGTCTCCTAATTTGAGGAAGGACATCCTTGTGATTGAGCAGTGCATCAAGATTGATCCCTAGGCTGGCGAGATTGTCAGATGCAGGAAAAATGTTCCCAATATTGGGCAAATCTAGAACCAGGGGCCACAGTCTTAGAATAAAGGGGACGCCATGTAAGACTGAGGTGAGAAACAACTTTTTCACCCAGAGAGTTGTGAATTTGTGGAATTCCCTGCCACAGTGGAGGCCAAATCACTGGATGGATTTAAGGGAGAGTTAGATAAAGCTCTAGGGGCTAGTGGAGTCAAGGGTGGAAAATTGGATAAGTAAGTATGCAGATGATACTAAGATAGGGGGTGCTGTGGATAATGAAGTAGATTTTCAAAGACTACAGAGAGATTTGGGCCATTTGGAAGAGTGGGCTGAAATATGGCAGATGGAGTTTAATGCTGATAAGTGTGAGGTGCTACATCTTGGCAGGACAAATCAAAATAGGGCGTACAAGGTAAATGGTAGGGAATTGAGGAATGCTGTGGAACAGAGGGATCTAGGAATAACTGTGCATAGTTCCCTGAAGGTGGAATCGCATGTAGATAGGGTGGTAAAGAAAGCTTTTGGTGTGCTGGCCTTTATAAATCAGAGCATTGAATATAGGAGTTGGGAAGTAATGTTAAAATTGTACAAGGCATTGGTAAGACCAATTCTGGAGTATGGTGTACAATTTTGGTTGCATAATTATAGGAAGGATGTCAACAAAATAGAGAGAGTACAGATGAGATTTACTAGAATGTTGCCTGGGTTCCAGCAACTAAGTTACAGAGAAAGGTTGAACAAGTTAGTTCTTTATTCTTTGGAGCGCAGAAGGTTAAGGGGGGACTTGATTGAGGTCTTTAAAATGATGAAAGAGATAGACAGAGTTGACGTGGATAAGCTTTTCCCATTGAGGGTAGGAAAGATTCAAACAAGCGGGCATGACGTGAGAATTAAGGGACAGAAGTTTAGGGGTAACATGAGGGGGAACTTCTTTACTCAGAGAGTGGTGGCTGTGTGGAATGATCTTCCTGCAGAAGTGGTGGAGGCAGGATTGATTGTACCATTTAAAAGTAAAGTGGATAGGTATATGGACGGGAAGGGAATGGAGGGGTATGGTCTGAGTGCAGGTAGATGGGACTAGGGGAAAATAAATGGGCGGCACGGACTGGAAGGGCCGAGAAGGCCTGTTTCCATGCTGTAATTGTTATATGGTTATATGATTATATGGGGAGAAGGCAGGCACGGGTTTTTGATTGGGGACGATCAGCCATGATCACAATGAATGGTGGTGCTGGCTCGAAGGGCCGAATGCTCTCTTCCTGCACCTATTTTCTATGTTTCTGTTTCTATGTTTCTAAGCATGCAGGTACAGCAGGCAGTGAAGTAAGCGAATGGCATGTTGGCCTTCATAATAAGAGGAGTTGAGTATAGGAGCAAAGAGGTCCTTCTGCAGTTGTATAGGGCCCCAGTGAGTCCATACCTGGAGTATTGTGTGCAGTTTTGGTCCCCTAATTTGAGGAAGGACATTCTTGCTTTTAAGGGAGTGCAGCTTTGGTTTACAAGGTTAATTCCCAGGATGGCAGGACTGTCATATGCTGAGAAAATGAAGCGGCTGGGCTTGTATACTCTGGAGTTTAGAAGGATGAGAGGGGATCTTATTGAAACATATAAAATTATTAAGGGTCTGGACACGCTAGAGGCAGGAAACATGTTCCCGATGTTGGGGGAGTCCAGAACCAGGGGCCACAGTTTAAGAAAAGGGGTAAGCCATTTAGAACGGAGACGAGGAAACACTTTTTCTCACAGGGAGTTATGAGTCTGTGGAATTCTCTGCCTCAGAGGGCGGTGGAGGCCGGTTCTCTGGATACTTTCAAGAGAGAGCTAGATAGGGCTCTTAATGATAGTGGAGTCAGGGGAATTGGGGAGAAGGCAGGAAAGTGGTACTGATTGGGGATGATCAGGCATGATCACATTGAATGGCTCGAAGGGCTGAATGGCCTACTCCTCCACCTATATCTATTGTCTATTATTATGACCCGTATCTCTTTCTTACTCTTTATATATCTGAAGAAAGACCTGTTTTTTTCTTTTATATAATTGGCTATCTTAGCTTTGCATTTCATATTTTCCACTTGTATTGCCTTTTAGTTACCTTCTGTTGTTCTTTGAAAGTTCCTAATCCTGTGGCTTCCCACTAATCTTTGCAATGCTATATGCCTTCACTTTTAGTTTTATACTTTTCCCATGAATTTATAATGGGAAAACAAGGAAATGGCAGAACAGTTAAACAAGTACTTTGGTTCTGTCTTCACTAAGGAAGACACAAACAATCTCCTGGAAGGGAACCGACTAGGGGACCTAGGATCTAGTGGGAGGGGGGAACTGAAGGGAATCCACATTAGTCAGAAAATGGTGTTGGGTAAACTGTTGGGACTGAAAGCAGGTAAATCTCCAGGGCCTAATGGTCTGCATCCCAGAGTACTCAAAGAGGTGGCCCCAGAAATCATGGATGCATTGGTAATCATTTTCCATTGTTCTCTCGACTCTGGATCAGTTCCCTTGGACTGGAGCAGAGCCAATGTAACTCCACTTTTTAAGAAAGGAGGGAGAGAGAAAATGGGGAATTATAGACCAGTTACCATTAAATGAGTGGTGGGGAAGATGCTACAGTCGATTATTAAAGATGTAATAGCAGCGCATTTGGAAAGCAGTGACAAGATCGGTCAAAGTCAGCATGGATTTATGATGGGGAAATCATGCTTGAATAATCTTTTGGAATTTTTTGAGGATGTAACAAGTAGAATGGATAAGGGAGAGACTGTGGATGTGGTGTTTCTGGACTTTCAAAAAGCCTTTGACAAGGTCCCACACAAGAGATTAGTGTGCAAAATTAGACCGCATCATATTGGGGGTAGGGTTTGACATGGATAGAGAACTGGTTGTGGACAGGAAGCAAAGAGTAGGAATTAACGGGTCCTTTTCAGAATGGCAGGCAGTGACTAGTGGGGTGCCGCAAGGCTCGGTGCTGGGACCTCAGTTGTTTACAATATACATTAACGATCTAGACAAGGGAATTAAATGTAACATATCCAAGTTTGCGGAAGACACAAAGCTGGGTGGCAGTGTGAACTCTGAGGAGGATGCTATGAGGCTGCAGGTTGGGTGAGTGGGCTGAAGCATGGCAGATGCAGTATAATGTGGATGAATATGAGGTTATCCACTTTGGTGGCAAGAACAGGAAGGCAGATTATTATATGAATGGGGTCAGATGATGAGAAAGGGAGGTGCAACGAGACCTGGGTGTGCTTGTACATCAGTCATTGAGAGTAAGCATACAGGTACAACAGGCAGTGAAGAAAGCTAATGACATATTGGTCTTCATAACAAGAGGAGTTGAGTATAGGAGCAAAGAGGACCTTCCACAGTTGTACAGGGCCATGGTGAGGCCACACCTAGAGTATTGTGTGCAGTTCTGGTCTCTTAATTTGAAGACAGACATTCGTGCTATTGAGGGAGTACAGCGTAGGTTCATCAGGTTAATTCCTGGGATTGCAGGCCTGGTAAATGATGAAAGAATGGGTCGACTGGGCTTGTATTCACTGGAATTTAGAAAGATGAGAGGGGATCTTATAGAAACATATAAAATTATAAAGGGACTAGACAAGCTAGATGCCGGAAAAATGTTCCAGATGTTGGGGGAGTCCAGAACCAAGGGTCACAGTTTCAAAGTGAGTTTCATTTTATTGTCACATGTATCAGACAAAGTATAGTGAAACTCGATTTACCATACAGTCTTACTAAAAAAAGCAACAAGACACACAACTATATAAAAGTTAACATAAACATCCACCACAGTGGATTCCCCACATTCCTCACTGTGATGGAAGGCAATAAAGTCTAATCTTCTACATTCTTTATTGTCCCGGGGTCGGGGCATTTGAAGCTCCTGCAGCTGGTGATCACAGCCCCCACGTCGGGTCGGTCGAAGAACCTGCGCCCTGGAGCTCCCAAAATCGTTCCCTAGCCAAGGGAACGCGAGCTAGGCCGCAGTGCAGACAGAGATACAGAAAAAAGTTGCATCTCGGTCGAGGTAAATGATTTTTAAAAAGTTTCCCACAACCCACCCCCCCCCCCCTCATAAAACCAAACTAAAGAACACTAAAGCCCCTGTCCCACTTGGGCGACCTCCACCGCAACCTCTGGCGAGTTTGCCCACGACCCAGAGTCGCGGCAAGGTCACCACAAGGTCGTAGGAGGTCTTCATCACTCTCCTTCATGGTTACAGTGGTCTCCACGTAGTCGAGGCTTCAGTGTATTTTTCAAAATGTTAAAAATTGACCGCAACTAAAAATAGGTCACCGTGGGAAAAATTTATATTTCTTTAGTCGTAGTCTAGTCGAAGCCGGTCATAGTAGGTCTTGATGCTAGTCGTAGGTAGTCGAAGGTGGTCGAAGGTAGTTGAAGGTGAAAAAAATGTCAGTATTAAAAAAAGGTAATTTAAACAGCAGAATGTCACCTCTTTCACTCCGACATGTTCATTCATAGCTGGAGAGATTTTTGGAGAGGAGACTTTTTAGAGATGGCACCAAAAAGGCAGCAGCGCAGGGGGAGGGCACAACCCTAAACAAAACCTGCCATGCAGGTGTTGCCCACCCAGGAGGAGGAGTGGCAGGAGGTGATGTCACAGGAGGTGATGGTGCAGGAGGAGGTAGCCCTGCATGTGAGACCCCTGGAGGAGGAGACCAGGGTGGTAGTATATGTCCCCACCACCACCCCATCCTTCACTGCCTCATTTGAAGGCAGCAAAGCAGCCCTTTCTCGAGGGTCTGACACAGCATCAGAGGCAGATGCCCCATTGGTGGTGAGGGAGGGCTGGAGGAAGGTTGTGCCCTACACCTTCACCAGGCAGCAGGAGGGGAACCTTCAGGAATGGTTCCAGTGGAATGCCATCCTGTACGAAAAGGAAAATGAGGGGTACAGGGACAGGGACAAGAATGGCATGCTTGCCATCCACTGCCCCACATGTGTGCTTAAAGTTCCATCTTTTGTCAAAGCCCAGCGCCACTCTCTTCCAGTCATCTGGTGTACTGGGACAGTCCATCACATCATCTCCATTCACCCATTGAGACCTCTTCTTGTGCTTCCTCTTCACCATTGCTCTTCCCCTTCTGCCTTTCTTAAAAGGCTGCTGAAGCGAAAAGGCTACTGTAAACAGCAGTAGTTGTATTTTTACTATCATCCTCCAAACTCGTTCCTTCCTTGCTTGCATGGTTTAGAATGATTTTTAAAAAAACCTGGGAGGCATTTTTTAGTGAGAAAAAAATGCAGACATGACATAATTTTATCAGGTGATCATTTGAACTGTAGACACTCGTCACTGGTCGTTGCTGGTTTTCGGTGTGGTCCTCTGAGGTGGAGGGGGGTCGTGCTTATTCACGGACCAATTTCCACAGACCATCCTCGAGTAAAACGAGTAAAATGGGACACTCTTCAACATAGTCGAAAGAGGTCGTGCACATAGTCATGGAAGGTCGTAGGAGGTCGAAGGTCACTTAAGATCACCAGAGGTCGCGGTGGAGGTCTCCTGTGGGTCAGGCCCTTAAAACATACATTTAACACATACTAAATACAACAAAAGAGAGAAAAGCAGACAGACCGTTGGCGACAGCAGTTGCGGCCACACGGTGCGTCAGTTTAAAAATAAAGACTGAGATGAGGAAAAACGTTTTCACCCAGAGAGTTGTGAGTCTGTGGAATTCTCTGCCACAGAAGGCAGTGGAGGCCAATTCACTGGAGAGTTAGATTTAGCTCTTAGGGCTAAGGGAATCAAGGGTCATGAGGGAAAAGCCGGAACAGGGCACTAATATTGGATGATCAGCCATGATCATATTGAATGGCGGTGCTGGCACGAAGGACCGAATGGCCTCCTCCTGCACCTATGTTTCTCACAAATCCCGTTGGGTGGCCATCGACAGGGGTAAGTGGCCGGAAAGTCCGTCCATTCGACCAGTATCAACATCGCCAAGGACAGAGGAACACCACGCCTCTGTCGATTCAGAGAACCAATGTTGTCCAGTGAAAGAAATGGGGAGGGTCCAATTAGAATGAGCGCCACCTCCCCCTCCCCACCTCTCCCTCAGCCCTCGGGCCCTGACATTCCTTCTCCATCTCCCCCCTCCCCACCCAAGTCGCACTAGCTTCTCATTTTCACACTACAAACAGCTTACAATGGCCTGTTTCCTTTATCATCAAATTTTTCTGCATATCTTTCATTCATTGTTCTTTATCTCTCCACATCACTGTCTATATCTCTCGTTTCCCTGATCCCTGACCAGTCTGAAGAAGGTTCTCGACCCGAAACGTCGCCTATCTCCTTCGCTCCTTAGATGCTGCTGCACCCGCTGAGTTTCTCCAGCTTTTTGTGTAACCCTCGATTCTCCAGCATCTGCAGTTCCTTCTTTAACAAATAATAATATAGTCTTTTGCAGTTCAGACCTCATAGCTTATTCGTTGTGTTTAATGGCTGTGGGGAAGAAGCTGTTCCTGAACCTGGACATTGCAGTCTTCAGGCTCCTGTACCTTCTTCCTGACGGCAGTGGTGAGATAAGCGTGTGGCCAGGATGGTGTGGGTCCTTGATGATTTTGGCTGCCTTTTTGAGGCAGCGACTATGATAGATCCCTTCGACGGTGGGGAGGTCAAAGCCGGGGATGGACTGGGCAGTGGTCACAACGTTTTGTCGTCTTTTTCGTTCCTGGACGTTCAAGTTGCTGAACCAGGCCACGATGCCACCAGTCAGAATGCTCTCTACTGTGCACCTGTAGATGTTTAGGAGAATCCTCTTCGACATGCTGAATCTCCGTAATCTTCTCAGGAAGTAGAGTCGCTGATGTGCCTTCTTTACAATTGCACCCGTGTGCTGGGTCCAGGAAAGATCTTCTGCTATATGCACGCCCAGGAATTTGAAGTTATTGACCCTCTCCACCATTGTCCCATTGATATAAACAGGATTGAGGATCCTCATCCTCCCCCTGCTAAAGTCCACAATCAGTTCCTTGGTCTCACTGATGTTGAGAGCCAGGTTATTGTGTTGGCACCATTTGGTCAGTTGGTCGATCTCACTTCTATACTCTGACTCGTCCCCATCAGTGACTCGTCCAACCACAGTGGTGTCGTCGGTGAACTTGATGATGGAGTTCGCACTATGACCCGCAATGCAGTCATGAATATAGAGTGAGTACTGCAGGGGGCTGAGCACGCAGCCTTGAGGTGCTTCCATACTAATTGTTACTGAGGATGAAGTGGTTCCTCCAATTCGAACAGACTGTGGTCTATGCATCAGAAGGTCGAGGATCCAATTGCAGGGATGCACAGATTACATTCAAATTTGGTTCATCCAAAACATAATTCCACTCATTCCACCCTCTTCCATGGACCACTAATTACACGTGGGTCGAACACTTCTATTGAATTTGGGAACAGAAAATAGTTCTGCGTCGCTCAATTGCATCCTAGTCTCTCACGGGACAAGTGACGATGCTGTCCGCTGTACTGGTTGCTTTTTGGTCCGCTGGAGAGATTGCAGGCTCACTCTGGTGCTGTGGTCCTTTACTGAGAGAGGTCTGTTGTTCAATGGCAGACCTCCCTCATACCTGTGGATTGCTCACCCAGGGATGCTCCCTGACATGCTGGAGAAGATCCCTCTTTTCCCGCCACAACTCCCCTCCTAGCTCCCCTCTCCCCCAGGGCGTTATACCCAGAGCTGCCAACTCTCATACATTGAGCATGAGAATCACGCATTTTGCCCAATTCTCTGTCGTGAGAATTTGATTTGATTTAACTTATTGTCATTGTCTTCAATGAAGAGACAACAACATTATTTTTCCCTTAGTCATACAAAAAAATAAAGAATTAAAAAAGCACAAAAGAGAATACAGTAGTCCACAACACAAGCATCCCCACAGCAGCACCAAAGTTCCCCACTGAGAGGGAAGGAACCAAAGTCCAGTCACCCTCCTTGCCGATATTCCCCAATGTTCACCCGTGGTCGGGGCCTCTGTATTCGCCATTATGGGCAGCCCGACGTTCAGGCCCTCTCACCGGGAACCTTTCGTCGGCTACCTTGCACCGGAGTCCGCGGCTCCCGATGTCCACAGGCCACGCTGGGCGGAGATTCGCGCTTGCGACCCTCCGCGATGGGTCCCAGGACTCCGCGATGTTGGAGCAGCGGCCCAGCACTCCGGCGCTCCAAGCGGCGATCCCAGGAAGGCCTCGCCCGCTTCGTGATGTTTCCAGCACCTCACCGCCGCTGCTGAAGCTCTGGTCCGGTCCCGGCAGGAAAGGCCGCACCGATCCAGCTGGTAGGCCCGCGAGGGGGGGGGGCGAGGACGCGACTCGGATAATAGCCACATCCTCAAAGTCAAAAAGCCAAAAGAGTTTATTGTCATGTGTCCCTGACAGGACAATGAAAATCTTTCTTTGCATAGCACAACAGAACATAGAAGGCATTGACTACAATTCTATACGTAAATACACCCATGAATTAATAAATTAATAAAGTGCAAATAACAGATGGAGGGATATTAATGTTCAGAGTTCTGAGCCAGGTTTAATAGCCTGATGGCTGTGGGGAAGTATCTGTTCCTAAACCGGGTTGTTGCAGTCTTCAGGCTCCTGTTCCTTTTACCCGAGGGTAGCAGGGAGATGAGTGTGTGGCCAGGGTGGTGTGGGTCCTTGATGATGCTGCCAGCCTTTTTGAGGCAGCGACTGTGATAAATCCCCACGATGGAAGGAAGGTCAGAGCCGATGATGGACTGGGCAGTGTTTACTACTTTTTGTAGTCTTTTCCTCTCCAGGGTGCTCAAGTTGCCAAACCAAGCCACGATGCAACCGGCCAGCAAGCTCTCTACTGTGCACCTGTGGAAGTTAGAGAGAGTCCTCCTTGACAGACCAACTCTCCGTAATCTTCTCAGGAAGTAGAGGCGCTGATGAGCTTTCTTATAATTGCATCTGTGTTCTCGGACCAGGAAAGATCTTCACAAGAGTTACACAAAAAGCTGGAGAAACTCAGCGGGTGCAGCAGCATCTAAGGAGCGAAGGAGATAGGCGATGTTTCGGGTCGAGACCCTTCTTCAGACTGGTCCCTACGAAGAATTTGAAGAAGATCTTCACAGATGTGCACGCCCAGGAATTTGAAGCTCTTGACCCCTTCAACCATCGACCCATTGATATAAACATGGCTGTGGGTCCCCATCCTACTCCTTCCAAAGTCCACAATCAGTTCCTTGGTTTTGCTGGTGTTGAGGGCCAGGTTGTTGTGCTGGCACCATATGGACAGTTGCTCGATCTCTCTTCTATACTCCGACTCATCCCCATCAGTGATACGTCCCACAACAGTGGTGTCGTCAGTGAACTTGATGATGGAGTTCGCATTATGACCAGCTACGCAGTCATGAGTATAGAGTGAGTACTGCAGGGGGCTGAGCTCCCGTGCTGATTCCTCACCAGGAAGCGACTGAAGGACAGTTTCCCCATTACCCTACCCGCTTCCCCCCACATAAAATACCAAAAAAAACCTAAAAAGCTAAAAAAAAACACACTCTAAACATAACGAAATAAAAAATGACAGCCAGACAACTGTGGGCGGAAGCAGCTAGCAACAGTGCCACCGGAAATTCTGTGATCAACGAGAATTTCAAAACTAATATGAACTGCATGGGCCGTGGGTGTTGGAAACCAGGGCAGAGGGAGGGATGGAAGCTGAAGCAGCGCCGTGGCAGATACGGACGGGGAGCCGGGGTTGGCGGGTGTTTGACAGGCTGGCGAGTCGCTTACTGCAGCTCTGGCCATGGAGCAGCCTCAGTGTAAAGGGCCTGTCCCACTGCGGGGAACCAGATTTGTGAGTTTAGAAGAGTTTGCGCTCGACTCAAACTCGCAGCATGATCGACACGTGGTCCTAGGAGGTCACTGTAAGTCCCCTTCATGCGCGAGAGCTGTTCCCGCATACTCGAGGCCTCAGTTTGGTCGAAGAGTATTTTTTACAACGCTAAAAAAAGTCCGCAAGTAAAATTGGTCAGCGTGGAAAAAAATCAATATTTTTTTTACTCGTAGCTTTAGTCAAAGTAGGTCGTAGTAGGTCGGCATGTTATTCGTAGGTGTTCGAAGGTAGTCGAAGGTAGTCGTAGATAGTTTTATTATAGTTGCAGGTAGTCGAAGGAGGTCGTCTTCACTCTCCACTATTCAGTTCCCTAATATAGTCAAAGCTAGTCATCAACATAGTCGAAGGAGGTCGAAGGAGATCGAAGGAGGTCTTCTACATATTCGTAGGAGGTTCTCTACATAGTCGAAGGAGGTTGTAGGAGGTGTTCTACTTCGGCGATACAACAAGACCATGACACTTTTTAAAACTCTCCTAAACTCACAAATTAGGTCCCCACAGTGGGACAGGCCCTTAAGAGTCGTGGGCCGTCGGTGGTGTCGGAAGCGTTGTGCCGCTGCCGTCAGAGTCTCTGCCGATTTCGCCCTAGTAACCGGCATGGACCAGGCTGCGGCTCAGTGCATCCTGGAGGACAACCAGTGGCTGCTGGGGGCAGGTACCATGCACTGGGTAGAAGTGGTGGAAGATAGTGGACTTCAAATGGGGGTGGCTGGAGAAAGCATCCTGCTTGCCTGCTAGATTTTCACTTACTGTAACGCCAGGAAAAATGTTCTTGATGTTGGGGTAGTTCAGAACCAGGGGTCACACAGTTTAAGAATAAGGGAAGGCTATTTAGGACTGAGATGAGGAAAAACTTTCTTCACCCAGAGAGTTGTGAATCTGGGACTTCTCTGCCACAGAAGGCAGTGGAGGCCAATTCACTTGATGTTTTCAAGAGAGAGTTACATTTAGTTCTTGGGGCTAATGGAATCAACGGATATGGGGAAAAAACAGGAAAGAGGTACTGATTTTAGATGAACAGCCATGGTCATATTGAATAGTAGTGCTGGCTCGAAGGGCCAATGGCCCATTCCTGCACCTATTTTCTATGTTTCTATGCTTGATAATATGGCAATAAAACTTGACCACTTGATTTTGAAGCATTCATGCATGGTGGAGGTATAATGTAGTCTTAGAGTGATACAGTATGTAAACAGGCCCTTCAGCCCAACTTGCCCACACCCGCCAACATGTCCCAGCTTCACTACCTGCTTCTGGTCCATATCCCTCCAAATCTGTCCTATCCATGTATCAGTCTAACTGTTTCTTAAATGTTGGGATAGTCTCTGCCTCAACTATTCCTCTGGCAGCTTGTTCCGTACACCCACCACCCATTGTGTGGAAAAAGTTAGCCCTTAAAAACTTACCTCTTAAAAATACTTCAAACAAAAATAATTTAAATCATACTTCTACAATGCACTAAAACATGATTTTAATACATCAAAGTTCAAAAAGTCCCTACCCTGGGAGGAGGGACACCCCACTTCCACACCCTCTCCCCACTTGGTTGCCCCTCTCCCTTGCCGGGTACCCCCAAGGCCAGTGGTCAGTGATCACTCAGCCCCCCCCCCCCTTTCACATACTCTCTGGTTCAGAGGGTGAGCACTGCCAGATGTGAGCGGGGAACTGAGGCTAGTCGTCCATGATGTCTGGTTCCCAGAGCTCAGCGTTTGTGTTTCGAAGTTGGCTAATGTTATTGATTTGTAATTAGCCTGATTCAGGCACGGAACTCGCTATCAAAATATGGAGGGGACCGGGGGCAGGGGGGACACAATGTTGGCGAGGCCACGCTTGGCAGTATTGAACAAGCAGGACCTGCAGATGTTGGTTTAGACTGAGAGTCAGGGGAAAGAGAAAATGAGAGAAGTAGACGGTGATATAGACGGGAATAGAACAAATGAATGAAAGATGAAAAAATGAAAAAGAAGTTATGATAATAAAGGGAACAGGCATTGTTAGCTGTGGCTGAGGTGAAAATGAGTTGCTGCACAAGATGACAGACGCCTTGTAGCTGAAACTCTCTAATCCAGGTGGCATTCTCCTAAACCTCCTGTGCACCCTCTCCAACCTCTCGCTGTGGCCAGTAGCTAATGCCCTCTAATCCAGCAACATTCTACTAAATTTCCTGTGCACTCTCTCTAACCTGTCGCTGACGCTAGTACCCTCTAATGCACGCAGCACACTGATAAACATCCTCTGCAGCATCTCCAACCTCTCACCCTGTAGCTAATACCCTCTAATCTAGGCACCATTCTGCACTCTGCACCCATTCCAAATCCTCCACATCCTTCCTGTAATGGGGGTGACCAGAACTGCATGCAATACTCCAAATGCGACCTAACCAAAATCATATAAAGTTGCAATGTGACTTAGAGTCATGCAACATGGATACAGGCCCTTCAGCCAATGTACTCTTTCTGACTAACATCCCCCACCTACACTGGCATCACCTGCCTGCATTTGCCCAATCTATGTAATTAAAAGTCTCATCTTGACCACTTCCTGTCTGCACTGCATATTGATTTTAGAAAAAATGGTACCATACATCGCTATGATTTTTGGCCATCTCACTCACAGTCCTCCTCCGTTGCGCAGGCCTTGAGGATTTTTCTGAAAGAGTTATGAGATCCTCGATCCTGTCAATCACCGCGATGAAGGTAACGCCCCTTCCGTGGGGGGGGGGGGGTGGAGGGGGGAGGACTATAAAACCCCAAATGCCTGGACATGACTCAGTCTCCTCGCAAGATTGCGAGGGAGAGGCCACAATTCTCATTCTGCTGTGAATCAACTGAACTGTAAGTCTGCAAAGTACTTGAATAAATGATTGGTTAGCCCTTAATGAAAATGCAATGAGCTGTTTGGCCTGCCCTGTGCTTTGAAACTGCAATGGCAATGGAAGTGAAATGAAAACCAGTCCCTTCGGCCCACAACACCCATGCTAGCGCTCCAGAATACCACTGGGGCGCTGGGGAGATGGTCAGGCCTGCCGGCAGTCTGTTTGTTTTTTCACCTTTTTGTTATATTTTTAGCGTCTGTTTAAAGTTTGCTTTTATGTTCTTCAGTTTGTTTAATGTGGGGGGCGGGGGGAGGGGATTGGGGGAAACTTTTTTTTTCAAGTCCTTACCTTCCCGGAGAGGAGATCAAGTTTCGGATCACATTCTCTGGGCTCTGCGGCCGACCAACGCTGGAGCTGGGAGCCGCCTCGGACTGTTGTGAGCTCCACCTCGTGGCGCGGACTTACCATCAGAGCAGATCCCTTGCCTGGGATCACTCCCACCGCGACCACTGTGGACTTACCATCAAGGGCTCGAAGTCTCGGGTGAGGCAAGTCAGGAGCTCCAATGTCGCAGAAGGTTCAACCAGCCCCGACGCGAGGTTTGGTCACCCGGCCCGGGGGAGCTGACATCCCCCCAATGCAGGAGCTGAACGGCACGACGAGGAGGGCCCAAACGCCACCGGCTACGGGAGTCAAGATCGTCCCGTCAATGGGGGCTCGAGGCCCACGATCAAGGAAGAACAAAGGAAGAGACAAACTTTATTTCGCCTTCCATCGCAGTGAGGAATGTGGAGGAGTCACTGTGGTGGATGTTCATGGTAAAATGTGTATTTGAATCTGTTGCTTTTAATTGTATGACTGACCTGGCCAGTGAAATTCCTTGAATAAAATCTGATTCTGATTCTGATTTTGAGAAAGCCCCCCCACCCCCCCCCCCCACTGGCCACCAATATTGGAATTGGTGGAGAGGTGGAATATTGCGTTTGGGGACCAGGCCTCCCGTGTGAACATGGACCCAACGGTTCCCACTTAGTCTAGTATCCCTATAACCTTATCCTGTTCATGTTCCTGTCCAAATGTGTTTTAAATATTATGATGCCTCAAATTGCCCATTAGGTTCCCAACTAAGACACAGGACGTACCTTCAGAAACATAAGGAGGTATTTCTTTAGCCGGAGGCTGGTGAATCTGTGGAATTCATTGCCACACACTAAGGTGGAGGTCAACTTGTTGGGTATTTTTAAAACGGAGATTGACGTTCTTGATTAGTACGGGCATCAGGGGTTATGGGAAGAAGGCAGGAGAATGGGGGTAAGATGGAAAGATAGATCAGCCATGATTGAATGGCGGAGTGGACTCGATGGGCCGAATGGCCTGACTCGGTTCCGACGTCTGATGAATCTATGACCACTAGAAAGGCCAGAAGATGGCAGTAAAGATTAACAGCTTCAAGAAATATCATAATGTGCTCCCCCTTCTCCCTCTCCCTCCCCTCCCCTTCCTTCCCCTACCGCAGTGAGGCGCCCCCTCCTCTCCTCGTCCCTTTCTCCCCTCCCTTCTCTCTGTTATCGTCGAGGGTGGGAGGGGTTACCGCAAGGATGCGATGAGCGAGAGTGGAGAGGATGTGACAGAACATGTTTTATGTGCTTGTGGAAATTGTACCTACCCACCTCCCCCCCGCACTCTCTCGCTCTCTCGCGCGCGCTCCCTCCTGATCAAACGGATCTGCAGAAGTACGCAACAAGGGCTCTCTCTCCCTCTTCACAAGGGGAATCCTTTCTCCCCTACTAACCACCCGTCTCGCTCTCCCCTTCCCTCGTGCTCTCCCCTCTCTCACCCCCTCTCTCACTCTCTCCTCTCTCTCTCTTCCTTCTGTCCATCCTCTCTTTTATGCCCTTTAGTCCCTCCTTTATTCCTCCCTTTCTTTAACCCCTCTCTTTCCCCTCTCTCACCTTCCCTTCTTCCCTCTCCCCCTCCTTCCCACCAACATCCCCCTTCACCATCGATCCTCTCTCTCCCCCTCTCTCCCCCTCTCTGCCGCTCTCTTCACCTCTCTTCCCCACTCCCCCCCTCTCTTCCACCTCTCTCTCTCCCTCCCCATCCAAATCTTCCCTCCCCGCTGCCCCTTCTCACTCTCCCCCCTTTCTCTCCCACCCCTCGATTGCCCACCTCTCTCTCTCTCCACCCCCCCCCCCCCCCTCGTTCTCTCCCTCCCCACCTCCTCTCTCTCCAACCATGTCAGCCCCGGGATATCTACTGTTCGTGGTTTTGTTTTGCGTTGACGTTTCAGGTAAGCGCCATTACACTTTATGAGAATCTGGGGCAGAGTTGGGGGAGGCAGAGGGAGAGAGGGACAGAGAGAGAGAGGGACAGAGAGAGAAAGGGACAGAGAGAGAGAGGGACAGAGAGAGAGAGGGACAGAGAGAGAGAGGGACAGAGAGAAAGGGACAGAGAGAGTATATGGGCTTTGGATGTGGCATCACAGGTAGACAGGGAGTGTTGTGGAGCAGAGGGATCGAGGCGTGCAGGTTCATAGTTCCCTGAAAGCAGCATCACAGGGTGGTCAAGAAGGCTTTTGGCACCTTGGCCTTCATCAGTCACAATAATTAGTACATTGCAGTGGTGCAAGACATTCATGAGGCTTGGAATATCATGTTCAGTTTTGATCATCCTGCTATAGGAAAGATGTTACCAAGATGGAAATGGCACAGGGCAAATTTCTGAGGATGTTGCCAGGACTTGGCAATAGACAATAGGCAATAGGTGCAGTAGGCCATTTGGCCCTTCGAGCCAGCACCGCCATTCAATGTGATCATGGCTGATCATCCCCAATCAGTACCCCGTTCCTGCCTTCTCTCCATGTCCCCTGACTCCGCTATTTTTATGAGCCCTATCTAGCTCTCTATTGAAATTATCCAGGAAACCAGCCTCCACTGCCCTCTGAGGCAGAGAATTCCAAAGACTCACCACTCCCTGTGTGAAAAAATGTTTCCTCGTGTCCATTCTAAATGGCTTACTCCTTATTCTTAAACTGTGGCCCTCAGGCTAGGACTTTATTCCTTGGAACGACATAATTTTAAGGTGAGAGGGGATAGATTTACTAGGAACCTGAGGGGCAACGTTTTCACACAGAGGGTGGTGGGTGTATGGATCGAGCTGCCAGAGGAGATAGTTGAGACAGGTACTATAATGACATTTAAAAAAGAGTTAGACAGGTATGTACATGGATAGGACAATGTTTAGAGGGATATGGGCCAAATATAGGCAGGTGGGGCTAGTGTGGATGGGATAGTGGTCGGTGGTGGCAAGTTGGGCCAAAGCGTGTGTTTCCATGCTGTGTGAATCTATAACTAGCTGTGCAAGGCGTTGGTGAGGTCACAATTGGAGTATTGCATGCAGTGCAGTTCTGGTCGCCATGCTATAGAAATGACATTATCAGCATTGAGCACAGATCAGTACAGCACAGGAACAGGTCCTTCCGCCCACAATGTCCATGTGGAACATGATGCTGTTAAAGTGATCTCTGCCCGCACATCCCTCCATTCCCAGAACTTGCAGATGCCTATCTAAAAGCCTCTTAAACGCCACTATCCTATCTGACTCCACCACCCCCGGCAGCATGTTTCAGGCCTCCACCACCCTCTGTGTAAAATAAAACTTGCCCTGTACAACTCAATTGACAATAGACAGTAGGTCCAGGAGTAGGCCATTTGGCCCTTTGAGCTAGCACTGCCATTCACTGTGATCACGGCTGATCATCCACATTCAGTTCCCCGTTGGTACACAAAAAGCTGGAGAAACTCAGCGGGTGCAGCAGCATCTAAGGAGCAAAGGAGATAGGCGACGTTTCGGGCCGAGACCCTTCTTCAGGTTTCGGCCCGAGTTTCTCCAGCCTTTTGTGTACCCTCGATTTTCCAGCATCTGCAGTTCCTTCTTTAACACTTCAGTTCCCCGTTCCTGCCTTTTCCCCATATCCCCTGAATCAGCTAGCTTTAAGAGCCCTATCTAGTTCTCTCTTGAAAGCAGGGCCGGCCTGAAGCCAATTGCTACCAAGCGGGCCCCACGCTAGAGTAGTCGACTCTCGGCTGGGTTAAACTACCTGGGGTGGAGAGGGAAGAGAGGAGTGGAGAGAGAGTGGAGGGGTGGAGGGGGAAGAAAGCGGTAGATGGGGAGTGGTGTGTGAGAGGTGAATGGGGAAGGGGGAAAGGGGGAGGTGGGTCGTTCCCTCACGGTCCCGGGGCAGCGCTCCCGTCCCTCCAGTTGCTGTGCTTCACACACACAGCCCTGGCTCCCCCCCTCTCTCTCTCCCCAGGGGGACGCGGTGAACAATACAGGGGGGGCCGGGGGTTGGAGCAATGTTTACAAACCTCAGCCTCAGCTCACACCCGTCCGCCCGGACCCCGGCATCCGCTCCTGCCGCCGGCGGCCTTCTCTCTCCCTCCCTTCTCTCCTTCCCTTCCCTCCCTCCCTTCCCTTCTTTCTCTCATTCCCTCCCTCCCCTTCTTCCCTCCCTCCCTTCCCTTTTTCCCTCCCTCCCTTCTCTCCTTCCCTCCCTCCCTTCCCTCCCACACACATCACGCACCGACAACTAACACACAGTTAGGATGGGGCTGAAGCCCACAATGTAATGCCTGGACTGGTTTTTTACCAATGGTTATTGATTTTCCAGGATCTATTTAATTTAAAAAAAAATTTTCATTTCACATTCACTGAAACAAGTGGTATTGTAACTATCTACACATGTTGTTTGTTACTTGTAGGCTTACATGTAGCAATTTTACATTAAAATGGAGCTTAGATCTGTTTGGTCCATTAACTCGCAGGCAGTTTTTAAACGCACATTTTGATTACTTTCCATTCTAACATAGAGATATAAAGTGTATAATAGACTTTAATTATATTTCTATAATTCTACAGACCTTGGCTGGGAACCTGGGGCTCATCAAAATTGTTCCCAATTGGGCCCCGCACCTCCTAAGGCCGGCCCTGCTTGATAGCATCCTGAGAATTGGCCTCCACTGCCTTCTGAGGCAGAGAATTTCACAGATACACAACTCTCTGGTTGAAAAGGTTTTTCTTCATCTCTGTTCTAAATGGTCTACCCTTATTCTTAAACGGTGGCCCCTGGTTCTGGACTCCCCCAACATTGGGAACATGTTTCTGCCTCTAGCATGTCCAATCCCTTAATAATCTTATAGGTTTCAACAAAATCCCCTCTCATCCTTCGAAACTCCAGATATACAAGCCCAGCCGCTCCATTGAGGCAGGTACTATCGCAACATTTAAGAAACATTTAGACAGGTACATGGATAGGACAGGTTTGGAAGGATGGGCCAAACCTAGTTCCGCAGGCAGGCAGAACTAGTGTGGATGGGGCATGTTGGTCAGCGTGGGCAAGTTGGGCCTGCAGTATGACTATGATAGTGCCTATAAGACATAAAGGAGTTTTGATGTACAGAGGGTCCAAGTCCACAACTCCTTGGAAGTGGAAACACAAGTAGATCGAGCGGTAAAGAAGGCGTATGGTACGCTTGCCTTCATTGGACGGGGCATTGAGTATAAGAGTCAGGAAGTCACAAAGCAGCTTTATAATACTTTGTTCATCTCATGATTTTATACACCTCCATAAGATCTCTACTCATCCTCCTGCCCTCCAAGGCTGATACTCCTAGCCTGCTCAACCTCTCCCTGTAGCTCAGGCTACTCGAGACCTGGCAACATCCTTGTAAATCTTCTATACACGCTTTCCAACTTGCCAACGCCCTTTCTACATCAGGGCGACCAAAACTGAGCATAATTCGCCAAGTGTGGCCTCACCACGTCTTGTGCAACTGGAACGTGACCTCCTAACGGCTACACTCAATACCCTGACTGATTAAGGCCATTGTGCCATAACTGAACACAATACTCCAAGTGCGGCCTCCCCAATGTCTTGTACAACTGGGCAGAACTTTCTTTAGCCAGAGGGTGGAAATCATTCTGCACAGTGGTGCAACGGTCGAGTTGCTGCCTCACAGTGCAGATCCAGGCTCCATCCTGACTACGGATGCTGTCCGTACTGGGTTTGTATGTTCTCCCTATGAAGGCGTGGGTTTTCTCTGTGTGCTCCGGTTTCCTCCCACACTCCAAAGATGTGCAGGTCTGTAGGTTATTTGGCTTTGTTTACAAAATGGTGAATTGTCCCTAGTGTGTCGGGTAATGCTAGTGTTCAGGGTGATAGATGGTCGGCGCAGACTTGGTGAGCCGAAGGATCGGTTTGCAGGCTGTATCTCTAACTAACTTAGTGTGGACGGGTGATCGATGGTCGGTGCGGACTCGGTGAACTGAAGCGCCTGTTTCCGCGCTGTATCTCTAAACCGAACTAAACTAGTGCGAATGGGTCGGCACAAAGGGCCTGTTTGCCCACTGTGTCACTAATGTGTAAAGAAGGCTGTGGAAGCCCAGTCTTTGGGTATTTTTAAGCGGAGGTTGACAGATTCGTGATTAGTAATGGTGTCAGGGGTTATGGGGAGAAGGCAGGAGAATGGGGTTTAGAGGGAAAGATAGATCAGCCATGATGAAAGTTGCAACACTTGCTCGGATTAAACTCCACCTGCCATTTCTCTGCTCTTGTCTGTAACTGATCTCTGTCCACATTTAGATACATCATTAAGTCAATGGGCTGAATGGCCTCATACTGCTCCAATGTCCTCTGGTCCTGTCGAATATAGAGCATAGAAGAGTACAGCACAAAAACAGGCCCTACAGCCCACAATGCAGAATTCCCAAAAAGTTTGTTTGCAAGTTGAATTGGTAGTAAGGTAAAGGCGGATGAAAAACTGCCGAGTTGCTAAATTCCTTTTGCATGATGTTTGTAATAAAGTAACTGGCTTTTCCTTTTTTCTTCTTTTTTTCTCTTTTTTTCCTGGTTCTATCTCTTCATCTCCTTTCTCTAACTCTTCGACCAAGGGCTCTCTTTTCTTACCCTTCGTCACACTTCTTCACTTTCACAATTCTCTCTCACTTTCTCTACTTTCTCTGTTTCTATTATTTTTCTTTAACAGCCTTATAAATTAAGGGGTACAATGATTGTAATAAAATATCCGGGACGTACACTGATGTCATTTACTGCATCTCTAATAAATACAAATATATAAATTAATTGGTAGTAAGGAAGGCAAATGCAATGTTAGCAATCATTTTGAGAGGATTAGTTGGGTATAGAAGTTGGAAGGGCATGTTGCAGTTGTACAAGACGTTGGTGAGGCCACATTTCGAGTATTGTGTTCAGCTCTGGGCACCATGTTATAGGGAAGATGTTAAGTTGGAAAAGGTCCAGGGAATATTTACACGGATTTTGCAAGGACTCGAGGGTGTGAACTACAGGGAGAGGTTGAGCAGGCTGGGACTTTATTCCCTGTAGCGCAGGAGAATGCGGGGTGATCTTATAGAGATGAATAACATCTTGAGGGGAATAGATTGGGTAAAAGCACAGAGTCCCTTGCCCAAAATGGGGGAATCTTGGTTTAAGGAGACGGGGGAAACATTTTATCGGAATTTGAGCGGTGACCTTTCATGCAGAGGGTGGTGGGTGCATGGAACGAGCTGCCGGAGGAGTTGAGGCAGGGACTATCACAGGTTTGAGAAGCAATTAGACAGGTACAAGGATAGGACAGCTTTAGAGGGATATGGGCAAAACGCAGGCATGGGACGTGTAGATGGGCCATTGGTCAGTGTGGGCGAGTTAGGCCGAAGGGCCTGTTTACACACTGTATGACTCGATGACGAGAATATAAATACAGGGATGTAATGCTGAGGCTCTATAAGGCACTTGTCAGACTGCATTTGGATTATTGTAAGCAGTTTTGGCCCCCGTATCTGAGGAGAATGTGCTGGCTCTGGAGAGGGTCAGAGGAGGTTTAGGAGAATGATCACAGGAATGAGTAGGTTAGCATGTGAAGAGTGTTTGGCAGCACTGGGCCTGTACTCACTGGAGTCTAGATGCATGAGGTAGGACCTGATTGTAACATGCTGAATAGTGAAAGGCCTGGATAGAGTGGATGTTGAGAGGATGTTTCCATTAGTGGGAGAGTCTAGGACCAGAGGGCAATGGTCTCGGAGTAAAAAGATGTACCTTTAGGAAGGCGATGAGGAGGAATTTCTTTAGCCAGAGGGTGGTGAATCTGTGGAATTCATTCACAAAAGGCTGTGGAGGCCAAGTCAGCGGGTATTTTTGAAGCGGTGATTGACAGGTTCTTGATTGGTACGGGTGTCAGGGGTTATGGTGAGAAGGCAGGAGAATGGGGTTGAGAGGGAGAGATAGATCCGCCATGATTCAATGGCAGAGCAGACTACATAGTCCAACTGGCCTAATTCTGACATGAACTTATGAAACTCCACACCGAACATGATGCCAAGTTAAAATGATTTCATTTCCCTGCACATTCACATATCTATCTAAAAGCCCCTTAAACACAGGTATTGTATCTGCCGTCCCCACTGTTCCCGGCAGCTTCTTCTCGGCCCCCACCACCCTCTGTGTAAAAATATACTCCCCCACACTATCCTTTAAGCATTCACTCTCTCCCTAATGGCAAGACCCTTAACAGCATCGATGTACAGAGGGATCTCGGGGTTCGGGTCCACAGCTCCCAGAAAGTGGCAACACAAGTAGGCAGAGCAGTAAAGCAGGTGTCTGTATCGTTCGGGGCATTGAGTTTTAGAGTCAGGAGTCACGATGCAGCTCTATAGGACTTTGGTCGGGCTGACATTTGGAGTATTACGCTCAGTTCTGGTCGCCCCTCAGTACAGGAAGGATGTGGAGGCTTTGGTGAGGGTGCAGAGGAGGTTTACCAGAACGCTGGGAGAGGGGTGCAGGGGCCGGAGGGGAAGAGGGGTTACAGAGATGGAGAAGGGGTTAATCTACGAGCTTTGAGGGAGTTTTCTCCAAACTTATACGTTTGCAAACTCTGTATGTTGTTGCTTTTGAATTGACAGCACTTTTAAATGTCAATCTTTGTTTATCTCTATATCTCTCCGAAGGTGTGCGATTTTCACCTCACCACACACACAGATCCCTCAAGCCACAAACAACCTCTTTTTAACCAATACATTAAAAAAAGATTCAAACTTTGACATTAGCTCTGAAGTCTGTTTCCCAGGTTTAAGTTCTGCCTTTGAGATATTTTAAGCTTCGAGACAAGCGAATGTAGACCACATTTGGCGTGAAATGGCACATTTCCTGTTTATTCGTGTCTCCCACCATGCACGTTTTCTCTCTCTCTCCCTCTCTCCCTCTCTCCCTCTCTCTATCTCTCCCTCCTCCTCTCCTATTCCTCTCGTGATCTTACACACCTCTATAAGTCCATATTCAAAAAGGATAGGAGCAGGATTAGGCCATTCAGCCCATCAAGTCTACTCCATCATTCAATCATGGCAGATCCATCATTCCCTCTCCATTCTCTTGCCTTCTCGCATTAGCCCCTGTCGCCCATACTAATCAAGAATCTATCTATCTCTGCCTTAAAAATATCCATTTTGGCCTCAACAACCTTCTGTGGCAATGAATTGCACCGACTAAAGAAATTCCTCCCCATCTCCTTCCTAAAGGAACGTCATTTAATTCTGAGGCTATGACCTCTGGTCCTCTACTATCACACTAGTGGAACCATCCTCGCCACATCCACTCTATCCAGGCCAGATCACTCCAACTTTGGGTAAAAGGCTGTGTGCATTCACCATTCCTATTCCTCTCATGATTTTATACATCTCTATAAGATCACTCCTCATCCTCATGCGCTCCAAGGAATAAAGTCCTAGCTTTCTCAACCTCTCCCTGCAGCTCAGAGCCATCGAGTAGTGGCAACATCCTTGTAAATCTTCCCTGCACCCATTCCAGCTTGACGGCATTTTTCCTATAACAGGGTAACCAATATTGAAGATGATACACTGAATGCGGCCTCACCAACGTCTTACGCAACTGCAACCTGACCTCCCAATAGATTTTATTTGCAAACGCTTTGCTCTGCTTGTAACCATGCCTGCAACACCACAATTCTTGCACGAATCATCGTTTATCCGCTTTTCCGTTATGTCTCCTGCAAACAGCATTGCATGCAAAAAAATATCGTCCTGTTGCATTTGCTGCTAGTTTTTACTAATTTACTAAGAAATAGAGCTGCTGCCTCACTGAACCAGAGACCTGGGTTCGATCCTGACCACGGGTGCTGTCTGTATGCAGTTTGCACCTTGTCCGCGTGACCTGCATGGGTTTTCTCAGGGTGCTTCCACACGCCAAAGGTGTGTAGGTTCATTGGCTTGTTGTAAATGTAAATTGTCCCTGTGTGTGGGATAGTGCTCGTGTCCGGGATCACTGGTCAGCATGGACATGGTTTGCCGAAGGGCCTGTGTCCATGCTGGATCTCTAAACTAAACCCAATTAATGTCTCCTCTTTGTGTGGGGATTTGTAAAACGCAATTGTCTGGAAATGACAATAACATTTCAAGGTCATTCAGTTCTATTCCACATGATAGAGTCATAGTGTCATACAGCTTGGAAACAGGCCCTTCAGCCCATGCCGACCAACATGCCACATCTATACTAGTCCCACCTGCCCATGTTTGGCCCTTGTCCCTGTAAACCTGTCCTATGCATGTAACTGTACAAATGTTTTTAATATATTTTAGATACCTTGGCAAGGTATGCAAGCAAGTAATGTTACTGTGACTAGACACAGGTGACAATGAAGTATTTTATTCTATTGTATATCTTGTGATAGTCCCTGCCTCAATTGACAGCTTGTTGCATACTCCCACCACCCTCGTGCGAACGAGTTGCCCCTCAGGTTCCTCTTAATCTTTCCCCCTCTCACCTTAAACTTATGTCCTCGAGTTTAGTTCCGTTTAGTTTGGTGATATAGCGCGGAAACAGGCCCTTCGGCCCAGCAAATCCGTGCCAAGCAACAATCACCGTACACTAACACTATTCAATCATACAAGCAAGCAATCAATGAGTTTTATTCATCACATACACACTAAAGTGTAGTGAAATGAACTTGCCGGCAGCGGTACAATTCTACACAATAGGTGTGATTTACAATTTTTACTAAAGCCAAAGTAACCTGCAAAGAGTGTGGATGGAAACCGGAGCACCCAGAGAAAACCCACGCGGTCACAGTGAAAACTTACAAACTCCGTACAGACAGCACCTGTCGTCAAGATGGAACCCGGGTGCCTGGTGCTGTGAGGCAGCAACTCTACCGCTGCCCCACCGTGCCGGGCTACAGTCTTGGTTCCACTGCTCTGGCGGCAACACTCTGGGAATTCACTAACTATTCCCCTCATAATTTTGTACAATATCTGATTATGTACGGTGTTGCAATTTGGAAAGCAAATTGATAAAGTGCTCACGATATGTTTTGAGTGTGTGATTGAGGGTTTATATATTAGAGGGAGCTGTTCATGTATTTATGTGTGTGTGTGTGTGAGATCGAGGGTTTATATTGATAGAGTGAATTGTTCATATATTTATGTGTGTATGTGAGGGAGAGAGAGAGGGTTTATATATTAGAGTGAGCAGTTTATATATTTTGTGTGCGTTTGTGTTTCTGTGTGCATTCTGCAGCCTCCCCGTTGCTCTAAAATATATAACAATGTGTGTGTGTGGGATCGAGGGTTTATATATTAGAGTGAGCTGTTTATATATTTCTGCCTGTGTGAGTGTGTGAGAGAGCGAGAAAGTTAGATGGTTTATATTGTCTGTGGAACTGATGTGCTGCAATGCTGAGAACTATCATCTGCGCACTGTTTCCCCTCCAATCTACCCGTTGTATTTGGGCTTGAACTGATTGCATTTGTGGATGGTATTTTCTGATCTGTTTGGACAGCAAAACAAAGCTTTTCACTGTTCCTCGGTACACGCGACAATAATAAACTTAAACAAATGTAATATATTAGAGTAAGCTGTTTATATCTTTCCGCGTATTTGTGTGTGTGAGATTGAGGGTTTAACTATTAAAGTGAGCTGTTTATATAGTTCTAAATGTGTGATATATTCTGCATTATGTATCCCCTTTGCTCTACTGTAGTCTAATATATTAAAATGTGTGTGTGTGTCTGTGAAAGATCGAAGTTTTATATATTAGAGTGAGCTGTTTATATATTTCTGTGTGTGTGAGTGTGTGTGCGAGATCGAGCGTTTACATATTCGAGTAGGCTGTTATATATTTGTCAGTGTGTTTCTGTGCGTGTGAGAGAGGCGGTTAATATATCAGTGTGCTGTTTACGTATACATTTCCGTGTGTGTCTGTGTGTGTGTGTGTGTGTGAGTGAGAGAGAGATCAGAATATATTAGACTGAGCTGCATATATATTTCTGGGCGAGTGTGTGTGAGACAGCGAGAAAGTTCGATGTTTTTTATTGTCTGTGGAACTGGCGCGCCACATTGCTGAGAACTATATTCTGCACCTTCTGCATATTCTGTATTTTCCCCTTTGCTCTACCTCGTGTACTAGAGTTTGAACTCGTTGTATTTGCGTATGGTATTTTCTGAGCTGTCTGGACAGCGTGCAAAACAAAGCTTTTCACTGTTCCTCGGTACACGTGACAATAATTAACTTAAAAATATATATATATTAAACCTGTTTATAGATTTCAGTGCGTTTGTGTGTGTGAGATTGAGGGCTTAAATATTAAAGTGAGCTGTTTGTATTTTTCTGTACGTGTGTGATATTTTCTGCATTCTGTATCCCCGTTGCTCTACCTATCGTCGTCTAATATGTACAAAGATGTGTGTGAGAGATCAAATATTAATATATTAAAGTGAGCTGTGTATATATTTCAGTGTGTTTGTTTGTGTGTGAGAGAGATCTTCGTCATCTTGCCCATGGCGTGCACAGCCTAAAGTTGTCGGACAACATGTTTGCTTGTGCACACCAGGTTGATCGCATTCGTCGAAGCGGGGCGGACCATGTGAGGGTTGCAATCTTCCACCCCTGTATGAGATGGAGGGTTTACATATTAGTGTGAGCTGTGAATATATGTCGGGGGTTACACAAAAAGCTGGAGAAACTCAGTGGGTGCAGCAGCATCTAAGGAGCGAAGGAGATAGGCGACGTTTCGGGTCGAGACCCTTCTTCAGACTGATGTATATATGTACTTGTGTGTGTATATATATATATATATATATATATATATATATATACTATATATACAAGTATATATATACTTGTGTATATATGTCTGCGTGTGTGAGATCGAGTGTTACACTAGAGTGAGTTGTTTATACATTTATGTGTGTGTGTGTGTGAAATCAAGGGGGGGAGAGAGAAGGGGGGCGAGAGAGGGGGGAGAGGAAGAGAAGATGAGGGAGAGGGGGAGAGAGAGAAGGGGTGAGAGAGAGAGAGGGGTGAGAGCAAGAGCGAGGGGTGAGAGAGGGGGCAGAGAGACACAGTTCCACCCACTTACTGAATTTCCCCACACCTGTATGGTGAGAGTTTACCACTCTCGCCTCGGTAACCTTTACCTCGGTGAAGTTTGGAGTGATTCAGAGCTGGCAGTAATGTCACAAATTTACCGAGATGCAAATTCAGGAGAATGGCCTTCGAGACTCACATCAGTACTGAGGAGGCAAAAGAGGGGAGGGGAGGCGAGGGGTGGGGAGAGGGAGAGGGAGAGAAAGAGAAAAGAGAGAGAGAGAGAGAGAGAGAGAGAGAGAGAGAGAGAGAGAGAGAGAGAGA
>OY740796.1:312500-635520 GCA_963514005.1 Raja brachyura | reverse complement strand
CCCCCCCTCTTCTCCCCCCCTCTTCTCCCCCCCTCTTCTCCCCCCTCTTCTCCCCCCCCTTCTCCCCCCCTCTTCTCCCCCCCTCTTCTCCCCCCCTCTTTCTCCCCCCCTCTTCTCCCCCCTCTTCTCCCCCCCTCTTCTCCCCCCCTCTTCTCCCCCCCTCTTCTCCCCCCCTCTTCTCCCCCCTCTTCTCCCCCCCCTCTTCTCCCCCCTCTTCTCCCCCCTCTTCTCCCCCCCTCTTCTCCCCCCCTCTTCTCCCCCCCTCTTCTCCCCCCCTCTTCCCCCCCTCTTCTCCCCCCCTCTTCTCCCCCCCTCTTCTCCCCCCCTCTTCTCCCCCCCTCTTCTCCCCCCCTCTTCTCCCCCCCTCTTCTCCCCCCCTCTTCTCCCCCCCTCTTCTCCCCCCCTCTTCTCCCCCCCTCTTCTCCCCCCCTCTTCTCCCCCCCTCTTCTCCCCCCCTCTTCTCCCCCCCCTCTTCTCCCCCCCTCTTCTCCCCCCCTCTTCTCCCCCCCTCTTCTCCCCCCCTCTTCTCCCCCCCTCTTCTCCCCCCTCTTCTCCCCCCCCTCTTCTCCCCCCCCTCTTCTCCCCCCCCCTCTTCTCCCCCCCCCTCTTCTCCCCCCCCCTCTTCTCCCCCCCCCTCTTCTCCCCCCCCTCTTCTCCCCCCCTCTTCTCCCCCCCTCTTCTCCCCCCCCCTCTTCTCCCCCCCCTCTTCTCCCCCCCCCCTCTTCTCCCCCCCCTCTTCTCCCCCCCTCTTCTCCCCCCCCTCTTCTCCCCCCCCTCTTCTCCCCCCCTCTTCTCCCCCCCTCTTCTCCCCCCCCTCTTCTCCCCCCCTCTTCTCCCCCCCCTCTTCTCCCCCCGCTTCCCCCCCTCTCCTTCCCCCCGCCCCCTCTCCTCTCCCCTCTCTCACTCTTCTCCCTCATCCCCGCCTCTCCGTCCTTCACTCCCCCTCACCCACTCTCGCTCATCTCCCTTTTCTCCCCCTCCCTCCTCTCGCCTTCTTTCCCCCCTGTCCTCTCCCCCTCCTCTCTCCCCCTCCTCTCTCCGTCATCCACATATCTCCCTCTTCTCCCCCCCTCTTCTCCCCCCTCTTCTCCCCCCCTCTTCTCCCCCCCTCTTCTCCCCCCCTCTTCTCCCCCCCTCTTCTCCCCCCCCTCTTCTCCCCCCCTCTTCTCCCCCCCTCTTCTCCCCCCCTCTTCTCCCCCCTCTTCTCCCCCCTCTTCTCCCCCCTCTTCTCCCCCCCTCTTCTCCCCCCTCTTCTCCCCCCCCTCTTCTCCCCCCCCTCTTCTCCCCCCCCTCTTCTCCCCCCCCCTCTTCTCCCCCCCCCTCTTCTCCCCCCCCCCTCTTCTCCCCCCCCCTCTTCTCCCCCCCCTCTTCTCCCCCCCCTTCTCCCCCCCCCTTCTCCCCCCCCCCTTCTCCCCCCCCTCTTCTCCCCCCCCTCTTCTCCCCCCCCCTCTTCTCCCCCCCCCTCTTCTCCCCCCCCCTCTTCTCCCCCCCCCCTCTTCTCCCCCCCCTCTTCTCCCCCCCCCTCTTCTCCCCCCCTCTTCTCCCCCCCTCTTCTCCCCCCTCTTCTCCCCCCCTCTTCTCCCCCCCTCTTCTCCCCCCCTCTTCTCCCCCCCTCTTCTCCCCCCCTCTTCTCCCCCCCTCTTCTCCCCCCCTCTTCTCCCCCCTCTTCTCCCCCCCTCTTCTCCCCCCCTCTTCTCCCCCCCTCTTCTCCCCCCCTCTTCTCCCCCCTCTTCTCCCCCCCTCTTCTCCCCCCCTCTTCTCCCCCCCTCTTCTCCCCCCTCTCTTCTCCCCCCCTCTTCTCCCCCCCCTCTTCTCCCCCCCCTCTTCTCCCCCCCTCTTCTCCCCCCCTCTTCTCCCCCCCCTCTTCTCCCCCCCCCTCTTCTCCCCCCCCTCTTCTCCCCCCCCTCTTCTCCCCCCCCTCTTCTCCCCCCCCTCTTCTCCCCCCCCTCTTCTCCCCCCCCTCTTCTCCCCCCCCTCTTCTCCCCCCCCTCTTCTCCCCCCCCCTCTTCTCCCCCCCTCTTCTCCCCCCCCTCTTCTCCCCCCCCCTCTTCTCCCCCCCCTCTTCTCCCCCCCCCTTCTCCCCCCCTCTTCTCCCCCCCCCTCTTCTCCCCCCCCCTTCTCCCCCCCTCTTCTCCCCCCCTCTTCTCCCCCCCTCTTCTCCCCCCCTCTTCTCCCCCCCTCTTCTCCCCCCCCTCTTCTCCCCCCCCTCTTCTCCCCCCCTCTTCTCCCCCCCTTCTCCCCCGCTTCCCCCCCCTCTCTTCCCCCCGCCCCCTCTCCTCTCCCCTCTCTCACTCTTCTCCCTCATCCCCGCCTCTCCGTCCTTCACTCCCCCTCACCCACTCTCTTTTCTCCCTTCACTCTCCCTCCTCTCCCCCTCTCCATCCTCCCTTACCCCCCTTTCTTCCCCTTCATCTCCCATCTCTCCCTCCGCCCATTTGTCCATCCTTTCCCTCCTTCCATCTCTCCCTCCTCTCCCCCTCTCCTCCCCTAACTCTCTCCCTCCCCTTTCCTGTCCTCCCCCCCCCCCCCTTTCCTCTCCCTTCTCCTCCCCCCCATCTCTTCTCCTTCCCCTCTTCTCCCCACCCCCAGGGGAGGCTGCCCGTTTCCACGCTCATTTCATCGCCATGTGCGTGCGGGGGGAGAAAGCATTGCCTTTGCGGGAACTGCTGACGGCTGGGCGTTTGGCTTGCAACGTGAACAAGAGCGTGTTGCTGTGTTCCAGCGGCCGGGAGCGGAGGGGAGGGGCAGGCGAGGAGGGGGCTTCCCTTATCTATACCTCTCTGGGTTGGAGTGGGATACAGTGACAGCACGGGATACAAACTGGTCTTGCCCCGTCATCCCCAATAAATCCAAATCTGCCTCACTGTTTCACTCCCACTTTCTTCCGCGCCCTCGCGTCTCACTCTCTGCCCCCCCACCCCTTCGATCCTCTCTCCTTCCCTCTCCCTTCTCTCCTCCCTTATCTCCCCTACCCTCCACCCCCTTCCTTCTCAGCCCTTCTCTCCCCTCCATTCTCCTTTCCCCATCTCCATCTCTCTGCCTCTCTCCTTCATTTACTCTTCCCTTATGTCCTACCTCCACTTTTCCTCTTACTTCCCCTCCGTCCGCTCCCATTTCTCTCCCTCCCCCATCTCTCCCTCCTTTCCTTATTTCCACATTCCTTCTTGCTCCTCTCTCTTCTCTTCCCCGCACCTCCACTCTCCCTCCTCCCACTCCATTCTGACCTCTATTCTGTTCCCTCTATACTCCTGCCTTCTCTCCTCAATCCTGTCCTCGCTACTCTTTCCTCTCTTCCTCTCCCTCGTCTCCTCAGCCCCACCCCCCCCATTACTTTTCCCTCCTCACCCTCTTGCTCCTCTCTCTCTTCCCACCACCTCTACCTCCTTTTGCCCTCTCCTCCCCCACTCTCCCTGCTCTCTCTCTCCTCTGCCCCTCCTTCCAGGGGAGGTGCCCGTTTCAAGAGTCAGAGTTTTATTGTCATGTGTCCCAGATAGGACAATGAAATTCTTGCTTGCTGCAGCACAACATAATATTGTAAGCATAATACAGAACAGTTCAGTGTGCCTATATACAATAGACCATATATATATACACATTAATAAAGAGATAAAGTGCAATAGGCTGTTATAGTTCAGAGTTTGTTTGATGGAGAGTTTAATAGCCTGATGGCTGTGGGGAAGAGGCTGTTCCTGAACCTGGATGTTCCAGATTTCAAGCTTCTGTACCTTCTTCCCGATGGCAATGGAGATATGAGTGTGTGGCCAGGATGGTGTGGGTCTTTGATGATGTTGGCAGCGTTTTTGAGGCAGCGACTGCGATAAATCCCTTTGATGGTGGGGAGGTCAGAGCCGATGATGGACTGGGCCGTGGTCACAACTTTCTGCATTCTTTTCCACCTCTGGACTTCAAGTTGCCGAACCAAGCCACGATGCAACCAGTCAGTATGCTCTCTACTGTGTACTTGTAGAAGTTTTAGAGAGTCCTCCTTGACATACCAACGCTCCGTAATCTTTGCAGGAAGTAGAGGCGCTGATGTGCTTTTATTATTGCATCAGTGTGCTGGGACCAGGAAAGATCTTTGGAAATATGCACGCCCAGCGATTTGAAGTTCCTGACCCTTTCCACCATCGTCCCGTTGATATAAACGGGATTGTGGGTCCCTATCCTACCCCTTCCAAAGTCCACAATCAGTTCCTTGGTTTTGCTGGTGTTGAGAGCCAGGTTATTGTGCTGGCACCATTTGGTCAATTGGTTGATCTCACTTCTATACTCTGACTCGTCCCCATCTGTTATTCGTCCCACAACAGTGGTGTCATCGACAAACTTGATGATGGAGTTTGCACTATGTATGGCTATGCAGTCATGGGTATAGAGTGAGTACTGCAGGGGGCTGAGCATGCAGCCTTGAGGAGCTCCTGTGTTGATTGTTATAGAGGATGACACATTTCCACCAATACGGGCAGACTGGTCTGTGGATGCTGAAGTCCAGGATCCAATTCATTTCATCAATTCAATTCATTTCCACGCTCATTTCATCGCCATGTGCTTGCTGGGGGAGAAAGTGTTGATCTTGCGGGAACTGCTGATGGCCGGGTGTTTGGCTTGCATGTTCCTGTTCCACGGGCCAGAAGCGGAGGGAAGGAGGAGGAGAGGAGCGGGTTTCACTCATCTATACCTATGGCTGGAGTGGGATACAGTGACGGCACAGGGGCCAAACTGGCCTCTCGTCGCGCCATCCCCAATATTTCCCCAAAATCCATCTTTCAAAGTCCAACAAGTCCTTTCCCCCCTTGCTAGGGGTATCTGGGTGTCTGGGGTATCCACCCTTGCTCCCCCTCTCCCTAGTCACAAACAGAGACAGAGCCCCCTCGTCCTTACATTTCACCACATCAGCCGTCGCATACAAAATAGAATCCTCTGAAATTTTTGCCACCTCCAAAGGGATCCCAACACTGGTCACATTGTCCCATTTCCACCCCTTTCTGCCTTCCACAAAGTCCGTTCCCTCCGCAACCCCCCTGGTTAACTCGTCCCTTCCCACCCAAACCAGCCCCTCGTCAGGTACCTTTGGCAACCGCAGAAGATGCAAGACGTGTCCCTAAACCTCCTCTCTCGACTGTCCAGGGAACCAGACAGTCCTTTCAGGTTAGGCAGAGATTCACTTGTACCTCCTCCAACCTCATCTACTGTATCCATTGTTTTAGGTGTGGACTCTTATACATCGGCGAGACCAAATGTAGACTGGGCAATCGTTTCGCTGAACACCTTCGCTGAGTCTGGCTGAACCTACCTGATCTCTCCTTTTTCGAGCAAATAGCAATAACTTTGTTTTTTCTTTAAGAACTCAAGGTACCACAGTCAGCAAAGGTTCATTTATTGTCACAAACCAATTGGTGTGAAATTCAAGTTGCCATTGCAGCACACTAATAATACAACAAAACATTAAAGAAGAATTTAACATAAAACAAAAACATCCCCCCACAATGGTTCCCATTGTGAGGGAGGGCACAAAGTCCAGTCCCCATCCCCTTGTTCATCCATAGTTGGGCCTATTGAAGCCCCCACAGTCGCCGCTACGGGTCCGATGTTTCAGGGTAATGGTGCTCCGGTGACAGGAGATCCCTCTCAGCGGCTTCGGATGCCTGGAACGGCCGTATCCTTACCGGAGACCGCGGTTTCCAGAGCCGACAGGCTGCGCTGGATGGAGCTCCACCACTGGCGATCTACGTGAAAGATCCCAGGCTCTCGATGCGCCGCCGCCTGCGGCTGGCTGCTCCACAGGCCTGCAGCTCCGCGATGTTCCAATCGGCGGACCCAGCACACTGGAGCTCCAGCGCGGCGACCTGGGCAAGGCGTCAGTCGCTCCGCGATAGCGCTCCAGCGCAGCGCCGAAACCGAGGTTATGGCCGGTCCCGTCAGGAAACGCCGCTCCAGACCCCGATGGTAGGTCATGAGGACGGGTCGATATGCTACTCGGAGGAAGGCCGCCTCTCCAACCAGGTAGGGACTGAGAAATACAGTTTCCCCTTCCCCCACCCCCACACATAAAAATAATAGACTTACAAACTTTTTAACGTACTAAAAATTTTTAAAAAGTGAAAGAACGGACAGCTGCAGGCAGGGCAGCCACACCCAGCTGGTCTGAAGAAGGGTTTCGGCCCGAAACGTTGCCTATCTCATTCGCTCCTTAGATGCTGCTGCACCCACTGAGTTTCTCCAGCCTTTTGTGTACCCCCAACTGGACTTATTCTGTGATGAAAAATGGATAAATAAACAACAAATCTTTTACAATAAAATTCACTGAGGTTTTGTTTGAATTCTGGATCATTAGCAAGATTTCAAATCCCAGCTCAAGCTTTGGCCATTCTGGCTTACAGAGAAACTCTGGTCCATCGATCCATCTCTTTTTGCTTAAAAAGCGATCTGCTGTTAATCCTCTAGAAGCTTCATCCACAGGATTTTCCAATGTGTTAACATATTTCCATTGTGATACATTAGTAGTTCTCTTTACATAAGAGATTCTGTTTGCTACAAATGTTAAAAAAAAACGCATGTTCTCATTGTTAATGTATTTAAGCAATGTAGTGCTATCAGTCCAGAAGATAGATTTCTCCAGCTGAAGTTGCAGTTCCTTTTGCAGCATTATGTCAACTTTCACAGCTAAGACAGCACCAGTGAGTTCCATTCTGGGAATCGTCATTTGCTTCAATTGTGCCACTCTGATGGTGCCACTCTGACTTTTCTTATTCGGAATCTTGCCTGGGTTTCAGCATCTAAGTTACAGAGAAAGGTTGAACAAGTTAGTTATTTATTCTTTGGAGCACAGAAGATTAAGGGGGGACTTGATAGAGGTCTTTAAAATGATGAGAGGGATAGACAGAGTTGACATGGATAAGCTTTTTCCATTGCGAGTAGGGAAGATTCAAACAAGAGGACATGATTTGAGAATTAAGGGACAGTTTAGGGGTAATATGAGGGGGATCTTCTTTACTCAGAGAGTGGTAGCTGTGTGGAATGAGCTTCCAGTGGAAGTGGTGGAGGCGGGTTCGATTTTATCATTTAAAAATAAATTGGATAGGTATATGGATGGGAAAGGAATGGAGGGTTATGGTCTGAGTGCAGGTAGATGGGAGTAGGTGAGAGTAAGTGTTCAGCACGGACTAGATGGGCCGAGATGGCCTATTTCCGTGCTGTAATTCTTATATGGTTATGTGTAGT
This sequence comes from Raja brachyura, assembly GCA_963514005.1. The sequence goes on along the minus strand of OY740796.1, from coordinate 628,302 downwards.
GACAGATTATTATATCATTCAAGGAATCTTCCCTGTAGCCACTATGTTTGAAGTAGGGGTTAGAAGATTATCGAAATGCATTCACAAGCTCTCCACGAGACTTTCAATGCCGTCGAAAGATAAATCTTCAAAACACAGTTGCTTGATTAATAGTTTCTTTATTATAGTAAAAAGAGTAAGATATTCATCCAAACTTCTTGTTTAAGTACATTTCGATCTTACTCGTAGTCAAACTCGTGTTTGGTGGAACCCGTGCATGGTCAAAAGCTGTGACCTCTCCCTCATGCTTCTTCAAACTAAAGCTAAAAACTACTATGCGAGAATCCCAGCTGCAAACATGCCTCCAACTATGTAATAAATCCCACCCACATAATTACAGGCAGATGAAATTTAAAGGTAACTGGTTATAGTTATAACATACTTAGTTAAGCTAAATGGTTACTACCCTAATTTTTCTGAGTATATAACGAGGAAATTACTAATAGACATTATAAAAGGTAGCTATGAAATCTTAACATGTATCAAAAAACAAAAAAATAGCACGCATTATATATCAGCATTCGGACTTCTTTAGCGATTCTTCCATGTTTGCCTTTGCCTTCATGAAGCAAGCATAACTTGGTTATTGGTCTTATTAAAACATTGTTCTTAGGGGCCTGTCCTACAAGCATGCAACTCTATGCAATTAGCGTGACCTAATGTGGTCGCGTGAGCCGTCCGGCATTGCGGGGCCGGTCCCACTTCAATCGCCGGAATTGTGCGGAGTTCGTCCCGACATCGCGCGGGGCTCCGAAAAACTGACTATGTTCAAAAATTCCGTGCGGCAACGGCTTGTCGGCTCGCAGTCGCCTTGACGCATTACACAACGTCTTGACGTCGTGCCTCCGTGACCCCCTCTGTTGGTGCCTCCGTGACCCTCTATGTGTGTGGCTCCATGGCCCTGTCTGTGTGTGTGTGTGCGCATCTGTGCCCCTCTCTGTGTGCCCCTCTCTATCCTGGCGAAATTACCTTAGACTTCGCTCCAAGTTCGCCTCACTTTGCGCCGCGTTACGCCACTCACCCGACCTCCGCGTGGTCCCTGCTGCCGGTTTGGTTGCGCTTGCCGCATGCAGGCGCATGCTGGTGGGAACGGCCCTGTACAGGGGATCACCCGACCTCCGCGCGGCCCCCGCTTCTAGTTTGATCGAGTTCATCGCATAGAGTTGCGTGCTTGCAGGACAGGTCCTTTAATCTAAAGTCGCACTGCACGCAACAAAACCCTTAATGTCAGGCATGATACCCAGTATATAGACCAAAATACAAAAGTCCAGAGTTTTGACAGCATGAAACTTCTTCCTCCATGTCTGATCAATTCATGGATATGTCGTAACAATAATGTTGATATGAGAAAGTCCTTTGAGAGAATAATAAATGTTTAGCCTCTTCAGGCATTGCCAATCTATTTAGATGACCACCTCAGAAGTCCTTCCTCCAATACCGCATCAAGCTTGTACATTTGACTGTCTCTTTTGACACCATATACTCCAGCTTCAAATGTCAATATGTCTTCTCTGTATCTCTGTCTATGACAGAAAGAGATAATCGCGTTTTCCACTTTGAGGAGATCATCAAGATGTAAGCCCTGTACGTCGTACATTGCCTTCAAAAGCGGTCTGCTGTTAATCTTCTAGAAGCTTCATCCGCAGGTTTTTCCTTTGTGTTAACATATTTCCATTGTGAAACATTAGTAATTCCCAAAACAAGAGAGATTCTGTTATCTACAAATGTCAAAAAGCGTTTGTTCTCATTGTTGAAGTATTTAAGCACTGTAGTACTATCAGTCCAGAAGATAGTTTCTTCCAGTTGAAGCTGTAGTTTTTGCAGTAAAATGTCAACTTTAACAGCTAAGACTGTGGCAGTAAGTTCTATTCTGGGAATTGTCATTTGCCCCACTCTGGCCTTTCCCATTAAGAATGCAACATGTACTTCTTTGTTCTAATTTTCCAGTCTGAGATATGAAACAGTACCATAGCCACTTTCACTGGCATCTGAGAAATTATGCAGCTGTGCACTTCTGATCTTACCTACGTGTGTAGGCTTCATGCACCAGTCCACTTTGAATTCTGAGATCTTGTTGAGATCTGCTAACCATTCTGTCCATCAGTGAGAGGAAGTTTGCGTTATACTCTGATCCCATCCAAGTTTTTCCTTACAAAGATCCTGCAAAATCAACTTGGCTGGCACTGTAATTGGTGCAACAAATCCCGGAGGGCCGTAAAGAGAACCAATCACGGATACGATACCCCTTCTAGTACATGGCCGCTCTTGAATCAAGATTCTGAACTTGAACACATCTGTTTCAATGCACCAGTGCAGTCCCAATGCTCTTTCCATTGGCTGATTGATTTTGTCAAAATCCAACTCCCTGGTTTATTTGGCTCTATCATCTGATGGGATGATTTCCAATACAACATGACTGTTGCTGATCCACTTGGAAAGTGTAAATCCTCCATAATTGCAGAGGGAAATCGGATGTTTTACCATTTGAATTGCTTCCTGCTCCGTAGGCCTGGATTTTAAGCAACAATCCACATAGAAATTATTCTTCACAGTGGTTATCACTTCTTCTGGAAAGTTAGTTTCATTATCCCTTGTGGTCATGTTTAATGCAAAGTTCGCACAACTTGGTGATGACATTGCTCCAAAGAGATGCACCTTCATCTGGTAATCAAGGAGATCCTATTCTGCATCCCCATCAGGCCGCCATAAGAATCACAAGTAGTCAATGTGTTTTTCTGATACTTTGATGATGAAACATCACTTTTATATCAGCCATCAAAGCAATCGGTTCTTGTCTGCATTTAATATGAACTCCAATGAGTGAGTTATTAAGGCCTGGACCTTGCAGTAGCTGAGAGTTAAGTGATGTTCCTTTAAAGGCTGCCGCACAGTCAAAGACCACACTCAAGGTCCCTTTCCTCGAGAGATCCACCCCATGGTGCTCCATCACTTCGATTTAGTTGGTTTGTTGGTACCATTTCGACATAATCATTGTCAATCATATCCTTTAGGAAAGACGTATATTCCTCATGAAATGTATTCTTGCCAAACTTGTGTTTCAGATTCTGGATGCATTGCTCTGCCATACAACGATTAATCGGCAGACTACCACTTCCTTGTTTGAAAGGTAAGTCCAGACAATAGTGTTCGTCCATCATCTTTACTGAGTAGTTCATAATATCCAAGAACTTTAACTCTTTCCTGGACATTTCTTCAGATTCCTTACTGGTACTTTAATTAAAGTCATGATTGTATTGCTTGATCAATAGTTTTCTAATTTACCAGCAGATATTTGAATAACAGCAGTGGCAGTATAGTTCTTCTTGTCCCCACTTTCATTGTTCCTTCTCAAGGAGCCATAGATAACCCATCCAAGTCAGGTTTTCACAGCAAATGGTCCATCCCCTTGGCTCCTCGCAGTCTATAGGTTCCAATGTTTTCAAAGCATTCCTTCTGATAAGTAGGTCGATACCAGAATTTATTTTAGGTATCTTGACATCCTTCATATATAAAACCATATAACAATTACAGCATGGAAACATAGAAACATAGAAATTAGGTGCAGGAGTAGGCCATTCGGCCCTTCGAGCCTGCACCACCATTCAATATGATCATGGCTGATCATCCAACTCAGTATCCCTGAATCAGGCCTTCTCGGCCCTTCCAGTCCGTGCCGATTATTTATTTTCCCTTAGTCCCATCTACCTGCACTCAGACCATACCCCTCAATTCCCTTCCCGTCCATATACCTATCCACTTTACTTTTAAATGTTACAATCGATCCTGCCTCCACCACTTCTGCTGGAAGATCATTCCACACAGCCACCACTCTCTGAGGAAAGAAGTTCCCCCTCATGTTACCCCTAAACTTCTGTCCCTTATTGTAAGGCCATTGTCTCAAGTCCTCATATTTTGATGACAAACAAGCATGGTCTCATGTGTAAACCTCAGACATTGGTATAACATTACCTTCATCCAGAGTAGATATTTCCATACATGTAAAGTCATGATTAACGCAGGGTTTCTCCTCATTCATGGTACGCAATAGAATCTTAACTTCTTTTCCTGTGGTGTCCAGCCTTCTCATCGAGCTTTCTGTAAAAATAGGTAGCCGAACTTCCATCATCCAAAAATGCATATGTTTGCAAAACTATTCATCTTGCTATTCCTTACCTGTATTGATAAGATAGAGAAGATACGGGCTTCCACCCCGGCCCCAATATGGGCAGTTATCTGAGGTGGGGTGACAGCATCACTAGTAGCTGGCTTCTCCTTCTGTTCTATTTGCTCCGGCTTCTTCTGCTCAGAGTGGTGAATCTCTGAAATTATCTGCCACAGAAGGTAGTTGAGGCCAGTTCATTGGATATATTTAAGAGGAAGTTAGATGTGGCCCTTGTGGCTAAAGGGATCAGGGGGTATGGAGAGAAGGCAGGTACGGGATACTGAGTTGCATGATCAGCTATGATCATATTGAATGGTGGTGCAGGCTCGAAGGGCCAAATGGCCTACTCCTGCACCTATTTTCTATGTCCATGCCTATGAACCGTACTTCTCCTTCGAAGTAAACCACCTGGTCAAGCAAAATTGCTTCTTGATTCTCCATTTCCATTATCCGGCCTGCTTTATCTCCACTTTACGCAAAGTCTATAGGGCAGTTTTAGAATGATGGCTCTAGTATTACTAACAACATTAATTTCATCCATGTGGTGGATGTTTCCCATTGAGCTACTTCTGACATATTATCTAAGGAAGAACCTTTAAGAAATATTGCAAACTCACTTAATGGCTCCACATCTTCTGACTTGATATATTTCCAAGCATAGGTCTTCTTGATGTATGCGATAGCAATCCTCTGTTCGTTACCATAATGTTCTTCAAGCAACATTTTTGCCTCTCCATAGCCATGACCACCTATTTAGACAACGTTCTACAAGCTCCTTAGCAAGTCCACTTGTGTAATGCACCAGAAATAGTAAGCGCTCTTTTTCATCAGTAGTTTTCATTTCTACTACTTTGTGAAACGGCATTATGAAAACTTCATACCGCACGGATCGCCAACATATCTTGGCATTTGTATTGGTGGTAGGGTGGAAGAGATATTTTGTTGAGCTATGAGCTTGCCGATTTCAATTTGATTCCTCACCAAATCATAGAATTCACCTTGAGATCCTTGGTTTGGTGCAGAAGGATGATAAATAGGCCTCTGAAAAGCATACTGAATTGGTGGTTTGTTACGAGCCTCATCAGGAGGCAGGATGGGCAGTCTGCTGAGAGTGTCAGCAACGATCATCTCTGCCTTAGGTCTGTGCTCTATGGTCAAGTTGTATCCTTGCACCTTGAAGAGCATCCGCTGCAGTCGGGATGGGGCATTTGTGAGTGGTTTGCCACAGATAGTGACAAGAGGCTTGTGATCTGTCAGCACTTTAAAAAAGGCTAGAGTCTCGCGTTAAATATTGGAGTAGTTGGACTTGCATGAAGACAGAGCTGTCAAAGCAACAGGCCATCCTTCCTGCGAAAGGCATGCTCCTACTCCTTTGAATGACGCATCCACCTGGAGGGTGACAGGAACATCTGGGCGATAGTACCGGAGTACAGATTCCTATTGTATGCTGCCCTTCAGGTTGCAGAACACCATCTGGTGATCTTCTTGCCACAAGAATGGAACATCTTTCATCAGTAAATTCCTCAAAATGGCGGCCTGGTCAGCATAGTTTGGGATGTAGGGCAACAAAACATTCATCATCCTCAGGAACCATTGTAGATCTTCTTTGTCCTGCAGTGTTGGCATCATGTGAATGTCCTTCACCTTACAAATATCTGGTCTGATGCTGTGTCTGAATAAACTGACCTGAAGAAGTTGGACTTAGCCTTCACTATGCACTTTGCACTGTTGAAAACTAATCCTTCCTGGGCCGCTGTCTCCAACAGCTTCTTCAGATTACCGGCATTTTCTTGTTCCATGGATCCTACTACGACTATATCATCTGCAATGCAGATTCATCCAGGAACCTGCTCTATGATTGTGTCCTTATATTGCTGGAATATATCCTGGCTCACCTACAAGCCGAAAGGTAACCTTCTGCAGCAATACCTGCCCAAAGGTGTCCGGCAATACCTGCACAAAGTTCCTGGCTTGCCTCATCAAGTCGGATGGACCAATAGCCCACTTTTGCATCAAGTTTGGTGAAATATAGGAGCGATTCTTCTTTCCCCGAAGAAACTGAACAATATAATATATGAGAAGAATCCAATTATTCATAGTATAATACGAATTTGTAATCAAATAAAATTAACTTTAAAATTAAGAAAATGATCGCTTTTTTCTCCAATAACTAATAATCCCTCCTTAAAACCATCCATTATTAATAAAACGTTTATCCATTGGGAAAGATTAGGAATTAAAACAATGGGAGATATGTATGATATGGGAAAACTTTTATCAGGAGCCGTTGGAAGAGGAGGAGGGGGAGAAGCAACACCCGACCGGTAAGCTTAAAAATCCAGCGCGGGGCTTGTTTACCGAAATACATAACACTCCATTCGGAGAAGTGGCTTTTTTTAAGGAAGCCGCTGATTGGTGGGAAGTGGACTAAGGTAAGCAGCTGATTGGCAGTCAGATTCCAGCAATTTGTTGTGTACTTTGTATTGTGTTGATATTGTATCCAGTGTAAGGGGCGAGTATGAAGGCCAGGGCAGTGTACTGTTGTGAATGTCAGATGTGGAAGGTCAGGCTGATAGCCTTCCAGACGTCCACATCTGTGCCAGGTGTGTCGAGATGGGGCTCCTAAAGGACTGTGTTAGGAACCTGGAGCAACAGCTCGAGGACCTCCGTCTGGTCAGGGAGAATGAGGAGGTCATAGAGTTACAGGGAGGTGATCACTCCCAGACCACGGGTGGCAGACAAGTGGGTCACTGTTAGGAAGGGCAAGGAGCAGAGGCAGGGACTAGAGAGTACCCCGGTGGCTGTACACCTGGAAAATAGGTACTTATGTTTGAGTTCAATTGGAGCGGACAGCCTTCCTGGGGGCAGAAACAGCGCCCGGGCCTCCGACACAGAGAATGATCCTGATGCTCAGAAGGGTAGCAAAAAGAGGAGGGCAATTGTAATAGGGGACTCCATAGTTAGGGGGTCAGATTGGCGATTCTGTGGACGCAGTCAGGAGACACGGATGGTAGTTTGCCTCCCTGGTGCCAGGGTCTTGGATGTGTCAGAACGTGTCAAAAAGTTTCTGAAAAGGGAGGGAGAGGAGCCTGATGTTGTGGTACACATTGGTACCAATGACACGGGCAGAAAAAGAGAAGAGGTCCTGAAAGGAGAATTTAGGGAGTTGGGGGGAAAGTTAAGGAGAAGGACCAAAAGAGTAACAATTTCAGGATTACTGCCTGTGCGACGTGACAGTGAGGGTAGGAATGGAATGAGGTGGAGGATAAATGCGTGGCTGAGGGACTGGTGCAGTGGGCAGGGATTCAAGTTTCTTGATCACTGGGACCTCTTTTGGGGAAGGCACGATCTGTATAAAAAGGACGGGTTGCACTTGAACCCGAGGGGAACCAATATCCTGGTGGGGAGATTTGGAAAGGAGACTTTAAAGTAGAAAGGCTGGGGGGAGGGACTCGGGTAGAGGGGGCTAGGGGACAGGGTGAGAGTCAAGAGCAGAGACGGTAAGCACTCGGACACAAAATGTAGGCGAGAAAGAAGAAAAAGATAACAAACAGAGAATAAGGGATGGTGGATTTCTAAAATGTGTATATTTTAATGCTAGGAGCATTGTAAGAAAGGTGGATGAACTTAGAGCCTGGATTGACAACTGGAAATATGATGTTGTGGCAATCAGTGAAAAATGGTTGCGGGAGGGTTGTGATTGGAAACTAAATATTCCAGGATTTCGTTGCTTCAGGTGTGATAGAATTGGAGGGACCAGAGGTGGAAGGGTTGCATTGCTTGTCAGAGAAGATATTTCAGCAGTGCTTTGGCAGGATAGATTAGAGGGCTCGCCTACGGAGGTTATTTGGGTGGAACTGAGAAGTGGGAACGGTGTAGCAACACTTTTAGGGGTGTATTATGGACCACCAAATGGGGAGCGAGAATTGGAAGAGCTAATTTGTAAGGAGATAGCAGATATTAGTAGTAAGCACAAAGTAGTAATTGTGGGAGATTTCAATTTTCCAAAAATAGACTGGGAAACACATTCTGTAAATGGCCTGGATGGTTTGGAGTTTGTTAAATGTGCAGGATAGTTTTTTGCAGAAATACATAGATGTATCGACCAGAGACGGGGCAGTGCTGCACCTCCTGTTAGGAAATGAGGCAGGTCAGGTTACGGAGGTATGCGTTGGTGAGCACTTCGGGACCAGTGATCACAATACCATTAGATTCAATATAATTATGGAGAGAGTCAGAACTGGACCTAGGGTTGAGATTTTTGATTGGAGAAAGGCTAACTTTAAGGAAATACGTAATGATTTAAAAGGAGTGAATTGGGACATTTTGTTTTATGGGAAGGACGTAGAAACATAGAAAAATAGGTATAGAAACATAGAAAAATAGGTATAGAAACATAGAAAAATAGTAGAGAAATGGAGGACATTTAAAGGGGAAATTGTAAGAGTGCAGAATCTTTATGTCCCTGTTCGGTTGAAAGGAAATAGTAAAAATCGGAAAGAGCCATGGTTTTCAAGGGAAATTGGACACTTGGTTCGAAAAAAGAGAGATATCTACAATAATTATAGGAGACATGGAGTAAATGAGGTGCTAGATGAGTATAAAGAATGTAAAAAGAATCTTAAGAAAGAAATAAGAAAAGCTCAAAGAAGATATGAGGTTGCTTTGGCAAGAAAGGTAAAAGTAAATAACCATACAACCATATAACCTTATAACAATTACAGCACGGAAACAGGCCATCTTGGCCCTTCAAGTCCATGCCGAACAACTTTTTTCCCTTAGTCCCACCTGCCTGCACTCATACCATAACCCTCCATACCCTTCTCATCCATATGCCTATCCAATTTATTTTTAAATGATACCAACGAACCTGCCGCCACCACTTCCACTGGAAGCTCATTCCACACCACTACCACTCTCTGAGTAAAGAAGTTCCCCCTCATGTTACCCCTAAACTTCTGTCCCTTAATTCTAAAGTCATGTCCTCTTGTTTGAATCTTCCCTATTCTCAAAGGGAAAAGCTTGTCCACATCAACTCTGCCTATCCCTTTCACAAATCCAAAGGGTTTCTACAGCTATATTAATAGCAAAAGGATAACGAGGGATGAAATTGGACCATGAGAGAGCCAAAATGGAGAGCTATCTGCAGAGCCGAAAGAGATGGGGGAGAAATTGAACAATTTCTTTTCTTCGGTATTCACCAAGGAGAAGGATATTGAACTCTGTGAGGTAAGAGAAAACAGTGGAGTAGCTATGGAATCTATGAGCTTCAAAGAGGAGGAAGTACTGACACTTTTGAAAAATATAAAAGTGGATAAGTCTCCAGGTCCTGACAGGATATTCCCTAGGACATTGAGGGAAGTTAGTGTAGAAATAGCAGGGGCTATGACAGAAATATTTCAAATGTCATTAGAAACGGGAATAGTGCCGGAGGATTGGCGTAATGTGCATGTTGTTCCATTGTTTAAAAAGGGTTCACAGAATAAGCAATTATAGACCTGTTAGTTTGACGTCAGTGGTGGGCAAATTAATGGAAAGGATACTTAAAGATAATATATATAAGCATCTGGATAAGCAGGGTCCGATCAAGAACAGTCAACATGGATTTGTGCCTGGAAGGTCAAGTTTGAAAAAGCTTCTTGAATTGTTTGAAGAGGTTACTAGGGAAATTGATGAGGGTAAAGCAGTGGATGCTGTCTATATGGATTTCAGTAAGGCCTTTGACAAGGTTCCCCATGGAAGGTTGGTTAAGAAGTTTCAATCTTTGGGTGTTAATGGCGGAGTAACAAGATGGATTCAACAGTGGCTGAATGGGAGATGCCAGAGAGTAATGGTGGATGGCTGTTTGTCAGGTTGGAAGCCGGTGACCAGTGGGGTGCCTCAGGGATCTGTGTTGGGTCCACTGTTGTTTGTCATGTACATCAATGATCTAGATGATGGGGTGGAAAATTGGATAAGTAAGTATGCAGATGATACTAAGATAGGTGGTGCTGTGGATAATGAAGTCGATTTTCAAATTCTACAGAGAGATTTGGGACATTTGGAAGATGGCAGATGGAGTTTAATGCTGATAAGTGTGAGGTGCTACATCATGGCAGGCCAAATCAAAATAGGACGTACATGGTAAATGGTAGGGAATTGAGGAATGCTGTGGAACAGTGGGATCTAGGAATAACTGTGCATAGTTCCTTGAAGATGGAATTGCATTTGGATAGGGTGGTAAAGAAAGCTTTTGGTGTGCTGGCCTTTATAAATCAGAGCATTGAATATAGGGGTAGGGAAGTAATGTTAAAATTGTACAAGGCATTGGCGAGACCAATTCTGGAGTATGGTGTACTATTTTGGTCGCCTAATTATAGGAAGGATGTCAACAAAATAGACAGAGTACAGAGGAGATTTACTAGAATGTTGCCTGGGTTCCAGCAACTAAGTTACAGAGAAAGGTTGAACAAGTTAGGTCTTTATTCTTTGGAGCGCAGAAGGTTAAGGGGGGACTTGATTGAGGTCTTTAAAATGATGAAACGGATAGACAGAGTTGACGTGGATAAGCTTTTCCCATTGAGGGTAGGGAAGATTCAAACAAGAGGGCATGACATGAGAATTAGGGGACAGAAGTGTAGGAGTAACATGAGGGGGATCTTCTTTACAGGATTGATTTTAACATTTAACAGTAAAGTGGATAGGTATTTGGACGGGAATGGAATGGAGGGGAATGATCTGAGTGCATGTAGATGGGACTAGGGGAAAATAAATGGTCGGCATGGACTGGAAGGGCCGAGAAGGCCTGTTTTCGTGCTGTAATTGTTACATGGTTATACGGTTATTCCAACAATTACAACTAAAATATAATTTGAAAAATAATCAATCTTTCAAATATCTTCAAATTTAAGATTATTTGAAGAAATATATACAATGATATCAAACCCTAACCCCAGATTTATTGGAGGAAGGAATGAACAGAAAGGCAGAATCAAGCAATTTAATAACTTACTTATATAATATTATTTTAAATGTAGAAACACCAATGACAGAGGCAATTAGAAGGGACTGGGAACAAGAGTTATTGATAAAAATTCCTAATGATAGATGGGAAAAAAAATATTATTTGTAAATAAATGGTCAATTAATGTAAGACATAACCTGATTCAATTTAAAATTTTACATAGATTATACTATTCTAAAACTAGACTGAATAAAATATTCTCAAATGTTTCCCCCATCTGTGACACATGTCCAACTCAAAATGCCACAATAGCACATTCCTTTGTCTCTTGTATAAAACTGTATACATTTTGGAATGAAATTTTTGGATTTTTTACAAAAATATTTAACACATAATTGAACCCCAATACAGAACTGATTATCTTTGGATCAATGGAAGGGGGAAGTAAACTAACCATATTCCAAGAAGCTTTTCTTAATTATGGTCTAATAACAGCAAAAGAAACTTATATTCAAATTTTAAGTTTGAAAAACGCAACCACGCCAACATTCAAAATCTGGATTTCAAATATGTTTGAAACGCTTCATCTTGAAGAAATTAGATTTCTCCTACTGGGCAAAGTAGACCAATTCTCAAAGACTTGGTCTCCTTTTTATCAACTTTTTACAAGCATATGGTGCAACATAACATAACCTCAGAAATTAAATGGTTTAGAACCGGGTGACGGATGGGCAAAAATACGAAATAGGTAGATCTCTCCTAATCTCTCTTTTCTTTACTTTCTCCTTCTATTTCAATCTTTTCAGCTTCTCTTCTATGTCCTTTATTTCTTTTGCTATCTGTTTCTACTCGCTTGTCTATCTATTCCAACACTCTTTATTTCGTTTTTCTCCCACTGTTCGTTTATTATTAAATCAAACATATGAAGTTGTACAAGAATGGAAATATGTATGTATGTATTAGGTACACAAGTACCACACTATTGTACTTCTAAAAAAAACAAAAACAAAAAAAAAAAAGTTTGGTGAAACATTTCCCATTGGCAAAAGCTGAATTGATTTTTTCAAGGGGTTGGCTCTTGTGTGGGCTGCGTTTGAGACTTGCATTCAAATGCTTTGGGTCTAGGCATACCCTGATTGATCCATCTTTCTTAACTGAAGTTGTTATTGAACAGCACCAGCCCGTATGGTGAGTTACTTTTCAGATGATTCCATCATCCCTCATTTTATCCAACCCAGCCTGCAACTTGTCTCTGGTATGGGCACTGAATTTCCTTGGTGCATCTATGTGTGGTGTGGCCTTCTCCTTGAGATAAAGGGAGGCTGGCTCCTTGAAGGTGCCAATCCTGTAAAACTGATTAGGCCATTTCTCCATTAGGTCTCTGTAGATGATAAGTGCATGTCCCTTTAATTGTAGTGACGTAGCCCTGCTAACCACTCCCCTATAATCAAGTATATCTGTGTCTTCCCATCCCCTAGCTCTCTCTCTAGTGAACGTGACAGACCATGTACAGCTAGGGCAGTAATGTGTGTGAAGTCAATAAAAGCTATAGTAAAGAATTCCTTGTGTACGTGCATGTTCTTTACATGGCGTCAGAAGTTTCTTTTCCTGCGTCTCCTGTATATCGGGTTTTATTTCTTTAGTCCCAGTTACCTCTCCCTGACTCGCTATGGCTTCCTCCTGTCGTAAGCCAGACCCTCTGATCTTCGATGATGACATTGCTCACCGATGGAACGTCTTCTGACATGATTTTGAGCACTATGTCGCAATCGCCCATCCTGCAGTTGCCCCAGCGATTAAAGCCTCCCTCCTTCTAAACCTGGCCTGTCCAGAGGCTCTGGAGCGCTCCGAGTCGTTCGTTTTCGGGCTCAACGAGAGCGCCCAGGACCCGGCATGTTTGGTCGAAAAGTTTACCGAGATGTGTGATGTTCCCACCAACTGCATTCTGGAGCGCTTTAAGTTTTTCGCCCGCCGCCAGAACCCTGGGCAGTCTGTGGACAATTTCGTAGGTGCTTTGCAGCACCTAGCTCGCCGCTGTAACCTGGGTGCCGTGACCCCCGATACCCTGACCCGCGATGTCTTGGTGTATGGTCTACGGGACGAGAAACTGCGATCCGAGCTCCTGTGCAAGCCAGATCTGACATTTCACGAGGCTCTGCACGCCTCTTGATTAGCGTAGGCTGTCTCCTCCACCGTGTCCCCGCCCGACCATGCGGTCCACGCGGCCAGTTTCGCCGGCCGCCGTTCCACTGACCAGAAACGCCAGAAAGCAAGCTCTGCTTCCAGCTCAAGACCAGGTCAGCCCTGCCCGAATTGCAACTTTGCGTCGCATCATTTTAATGTATGCCTTGCGTTGGGGAAGACTTGCAATTTCTGCCATAAGCCCAACCATTTCCCGGCGGCATGTCGTTCCCGTGGGAAACCTGGGCAACAGCAGCATAAGCCTTCCAATTACCTGGTACGGGATGATACTATGTCTGGTTCCTATCAACTGCATGACAACCTCCCACTGTCTGATTCGAGCTCTTCCCAGAGTGAGTTAAGTGTTTTTTCGCTGCGAGATGCACCTGCGCTGATAACAGACCCGACCGTGCAAGTTACTGTGAACGGCACAACTTTCTCTGCCAAGGTCGATACTGGGGCCGCTGCAAATGTTATGTCAACAAGCTTATTCAAGAAGATAAGAAATAATGAGCGAGTTACCACTGAACGCTCTGTCCTTCGTGCCTATGGGGGAGGTCTGCTTGTTCCTGTGGGGAAGGCCACTCTCCACTGCAAAGTACTGAAGGCCATTCGGCCCCTCTCTTTCTTCCTACTGGACGGCAAATGTGCACCCCTGCTCGGTATTCAGGCCTGCCAGGACTTTGGTCTAGTCACTTCCACCATGACATCCGTGTGGTGCAGCAACCCTTAGACCCGCTGGTCGAATACCCAGACCGTTTTGATAGCAAGCTGGGGAAGCTTCCCTGCAGCTACAAGATCTCTCAATCTGGAGGTTGAACCTGTCATCCGCCCGCCCCACCGAGTGTCGTTCGCGATGAAGGACAGGGTTGAGTCTACACTTCATGATATGGTGGCCATGGGCATCCTGATGGAAGTGAGCGAGCCAACTCAGTGGGTCTCCACCATGGTTGTCGCTGCGAAGAAGGACAAAAGTGAGTTGCGGATCTGCATCAACCCCAAGGATTTGAACTTGGCTATCAAGCGCCCGCATTATCCTATGCGAACCATTGAAGATGTTGCTGCACAAGTTGGCCCAGCCACTTTGTTTTCAGTGCTGGACGCAAAGAGTTCGTTCTGGCAAATACCACTAGATGAACGGTCATCTTACCTGACAGCTTTCGGCACACACTTCGGGAGATTTCGTTTCCTGCGCATGCCGTTCGGGATCAACACCGCCAGTGAGGTATTCCAAAGAACGATGGAGCAGCTGTTCGCGGGGCTCCCGTGCGCTATCATTGTTGACGATATCCTGGGAAGGATGTCGCACAGCACGACCACAACCTCCGACTAGTCCTGGATCGAGCTCGAGAGGTCAACCTAAAGCTCAACCCGAAAAAGTGCCGGTTCCGCGTCCCGGAGGTCACCTACGTGGGACATGTTTTCACAGCGTCCGGGCTGAAGCCCGACCCACAGAAGACAGCTGCGATTTCCGAGATGCCTGCTCCTGAGGATGTGCCGAGCCTTCAGCGTTTCCTAGGCATGGTCAACTACCTGGGGAAGTTCATCCCTGACTTGAGCGAGTTGAGCGCTCCACTGAGAGACCTGGTGAAAAAGGACACTGCTTGGGCTTGGTTCCCGCAGCACCAGAATGCCTTTGACGTCCTCAAGTCCAAGCTAATCAGCACCCCGACGCTGAAGTACTTCGACCTCAAGTGTCCCATCGTCATCACCTGTGATGCCTCCAAGTTTGGTCTGGGCGCCGCCTGCTTGCAGATCCACGACGGGGTACAGCTGCCTGTCTTTCACGTCCCGCACGATGACTCCTGCCGAGCAGCGCTATGCCCAGATTGAGAAAGAGCTGCTGGCTGTCGTGTTCGTCTGTTCAAAGTTTAAGGACTATATCGTAGGCACGGAGTTTTCTATTGAAACTGACCACCAGCCTCTGGTCACCATCCTCAACAAGCCGATTCACGCTGCCTCCTCCAGCTACAGCGCTTTACCTTCTCCGTGGTATATCGTAAAGGCAAAGACATGTTCATCGCTGACATGCTGTCTCAGGCGCCCCTTGCTTCGACCACCCGTCACCCTTACGAGGCGTCCAAGATGATAGTGCTGAATGTCAACTTCGTGCCTTCCAACCAGTGGAAGTCTCTGGTCAAACACACTGCTGCTGACGCTTCGCTCCAACAGCTGGCTGCGGTCATTCAGTGGGGTTGGCCCGAACGACGTTCTTCCCTGCCCGCCGCGGCAGTGCCTTACTTCCTGGTCCGTGACGAGCTGGTGCTGCGAGATGGTGTGATCGTAAAGGGCCACAAGGTGGTGGTGCCTGAAGCTCTACGGCAACAGTATTTTGAAACTGCTCATCGTGGCCATCCCGGGGCCGAGGCCACTCTTTCCATCGCTCAGAGCCAGTTTTACTGGCCTGATATGGCCACTTTCTTCCGGGACAGGGTGTCGTCATGCCCTACATGCAACAGTCTCGCCCCACAACAGCAGCAGCAGCCCCTTTTGCAGCAGCCCGCACCAGACCTGCCATGGCACGGCAAGCATTTGAATGGCACGGCAAGCATTTTCTAGTGCTTGTCGATTCCTACTCGAACTGGTTTGAGGTCGACCAGCTGCCCTCTCTCTCATCCTCTGCCGTCATTGAGAAGCTGCGCCGCCACTTCGCCACCTTTGGGTCTCCTGCAAGCCTGCAGTCAGACAACAGCAGCCAGTTCACCAGCGCTGAGTTCCAGGACTTTGCTGAATGTTGGAACTTTCGACACTACACCAGCAGCCCGGAGTACCCGCAGAGCAACGGCCTGGCTGAGCACGCTGTCCGCAGTGCTAAGGGATTGCTGGAACGTTGTCGCCTTTCAAAATCAGACATTTACCTTGCTGTCCTGAACCTCCGCAACATTCCCCGCGACCATGTCCCGGGTCACGCGCCCTCCTATTCCAGTTGCCCAACAGACCCTTGCCCCCTCCATGCTGAAACCTGCCATGGTCCGCGAGCGTATTGCTAACAAGCAGTTCATCCAGAAGCGCTCCCATGACAGGTCCTGCCGCGTTCTTCCTCCTCTGTCTCCTGGCCAGGTTGTCCGTATGCGTTCCACCTCCGGTCACCATGGGCTTGCGGTTGTCGTCGGATCTGCCGGTTCGCCTCGTTCCTACTTGGTTAACCTCGATGGCATGGTCTACCGCCGGTCACGTCAGCACCTTCGCCTAGTGAATGAGCCTCCCCCCCTCCTGCTGCCCCGCATGCTTCCCCCATGTCCACTCTGCCGCCTCCGGCTTTCCCTGGTCCTCCGCCCCCCCGGCCCGTGCTGGTCGTTCTTCCCGTGCCTGTCCCTGTCACTCCTCCCGTCTCGCCACCCTCCACTCCCTCGTCGCCGCCGCGCTCACCGCTCCGCGACTCTCCTGCCAGGGTTTCACCTCCCGTGCCGGTTCCACTCGTTCCTGTGGGGGGAGGGGGTGTGAGCGAGATGCGGACCCGCTCTGGCCGTCTTGTGCAGCCGCCTGACCATTATGGCGAATATGTTTGATTCGGTGCTGCGTTATTGTTTCTTTGTTCTCTGTTTGCACTAGCGCATGAGACATGGTCGGCTGTCACTTTTCTTTCTTTTGAAGAGGAAGGATGTAGATGATAAGTGCATGTCCCTTTAATTGTAGTGACGTAGCCCTGCTAACCACTCCCCTATAATCAAGTATATCTGTGTCTTCCCATCCCCTAGCTCTCTCTCTAGTGAACGTGACAGACCATGTACAGCTAGGGCAGTAATGTGTGTGTAGTCAATAAAAGCTATAGTAAAGAATTCCTTGTGTACGTACATGTTCTTTACAGTCTCCCACCGAGTTGAAACTATCTTGCTTCTTCCAAGCATTTGACGGGTGCTCTTCTGATCCCATGGCATGTATCGTGATGAACTGAAGTTGCTTGATACCTAGGAGGCACTATGACAGCGGGTTCTGCCATGTCCATCACGAAGAATTCTTGAGGACACCACATCGATCCCTGGTATCGGCATGAAATGGATATAGTTCCAAGACAAATTATTTCTGTCCCGTTATGTGCCGTCAGTCGGATTTTGCATTGTCGTAGGTACTGTTTATATGTGTCACGTGGATACATGTCTCGTATGACCCGAAGGAGAAGGGTATTTTCTCCATCTCCGGTGTCTATCTTCACCTTCAGTTGATGTTGCCCCTTCATCAAAGGGCATATGATGTCCAACACTGCAAATGCCTCGTCGCCTATTGGAAGCATCCTGTCCAGACTTGAAATGGTGATGGCATTGAAAAACTTATTAGATCCTCCATCTTGACTGTCGCAGTACAATGCATAATCTCCTCGGGACTGTTGCCGTACCTCGTCAACCTGCTTGTATTTGCCACTTGGGCGTATAATAGTAAGATTAAACAAGAACTTACCAGTTTGAAGTTTGATCTTTATTTTAGCAAATTTAGGTTCCAGCAACTAAGTTACAGAGAAAGGTTGAACAAGTTAGGTCTTTATTCTTTGGAGTGCAGAAGGTTAAGGGGGGACTTGATTGAGGTCTTTAAAATGATGAAAGGGATAGATAGAGTTGATGTGGAAAAGCTTTTCCCATTGAGGGTAGGGAAGATTCAAACAAGAGGGCATGAGAGAATTAAGGGACAGAAGTTTAGGGGTAACATGAGGGGGAACTTCTTTACTCAGAGAGTGGTG
Organism: Raja brachyura; assembly: GCA_963514005.1. Next base: position 610,305 of record OY740796.1, on the reverse strand, counting down.
GCTGTGTGGAATGATCTGCCAACAGATGTGGTGGAGGCAGGATCGATTTTAACATTTAAAAGTAAAGTGGATAGGTATATGGATGGGATGGGGATGGAGGGGTATGGTCTGAGTGCAGGTAGATGGGACTAGGGGAAAATAAAAGGTCGGCACGGACTGGAAGGGCCGATAAGGCCTGTTTCCATGCTGTAATTGTTATATGGCTATGAGGAGTTGCGATGAGGGATTTCGTGAAGAACCCGTCAGCACGCATGCATGACATTCTTCAAAGCAGCGGTGTGGAATCACAGATAACAACAATGACTGAAGATAGTAAGATTCAAAGAAAAGAACTCAAATATACCAGTTGACCTTATGATAGAGGGTTGGGAGCAGAGGGCACGAAATCCCTCATCGCAACTCCTCATAAAATAAAGATCAAACTTCAAACTGGTAAGTTCTTGTTTAATCTTATTATTTTACTTTGGAGTCACGCGAGTGACTTCATGAAGATTTCAAAGCTCTGTGATTTCATGCCCTGGACGATGTCCATGCTGTCACAATGTCGCAATACTGATGGAGGAAGTTTGTTAATGCATTCCAGACTTGAACAGGCTGAAAAGGTAATGAGTATTTATTAATACAAATAATAACAAAAACCCCTAACTTGGGGACAAATTATACTACGGAGTGGCTCTCAGCACTGCTTCTGCAAATATTGCAGGGGTGGCTTATTGTAGAAGCGTTGGAAGGTGGTCTCACTGGCCCAGCCCGCGGTAGCGAGGACATGATCCATGGGCACCTCCATGGACCTCGCCGCTGATTTGGATGCAGCCCTGGTAGAATGAGATTTTAAAATGTTAGTGTCTATACCTGCTGCACCAAACACCACCCTGAGCCACCTGGCGATAGTCTGCACAGTCACCCGGTGATATGGTTTTTTATGGCTGATGAAGAGTCCCTGTTCCATCTTCCGGATAGTGTGTGTGGTCTTGATGTAATAACGGAGATGGCTGGCTATGCAGAGGGTGGCATCAGTGTTGTACACCCGAAATTCCAGCTGCAGCCCTGTAGATCCCAGTCTATGCTGCTTTAGTAACTCTTCTATGAAGAAGGTTACCTTCTCAGGGGTCGAGACCATCCTGTCAAGTTGAAGTTTTTGCAAGGTCTGTACCCGCTGAGCTGAGGTCAGTGCCATCTACATCACCACTTTGAGGGTAAGTTTATCGAGCGGTAACCCTGTCATGGGGGACCAGCTTCTCAGTAGGGTGAACACTACTCCTACATCCCAGGTGATGTTGTATCTGGGTCGTGAAGGGTTAGTATTAAACACACCCCTCATAAACCTGGAAACCAATTGGTGTGAGCCCACACCAATGTTGAGGTATGTGGATAGCGCAATCCTGGCGCTATTGATGGCACTGTAGCTGAGACCCTGATCTCAAAGAAGGCCTGTGAGGAATTCCAGGACATCAGGGATCGTGGCAGAGTTGTAGGTCGTATTGGTTCGAGTGCAGTAGGCCTCCCACTTCCTGATCTGGGTGAGGTACTGCTTTCTTGTAGATGCCCTGCATGATGCTGTGATGAGGTCCATGGCCCTGGGTGATATGCCAGCCTCCAAAAGTGGCCTCCTTAGAATCTGAAAGCCAACAGGTTTAAGTGACCATGGCACGGGTAAATTTCCCCAGTGATGGGGTTAGTGACCAAATTGGGGTTTTTAGTAATTTGAACCCACGGAATTTTTAACATATGGAGGACCACCGGGTACCATGGTTGTGTAGGCCAGTCAGGTATGATCAGTATGCCTGAAGCAGAATCCATTTCAATTTTCTGCAATACCCGACTGATGAGGCAGAATGGGGGAAATGCGTAGCAGAACCATTTCCCCCAATGGAGAGAAAATGCAACCATTGCTACTGCCCCATGGTCTGGTTCCCAAGACACATATGTTGGTATCTGATGGTTCAACCTAGACGCAAAAAGGTCGATATCTGGTGTACCAAATTTAGCTACAATTTCAGCAAATATTTGTGGATTCAACATCCACTCGATGTTATCATTGAATACTCGTGACCTGGTGTCTGCCCTGGAAGGTAGGTTGCTGATATCCAAATATTTCTTTCAATACACCAGAGCCAAATTGTGTTTACCAATTCGTCACAAGATATTGGCCTGATATCACCCATATGATTTATGTAAGCCACCACCGTGGTATTATCTATTTGAAGACGGACATACGTATGATGTAAATTTGTGCAGTATGCCAGCAGCCCATGAAAAGCTCCTAGCATCTCCAAATAGTTTATTCCTTGTGACTGGAGAAGAGTGGACTCATGAGAATTCCATCTGCCACCACAACTGAACGTGGTGTCAGTTGCTCCCCAACCTTGGGCGCTTGCGTCAGTTTGTAACACGATTGATGGGTTGCAGATAATGATGGGCTTATAACACTCACTAATATTGTTAGCCCACCATCGTAGCTCAATTTTAGCCTTGATCGGCAGCTACATAGGTCTGTCAAAATGTGCAGCATTTGATTTTAATGCTGAAATATTTGCTCTTTGCAAATTTGGATGATGTAATGCTCCAAATTGCGCAGCTGGAAATGTAGCTACGAGTTTCCCAATCACCTTAGCAGCACGTCTGATGGTCGGCACCCTGGCACAAGCAAGGCTGTTGCATGCCTCTTTAATGGCTAATGCTTTAATGGCTGGGATAGTGACAATCATTTGGTTGGTGTTAATAGTGAATCCCAGGTAGTCCATGACCTGAGATGGGATGAACTTGGATTTGTCTGGATGGATGACAAACCCTAATTTCTAGAATAATAATATGGTAGCTGTAACTGCCAACTCAGCCAATTCAAGGGTTTTCCTCACTATTAATATATCATCCAAGTATGCCATGACGATATAATTTTGTTGTCTGAGGGATGCCAAAATAGGTTTGATATTTTTTGTAAATAGCCTAGGGGCTGTTGTAATTCCATTGGGTAAGGCTTTATACTGCCATAATTGACCCTTCCAGACAAATTTTAGGAATTTCCTGTGATGCTCTATGATAGGGACTGTAAAGCATGCATCTTTTAAATCAATGCAGGCCATAAAGTACCCTTGAGTAATCAACTGTTTAGCCGTTTCAAACGTCTCCATTTTGAAATGGATATATTGTACAAAAGTATTCAAATGGGTTAGGTCTATGATAATCCGACATCCACCATCTTTTTTAGTTTTTGTAAAGATGTTGGACACAAACTTGAAAGGTTCATGTGTCGTTTTTTCTATCACCCCTTTGGCTTCCAGCCTTAAAATTTCTACATGTCCTTCCTCTACCTCTTTTTGAGAGAGCACAAACTTGCAATGAGGTACATGCTGCGTAGGGGGAGGTTTCCCATTAATAAACTCTATTGCATAACCCTGAATACTTTGTAGAATAAAGGGATCTGAGGTTTCCGCACCCCATGCATTCCAAAAAGCCCGCAACCGTCCTCCTACTTTAGAAGTTACTATTGCTACTTTCTTGAAAGAACCAAACCCCCTTACCTCCATGGTTAACGGCGGACCCTGGCGTGTTGTGGTTTCTGAGGCCGTTGTGTTGCTAGGTAGGGCTGTTGCCGCATTTTCCATGCGGGCTTCTGCTGGCCCTGCCCTAAAAAGGTTTCTGCTGTTGGGGAGCAGGTGGTGGATAGGTTCTTGATGGTCTATCCGGCTGCCCCTGAGGTTTGGAGGAAGGATAAGGCTGTGGTCTTCGATAAGTCCGCACCCTTGACGACGATGGTGGTTTCATCAGCCCCACAGTTTTGGCTTCCTCATCAAGTTCTTTGATCTGGTTGGGCAGGTCCTCCCCAAACAGCTGTCTGGTGGTGGTGTGGTAGAGGTACGACACAACCCAGTGAATTTAGGGTTAAGGTTGGGGCGAATGGAGCTCTTACAAAAACAGTTTATTTTGAACTGTGTATTGCAGATGAGGGCTAGAGCATCCTGCTGCTCTGCGGATACATCTGCCCCATCAAGGGTCCTGGCGAACGCCGTGATGCCCGACGTCAACAGCTTCAGAATTTTCTGAATCTTAACCTCCTGTGCCCTCGCACTGGAACTGATGTTCCCCCAGATGGCTGAGTTGACCATCGGGACGTTCAGGGTAACACAATTTCCAGGAGCCTAGTACTTCTCCATGGTCTCTGAAAGTACCTGGTCTTGGAGCTGGTGTGTCGTTAGGAAATTGATGCTTGCTGCCAGTTTAGGATGCAGCGGTTCCCCTGAACGAACAGGTTTCACAAATTTGGAAACTGCCTCCAACATTTCTTCTTCTGGATCCAGAGCAGTGGGCTCTTCTGCTGCCGCCTCTTCATCAAAATCGGCCATCTGCTGACTTCTAGCACTGCCGACAGATGAAGGTGAGATACTAGGTAGCCGCATGATCTGGCTCACAGATTGCTGAGACTCCTACTCTTGCCGATCCAGATTTCGCTGGTATAGTTACTCCACCATTAGCTCCATCGTAGCCATGCGACCGCCGCTGCTAAACGCGGACAACAAGCCGACTTCCCCAGGTTCTCCAGAAACACTGGGCTTCTACCAGCGAACCACACCGTGTCGAGGTGACAAGGGTCTACTGGCAGGTAGTCATCGGCAGCTGCTCCAGCGGAGCCGTACGACTCCCGCATGGACATGCCGCTAGTCCGCCGTCGTTTGGGCAATAGCGGTCCCCCTGCCTGATGGGGAGGCAGCGGGGATGAGTCGGTGCCGGCTCCCACAGCCATAAGACTAGCCGATGTCCGTGCAGGCTGACCGTCACTCCTGACCACATGGGTCCGTGGCATGGTCGCCATTACCCGCCTTAGCGGGGCTGCCCGACCGAAATCTGCTGCCACTAGTCTGCGCTCTGGCAGCCCGTTCCGGTGGTATGCCAGTACCTCCTGCTCCTGCAGGGTTTCCCGACTCTCCAGCAGTTCTGCCGCCGGCCTGCAATCTAGCAGGTTTCCCCTGTGTCTTGTCGATGCCTGCCACAGCTGTGGGGCTCAACTCCGGCGCAGCTCTTCCCCGGGTCTGCCCTCTGGGAACCTGTAAAAGAGGAGAAGTAGCGCTCGCCGGTGTGCGAGGCACGTTAGCTCGTACCTGCTTACCACCAGCCCTGACTTTGGGCGATGGTGGTATGAAGTCAGGATCTTCTATACCCTGCTCCAGTGCGGAGGTCTGTCCAAAGTGAAGTTGAGGCGAGTCGAGCCCTACTAACTCCATAGGGCTCCCCGACTTCCGCACCTTTTTCCCCCGGCCGTGATACGGGTGCTGCCGGTGTTGCGGGCAGCTCCGAGGATGTTGGTCGCTGTCCGCTGTCCGCGGCCTTTGAAAAGTTTTGCTTTCCCTTTTCCGTCCATCAGTCTGTAAGTAGAAAAACTACGTGCAGAAAAACCAGCTCAAGGTTACTTTACTCACCTGAAGTGTCTTTTTGAAGGAGCTGTTGGGGAAGCGCACTCCCCCCCAGCTTGTCAACAGCAAATGCGAGCGACGATATGTCACGCACGCGTGCTGGCGGGGTCTTCACGAAATCACTCACGTGACTCCGAAGTAAAATAGTAAGATTAAATGAGAATTTACCAGTTTGAAGTTTGATCTTTATTTTATGAGGAGTTACGATGAGGGATTACCTGAAGACCCCGCCAGCACGCATGCGCGACATTCTTCAAAGCAGTGGTGTGAAATCACAGATAGCAACGTAGACTAATATAGTAAGATAAGAGAGAACTTTCATACCAGTTGAACTTTATAATAGAGGGTTTTGGGAGCGGAGGGCACATAATCCCTCATCGTAACTCCTCATAAAATAAAGATCAAACTTCAAACTGGTAAGTTCTCATTTAATCTTACTATTTTACTTCGGAGTCACGTGAGTGACTACGTGAAGATTTCAAAGCTCTGTGATTTCATGCCCTGGAACGAGTCCATGCTCACACACTGCCATGCTGGGATAAGAGGATGAACGTATTTCAGACATGACACTGTGCTGAAAAACAAAATAGGTATTTATTCATACCAAAATAATAATATATCCCACCTTGGGTAACTATTTTGCAGAACTCAAAATTTTTCCTGCAAATGTGTCAGGAGAGGCCACGGGTTTATTATAGAAGCGTTGGAAAGTCTTTTCATTGCTCCAACCCGCTGTGGCCAGGATGTGGTCCATGGGTACTTCCATCATCCTAGCCGCCGATGTAGATGCAGCCCTGGTGGAGTGAGATTTGAAGACATTAGTATCCACCCCCGCTGCATCTAACACCACCCTTAACCATCTTGATATGGTTTGCACCATGACTTTGTGATGAGGCCGTTTATGGCTTATAAGCAAAGCTCTCTCCGTGCCCCTTAGAGTCTTTGTGACTTTAATATATTGCAATATAAGTGTAATGCTGCAGAGTCGAGTATCTGCAGGATAGGCTTGAAATTCTAATGTTTATCCAGATGAACCGGGTCGGTCTTGTTTTAACAATCCCTGTATAAGAAAAGTTATTTTGCCATTAGTGATAGTCATAGCGTCCATGCTTAACTTGTGTAGGGACTGGACCCGTTGTGCTGTAACAAGTGCCATAATCATTACCATCTTGTAGGTGAGCTTGTCCAAGGTGAGCCCCGTATTGGGTGTCCATCCTCGTAACATAGTCAAGACTATGCTTATGTCCCACGTATGGTTGTATCTGGGCCTAGGGGGATTGGAATTAAATATTCCCCTCATTAGTTTAGACACTAATGGGTGTGATCCAATTGCCAGATGATCACTCCCTTTGCCCAGATAATTCGATAGAGCACTCCTTGCACAATTGATGGCACTGTAGCTTAATCCTTCATCAAAGTGAAGGGTAGCCAGGAACTCCAGAACTTCCGTGATGGTGGCTGTTTCATAGGTAGTGTTCGTCGTGGTACAGAACACCTCCCATTTCCTGACATACGTCAGGTACTGTCTTCTGGTGGACTCCCTGCACGACGCTGAGATGGCATTTATTGTTCTGTCGGTGAGTCCGTATCCCAGAAGTGGCCGTTTCAGAATCTGCAAATTAATAGGTCCATGCGGTCATGACATGGATGGCTATCCCCTGTAACGGGATGTACCAAAAAACTAGGTCGTTTGTTGACCCGGATGCAGGGTTCTGTGGCCATCTTCTGTACTGCTGGGAACCATGGTTGGGTAGGCCAGTCGGGCACAACCAAAATACCTGATGCGGAGTCTTGTCTTATTTTTTGCAAGACCTGACTGATGAGGCAGAAGGGGGGAAATGCATAGCAGAACAAATCCCCCCAATGTAGCGAGAAAGCGTCCATCGCTACTGCCCCTGGGTCTGGTTCCCAAGCAACATATGTTGGAAGTTGGTGATTAAGTCTGGATGCAAAAAGGTCGATATCTGGTGTCCCATAACGTTCTATAATATCCGTAAACACTTTCCGATCCAACATCCATTCTATGTTGTCGTTGAATTTACGTGATCTGGTGTCTGCCACTGTATTTAGCTTACCTGGAAGGTAAGTGGCTGAGATCCAAATTTCCCTTTGCAGACACCAGTGTCAGATATTATTAGCCAATTCATCACATGATATCGACTTTATTCCACCCATATGATTAATATAGGCCACCACTGTGGTGTTGTCAATTAGTAACCTGACATGCAACTGGTGCATATCTGAGCAGTATGCCCTAAGGCCAAAAAATGCTCCCAGCATTTCTAAATAATTCATCCCTAATGATTTGAATAGGGTTAGCTCTTGTGCACTCCATCTGCCTCCACAACTTGTGGTGGTATTAGTTGCTCCCCAACCTTTAGCACTGGCATCAGTTTGTAAAATAACCGAGGGATTCATGATCGTGATGGGGTTAGAACAAAGCTGTGCATTTTCTATCCACCAATTTAACTCGGATTTTGCCTTCCCTGGTAGTTTCATAGGCCTGTCAAAATGGCCTGCATGATTTTTGAGAGCTATAATTTTTGCTCTTTGAAGGTTTTGAGAATGGAGTGGCCCAAATTGTGCTGCGGGAAATGCAGCCACTATTTTCCCAATCACTCTGGCTACTTGCCGTATGGATGGATCCCTGATGCCAGTGAGGCTTCTGCATGCTTCTATCAAGTCCACCACTTTGTTAGGTGGTAATGTGATAGACATTAGCTCAGAATTAATAGTGAACCCTAAATAATCCATGGTAGTGGAGGGTTCCAATTTCGATTTATCTGGATGTATGATAAATCCCAGCTTTTGAAAAAGATGTTTTGTGGCTAGAACTGCCAATGTAGCCATTTCCAAATTCTCCCCGACAATGAGGATATCATCAAGGTAGGCCATGACAATATGGTTTTGTTTCCTTAAATAGGCTAAAGCTGGTTTCAATATTTTAGTAAACAGTCTGGTTGCTGATGATAACCCATTGGGTAAGGCTTTGTACAGCCATAATTGTCCCATCAAGATAAATTTCAGGTATTTCCTATGATCCTTGTGTATAGGTACTGAATAGTATGCATCCTTAAGATCAATGCAAGCCATGTAGTACCTTTCAGATATTAGCTGTTTAGCCGTGACAAATGTGTCTATTTTAAAATGAGCATACTGAACGGAAGTATTTAGTTCGGTCAGATCTATAATAATGCGGCACCCGCCATCTTTTTTATTTTTAGTAAATATATTTGATACGAACTCTTGAGATTCTCTGATAGTCTTCTCAATTACCCCTTTATTGATTAGTTTTAATAGTTCAGCATGGCCTGCCGTTCTTTCTTTTTGTGAAAGTATAAACTTCCGGCTAGGCGAATGCTGAACTGGGGTAGGGAGTTCGTGTATAAACTCAATTTTGTAACCCTGAATACTTCCGAGTATGTAAGGATCAGAGGTAAAAGTGCGCCATACATCATGAAACAAGTGCAACCGTCCCCCCACATTAGATGAATTTAGACATGCAATGTTTTTGAGGGAACCAGACCCACCTACCTCCATGGTTATCGCCGGTGTTGCGGTCTTTGCCCTTGCTTCTTTTGTTGCTGTGTTGCTGTGTTGTAGGGATGGCGCATTTTCCAGGAAGGCCGGGCTGGGCCATGGCCTAAAAAAGACCGTTGTGCAGGTGGGCCGGCCTTCGAGCTTTCACCACCGGACGGTCTGTTATAGTATCGTTGTCCGGTGGGTGTGTAGGGGTGCTGCCGCTGCTGGTAATGGGATTTTGAGGTACTGGGTACCTTAATCATGCCTATAGCCTTGGCCTCCTCATCCAGGTCTTTCACTTGTTTTGGAAGGTTATCTCCAAACAGCAGATTAGGTGGTTGCGAATTACCTGTCATGCATAATCCCGCGAATTTGGGATTGAGTGCAGGTTTTATAATGCTCTTCCGATAGCTGTTTATTTCGAACTGTGTATTGCACAGCAAAGCCAGAGCATCTTGCAATTCTTCAGGTAACTCCACCCCAACAGCAGTCCTGGCCACTGCTGTAATCCCGGCGGCCAATAGTTTCAGAATCCTCTGAAGCTTTATCTCCTGGCCTCTTATTGTAGGGCTCATGTTCCCCCATATAGGGTTATTCACCGCAGGAACATTGAGTGAGTTACAATTTTCAGGAGCGAGATACTTCTCAGCCGTTGCGTTAATGGCTTGCTCCTGAAGCTGGTTAGTAGCCATATAGTTTATGCTGGCTGCCAGCTTCTGGTGAATAGGCAGTCCTTTCTGAGTATGTTCGCCATGTCCAGTAACTCTTCTTGCACCCCCAACACTGCTGGTCGTTCAGCCATGTCCCCCTCTTCAGGGTCAGCCCAGTTCTGACCCCTAATGCTCCCCTGCGAAGAGGGTGAGACATTTGGCAGTCCATGATAGGATTCTGCCGTGGGTCTGCGAAGAGACCCACTGTGACTCTGCCCCTGCAAAAGCAGGTCACGCTGGAGCAACTGCTCCATCATCCGCTCCATGCGGGAGAGACGCCCGCCGTCGCTATCAGCGAACGGGGTGTCTTCGGGTCCGGACCCAGCTGAGTCAATGGCCCCGTCCGACTTCCGGGTGGTATAGCCACCCGACCGCGGCGTACCTGCGGTCCTCATTGGCGAAAAGTCGGGAGCTGCTGGTAACACCTGCAGCTCTGGAGTAGCGGCACGCTGCTGGCTGCTTCCCACAGCAGCGGATTTTGCCGCTGCTCTCTTCGATTTCCGCGACTCCATGATGGGTTTCTCCTGTGAAGTGAGAACACCGAGTCGCCACGCTCACCACTACAGGTGAGACTTACCTTCCGTAAGTTTTTAAACTTACGCTGGAGGAGTGACGCTCCTCCCGACTGTTGCTTCCGTAATGCGTTCGACGATATGTCACGCATGCGTGCTGGTGGGGTCTTCACGTAGTCACTCACGTGACTCCGAAGTAAAATACCCATCTTAGACCTACAACAACTTGGCCAATGCCCTCTCTTGCCGCACTTCTTGCATGTGTCGCGATACACTGGGCATTGTTTGGGCTTGTGAAACAAAGCACATTGGCCACAAGGGTTTTGTCTCTCCTTATCATGCGGCTTTTGCTTCGTTGTCCCTCTTGTCTTCACGGCATCTATATTGCAAGACCTGGGCTCTAAATCTGCAATGCACTGTCTGCCTGCCGCAATGGCCTCATACTGCCTGCCTAATGTAAACGCCTCTGGAATGGTGTATCCCACAGGCTTCTGTAGAAGTTCTTGCTGTAAACCATGATAGGGCGTTGATGCAGTTATCAACTCAATGATTCTTTCGTTGAGCTCGGGATCAGTGAAGTTACACTGGAGATTCTTTGCTCGACACCGGGTCACAAAGTGATCGAGCAATTCTCTGGTTTCTGGCATCAGCTCCACATCAACTCCAACCTGTGGACTCTGAAATTTACCATCGTCCTCAGCTGGCCCTCAAAGAATGTTCATATCTCCTCTGGCTTGTTTTGATTTTCTTTGCTCAGACGTGACAGATTCAAATGACGGAGTCCTTCTACTCCTAAAACAAGTTGTACCTTTGTTGCCTGCTTAGACAACAATGTGATTTCTGACTCTTGCAGGCACAATTTCATCCTCTTCTTGAACAAGAACACATTGGCAATGTCCAGCATTTGCCAGTTCATTTCAGGTAACCGAGTCATGTTACTTGCCATACACGGCGTAAGCACGGTAACTTGAAATATTAAATTAGGATCAAAACTAACGTATCACAGGGTTACACACCTCTTGCTATCATTATTACTATATACACTTACATGCTATCTACACACACACACACACACACACATATATATAGGAGCGTCAAATTCAAACACGAATACAATGTTGCCTGTATCTGCCAAATCTTACTAAATTATGTACCATTATCCACTTCTAATAAGTATGCAAGTATACATGGTAAATGGTAGGGAATTGAGGAACGTTGTGGAACAGAGGGATCTAAAATAGTAAGATTAAACGAGAACTTACCAGTTTGAAGTTTGATCTTTATTTTATGAGGAGTTGCGATGAGGGATTTCGTGAAGAACCCGCCAGCACGCATGCGCGACATACTTCAAAGCAGCGGTGTGGAATCACAGAACCAAGACCAAGAAATGACTTGTTATAGTAAGATTGAAGAGACTCTAGTTACCAGTTGACTTTATGATCGAGGGTTGGGAGCGGAGGGCACGAAATCCCTCATCGCAACTCCTCATAAAATAAAGATCAAACTTCAAACTGGTAAGTTCTCGTTTAATCTTACTATTTCATTTCGGAGTCACGTGAGTGACTTCGTGAAGACTTCAAAGCTTCTGTGATTTCACGCCCTGGACAACGTCCATGCTATCACTCACGCTACTGAAAGGATGGACAGCAGTAACCAATTTCCGAAGCTACTATTCTGAAAAATAATAATATTTATTAATAACAACAACAAAGAAAAAACCCCTCACTGAGGGGTGACTGTATGTTCTCGGCCTGCATCTAGCACGGCTCCTGCGAACATTCCAGGTATGGTGACGGGTTTATTATAAAACCGCTGAAAGGTGGCTTCACTGGCCCATCCCGCTGTGGCAAGTATCTGGTCCATGGGCACCTCCATGACCTTTGCCGCCGACGTAGATGCTGCCCTGGTGGAATGGGATTTAAAAACATCAGTGTCAATACCTGCCTTGTTTAAGACGATCCTGAGCCATCTGGAGATCGTCTGTGCCGTCACTCTATGGTGAGGTTTTTTGTGGCTGATGAGCAGGTATTGCTCCATTCCCCTTAATTTCCTCGTCACTTTAATATAGTGGCGGATATGGGTGGCTATGCACAGCCTAGCATCAGCGGGGTATGCTGGAAACACCAGCTGCAGCCCTGTGAATCCAGGTCTATGCTGCTTCAGCAATTCATCAATGAAGAAAGTGACCCGCTCAGGGGTAGAGATCATCTTGTCGATATTGGCCTTGTGAAGCGTCTGCACCCTTTGTGCCGAAGTGAGCGCCATCAACATCACCAACTTCAGGGTGAGTTTGTCCAGTTCAAGCCCAGCCATGGGTGACCACGTCCTGAGTAGGGTCAGTACTTTTCCAATATCCCAGGTGATGTTGTAACGGGGCCTTGGCGGGTTGGAATTAAATATTCCCCGCATTAGCTTGGAGACCAGTTTGTTAGATCCTACCTCAATATTGAGGTAGGATGATAGGGCACTCCTGGCGCTATTGATGGCACTGTAACTGAGATGTTCATCATGGTGTAGCCCCGCAAGAAATTCCAGCACGTCTGTGATGGAAACGGAGTCATATGCAATGTCCAGGCGGCCGCAATAGGTTTCCCATTTCCTGATGTGCGATAAGTATTGCCGTCTTGAGGACTCCCTGCATGATGCTCCCATGGCATCCATTGTCCTTGATGATAGACCATACTGTAGTAATGGTCTGTTCAAATCCTGCAAGCCAATAGATTCAAGTGACTATAGCAGGGGTGTGGTTTCCCTGTGACAGGGTTCGTCACCAATTATGGGCAACCCTCTAAGAGGACCCATGGTTGACTTATCATTCCAAGGACCACCGGATACCATGACTGCGTAGGCCAGTCGGGTATGATAAGGATGCCCTTAGCAGCATCGAGCTGGATTTTCCGCAATACCCGACTGATGAGGCAAAATGGAGGAAATGCATAGAAAAACCATTTCCCCCAATCTAGCGAGAACGCGTCCATCGCCATTGCCCCAGGATCTGGTTCCCATGATACGTATGTTGGTACCTGATGGTTCAACCGTGACGCAAAAAGGTCAATATCCGGTTTACCAAATTTGGCTGTAATTTTGGTGAATATTTGGGAGTTCAACATCCACTCGATGTTGTCATTAAATTTCCGTGACCTGGTGTCCGCCACTGTGTTGAGCTTACCTGGTAAGTAGGTAGCTGAGATCCAAATATTCCGTTGAATACACCAGAGCCAAATTGTATTTGCCAATTCATCACATGAAATTGACCTGGTACCGCCCATATGATTTAGATATGCCACCGCAGTGGTGTTGTCTATTTGGAGACGGACATGAGTGTCAGTAATGTTTGAACAATAAGCTCTTAGTCCGTGGAATGCTCCCAGCATCTCCAAATAGTTTATCCCCTGTGCTGACAACAGAGTAGCTTCAAGTGAGTCCCATCTACCTCCACAAATGGTGTTGTTGTCCGTAGCTCCCCAGCCATGGGAGCTTGCGTCTGTTTGTAAGTATACCACCAGACGAGGCACAATGATGGGTTTGAATGAGTTATGGATATTGCCAATCCACCATTGCAACTCAATTTTTGCCTTGAGCGGCAGCTGCATAGGTCTATCAAAATGTCCAGCATTTGATTTTAATGCTGCTATTTTTGATCTTTGCAAATTTTGATAATGTAAAGGTCTGAATTGAGCAGCTGGAAAGACTGCTACAATTTTCCCAATTACCTTGGCAGTTTGTCTAATTGACGGTATACTGGCGCAGACCAGATTCTTACATGCTTGAAACACATCCCCAACTTTATTAGTTGGTATGGTGGTGATCATGCGATTGGCGTCTACCGTGAACCCCAGGTAGTCCATGATCTGTGCGGGGAAGAACTTTGATTTGTCTGGATGGATAATAAATCCAATTTTTTGAAAAATTTCCACTGTGGCTGAAACTGCCAATTCTGCTGACTCCAGTGTATGTCCAATTATCAGAATGTCATCCAAATAAGCCATGACCGTATGATTTTGCCTCCTTAGTGTAGCTAGTACTGGCTTGAGTAGTTTAGTGAACAGTCTGGGGGCTGTGGTAAGCCCATTGGGCAATGCTTTGTATTGCCAAAGCTGATCCATCCAGATAAACTTCAAGAACTTTCTGTGATGTTTCCGAATGGATACTGAATAGTATGCATCTTTTAAATCAATGCATGCCATGAAGCAGCCCTTCGAAATCAAAGATTTGGCTGTTTCGAACGTGTCCATTTTGAAATGGGTATATTTTACAAAGGTATTCAAGTGAGTTAAATCTATAATGACCCGACATCCACCATCTTTTTTGGTTTTAGTAAATATATTAGACACGAATTCAATTGGTTCATGTGTGGTTCTTTCTATCACCCCTTTCTCTTGTAATCTCAAGATTTCAGCATAGCCTTCTGCTGATTCCTTTTTGGAAAGTGCAAATTTGCGATTTGGCATATGCTGAGGTGGAGGCAATTGGCCATTAATAAACTCAATTTCATAACCCTGAATACTTTGTAAGATAAACTCATCTGAGGTGATGGTTTCCCATGCCTCCTTAAATCCCCGTAGTCTGCCCCCAACCTGTGAGGTTAGACATGCAAGTGCATGGAATCCAGACCGCCTTACCTTCATGGTTATCGGTGGTCCCTGATATGTTTGGTGGGACGTGGAGGTGCTGGGTTGCGTTGTTGATGTGGAGTCCGCATTTTCCATGCTGGCCGCTGAGGGCCTAGTCCTAAAAAAGGCCTGGGCTGAGGAGGCTGTTGATATTGAGGAGGCGCCGGAATGTAGGTCCTTGCTGGTCTGTCGGTTTGACCTCGCGGCCTAAAGTAAGGTGTTTTCTTGGCCGAATGTCTGGTCACAGTATGTGATCTCATCAGACCCACTGTTTTAGCATGGTCATCTAGGTCTTTGACCTGCTTCGGGAGGTCTTCTCCGAACAGCTGTCTGGGTGGTGGTGTAGGAGGTGCTCTGCATAGTTCCGCAAATTTGGGATTCAACGAAGGTTTAATTATGCTTTTCCTGAAAGCGTTGATTTCGTACTGCGTATTACAAAGCAGTGCTAGAGCATCCTCCTGTTCGGTGTTTAAATCAACTCCGTCCACTGACCTTGCAAAAGCGGTAATCCCAGACGTAAGTAGTTTCAGGATTCTCTGCAGTTTCACTTCCTGCGCTCTGATGCCCGGCCTGATATTGCCCCAGATTGGCATGTTTACAATCGGCACGTTGAGTGAATTGCAATTTCCTGGAGCCTTGTGTCTTTCCATGGCCTTCGCAAGGACCTCCTCCTGTAGCTGGTGGTTCGTGAGGTAATCTATGGTCGCGGCCAGTTTAGTGTTGAGGGGTTGTCCTGAAGATACGGGTAACCCGAACTTGGCTGCCACATCC
Organism: Raja brachyura; assembly: GCA_963514005.1. The sequence goes on along the minus strand of OY740796.1, from coordinate 594,769 downwards.
AGGAGCTCTTCCTGGGGGACCTCAGGTGCTGCTGGGGCATGTACCAGGATCTCCTCCTCTTCTGGCCTCATGCTGTCCATAGATGGTGATGGGGATATATCCATAAGTCCCCTGGAACTGTGAGTGTCCTGTCTTTGATTTAGTAGGACTTGTTCCAATATCCTCTCCATATGGTCCAAGCGCCCTTCATCGTGCATGTATGGGCGGTTAGAGTCCTCATGCCTGAAGGAACTACTGAGGCTCCTGTCGTCGGCCCGTACCTCGTCGAAGTAATATCGGTGCCGTGACGATGTGTCGCTACCAGCCGCCTCGGCGAAGCTGAGCGATTCCCGCACGGATCTGCTCAAGCGCCTCCTTTTCGCTGAGCTGCATCCGGCTGCCTCTGAGGGCATAGGTGGGGAGAGGTCGGCACCCAACGCCGCAGCGTGGTGACCCGACATCCGCGCGGGCTTGCCGACTGTCCTTGATCTGGACCCAGACGGCGTACGGTCCCGACCCGCCCCCAGCGGGGGAAGCGGTGACCGTGACAAGACTCCACCCGCGTGACTCATCCTGGTCCCCCTGGGTGGTGAGTCCATGCTGGCCCTCCTTGGTCTGCCAGTGGATTCGGGTCTCGCCGATTCACCAGACCACATTCTGGTGGCTCCTGGTGAGACCTCAGCCCGAGAAGGGCTAGGTAGTCGAGCTCTATCCCTGGTTCCTTCGAGAGGGCTCAGGGAGAAGGGCCATGCGGCAGCACGCGGGTCCCTTTTGCTCGTCTCTGCCAATGACCCAGTGGGTGACAGAGAAATGGAGTCAGGGTGCCCCTGCTCCGGCGCTGTACCGAGTTCTTGCTCTGCGGGACCCCCGCTAGAGCACAGCTGCGTCGGTGAACCGGGTCCTGTGATAACAGGGCTCCCCGATTTGCGCGCCTTTTTCCCGGCCCGTCCTACCGCTGTAGACGGGGACTCCGGGATGGGTGGCCGGCAACTCCTTCCAGAAGTTCTGCGGCCCTTACTCCTTTTTACGTCCATGTCCCTGTGGGAGAAAAACACAATTACTCACACAGGACAACCAACTCAAGGTTGTCTATACTTACCTGAGTGGCCCTTATGAAGGGCTGGTGGTGAGCCGTGCTCCTCTCCAGCCGTCGGCTGCAATGCGAGCGACGATATGTCGCGCATGCGTGCTGGCGGGTTCTTCACGAAGTCACTCACGTGACTCCGAAATGAAATAACTGTGCATAGTTCCCTGAAGGTGGAATAGGGTGGTAAAGAAAGCTTTTGGTGTGCTGGCCTTTATAAATCAGAGCATTGAGTATAGGAGTAGGGAAGTAATGTTAAAATTGTACATTGGTAAGACCAATTCTGGAGTGGTGTACAATTTTGGTCGCCTAATCATAGGAAGGATGTCAACAAAATAGAGAGAGTACAGAGGAGATTTACTAGAATGTTGCCTGGGTTCCAGCAACTAAGTCACAGAGAAAGGTTGAACAAGTTAGGTCTTTATTCTTTGGAGCGCAGAAGGTTAAGGGGGGACTTGATTGAGGTCTTTAAAATGATGAAAGGGATAGACAGAGTTGACGTGGATAAGCTTTTCCCATTGAGGGTAGGGAAGATTCAAACAAGAGGGCATGACATGAGAATTAAGGGACAGAAGTTTAGGGGTAACATGAGGGGGAACTACTTTACTCAGAGAGTGGTGACTGTGTGGAATGATCTTCCAGCAGAAGTGGTGGAGGCAGGATTGATTTTAACATTTAACAGTAAAGTGGATAGGTATATGGACGGGAAGGGAATGGAGGGGTATGGTTTGAGTGCATGTAGATGGGACTAGGGGAAAATAAATGGTCGGCATTGACTGGAAGGGCCGAGAAGGCCTGTTTCCGTGCTGCAATTGTTATATGGTTATATGGTTATGTAAGCATGCACACAAATGATCAAGCTTTAATAGTAAGATTAAACAAGAACTTACCAGTTTGAAGTTTGATCTTTATTTTATGAGGAGTTACGATGAGGGATTACGTGAAGACCCCGCCAGCACGCATGCGCGACATTCTTCAAAGCAGTGGTGTGAAATCACAGAACAAACAGTCACAATGACTAATATAGTAAGATAAAAAAGAGAACTTCCATACCAGGTGATCTTTATAATAGAGGGTTGGGAGCGGAGGGCACGTAATCCCTCATCGTAACTCCAAATAAAATAAAGATCAAACTTCAAACTGGTAAGTTCTTGTTTAATCTTACTATTTTACTTCGGAGTCACGTGAGTGACTACGTGAAGATTTCAAAGCTCTGTGATTTCATGCCCTGGAAGCTCCATGCTCACACACCGCTAAAGTTGGGATAAGAGGATGAACGTAATTCAGACAAGACACTGGCTGAAAAACAAAAACAGGTATTTATTCATACCAAACAATATAGTCCCAAAAGGGTACTATCTGGCAGTACTTAAAATCCTCCCTGCAAAAGTATCAGGGGAGGTCACGGGTTTAAAGTAAAAGCGGTGGAAGGTCTTTTCGTTCCTCCAACCCGCTGTGGCCAGGATGTGATCTAAAGGTACTTCCATCCTTCTAGCCGCCGAGGTGGATGCTGCCCTGGTGGAGTGAGATTTATAAATGTTAGTATCCACCCCCGCCGCATCCAATACCACCCTTAACCATCTGGAAATGGTTTGCACCGTGACTCTATGATGGGGTTTCTTGTGACTGATGAGCAATGCTGTCTCCGTGCCCCTTAGATTTTTAGTAACTGAGATGTATCGTGAGATTAATGTAACGATACAAAGGCGAGAATCTGTTGGGTAAGCCAGAAACTCTAATGTATGACCAGACACTCCGGGACGATCTTGTTTCAATAGTCCCTGCACATAAAAAGTGACTTTATCACTGGTGGAGGTCATTGCATCCAAATTGAGTTTGTGCAGGGACTGGACCCGTTGTGCCGTGATAAGTGCCATAATCATGACCATTTTGTACGTGAGTTCTGCCAAAGGGAGTCCCGTGATAGGCGTCCATCCTCGTAGCATAGTCAAGACTGTGCTGATATCCCAAGTATGGCTGTATCTAGGCCTGGGGGGATTGGAATTGAATATTCCCCTCATAAATTTGGACACTAGGGGATGTGATCCAATGCCCAATTGGTCACTTCCCTGGCCCAGGTAGGATGATAGGGCACTCCTGGCACAGTTGATGGCACTGTAACTCAAACCCTCATCGAAATGAAGGGTAGCCAAAAATTCCAGCACTTCCGTAATAGTGGCGGTTTCATAAGTGGTGTTGGCTGAGACGCAGAATCCATCCATCGCTACTGCCCCCGGGTCTGGTTCCCAAGCAACATATGTTGGTAGTTGGTGATTAAGCCTGGACGCGAAAAGGTCGATATCTGGTGTTCCATACCGTTCTACAATATCTGAAAACACACTCCGATCCAACATCCATTCTATGTTGTCGTTGAATTTACGTGATCTGGTGTCTGCCACTGTGTTTAGCTTCCCTGGAAGGTAAGTAGCTGATATCCAGATTTCTCTTTGCAGACACCAGTGCCAGATATTGTTTGCCAATTCATCACATGATATCGACTTAATACCGCCCATGTGGTTAATATAGGCTACCACCGTGGTGTTGTCAATTTGTATCCTTATATGGACTTTGTGCATATTAGTGCAGTATGCTTTAAGGCCGTGAAATGCTGCCAGCATTTCCGAATAGTTAATCCCCAAGTTTTTGAAATGGGTTAACTCCTGTGCACTCCATCTACCTCCACAACTAGAGGTAGTGTTAGTAGCTCCCCACCCTTTGGCACTGGCATCTGTTTGTAAGGTGACCGAGGGATTGATGATAGTGATTGGTTTAGAGCAGTTTTGGGCATTGCCCATCCACCAATATAATTCGGCTTTTGCCTTCTCCGATATTGTCATGGGCCTATCAAAATGGCCAGCATGATTTTTGAGCGCTGTAATTTTTGCTCTTTGTAAGTTTTGGTAATGTAAAGGCCCAAATTGTGCTCCAGGGAATGCAGCTACTATCTTTCCAATCACCCTGGCCACCTGTCGAATGGATGGATCCTTAGTGCCAAAGAGGCTCCTGCAAGCCTCTATCAGGTCCTCCACCTTGCTTGGTGGCAACGTGATAGACATTTGCCCAGAGTCAATGATGAACCCCAAGTACTTCATGGTGGTAGAGGGTTCCAATATAGATTTATCTGGATGTATAATGAAACCCAGCTTCTGAAAAAGCTGTTTAGTGGCTGTTACCGCCAAAGTGGCCGTTTCCAAATTTTCCCCCACAATGAGGATGTCGTCTAGATAAGCCATAACAGTATGGTTCTGTTTCCTTAAACAGGCCAAAGCTGGTTTCAATATCTTGGTAAACAATCTGGGTGCTGATGATAACCCATTGGGCAAGGCTTTGTATTGCCATAATTGTCCCATCCAGATAAATTTTAAGTATTTCCTATGATCCTTGTGTATGGGTACTGAATAATATGCATCCTTGAGATCAATGCATGCCATGTAGTACCCATGACCTATTAACTGTATAGCAGTGTCGAAGGTGTCCATTTTGAAATGAATATACTGGACAGAAGTATTCAGTTCAGTTAAGTCAATAATGATGCGGCAACCGCCGTCTTTTTTATTTTTGGTGAATATATTGGACACGAACTCCCGGGGTTCTTTGGTGGCTTTCTCCACTACTCCTTTCTCTATTAACCTAAGAAGCTCAGCATGTCCTGCTGCCTTCTCTTGTTGAGAAAGGATAAATTTCCGGCTAGGGACATGCTGAACCGGAGTAGGGAGTTCGTGAATAAATTCAATTTCGTAGCCCTGAATACTCCTGAGTATATAAGGATCAGAGGTAACAGTGAGCCAATTCTCGTAGAACAAGTGCAACCTGCCCCCCACATACAGTGAATTTAGACAAGATGTGTTTCTGGGGACTCCAGACCCACCTACCTCCATGGTTACTGCCGGTGTTGAGGTCTCTGCCCTTGCTTCCTTGGCTGGTTGGGGGTGTTCTGGGAGTGGCGCATCTTCCAAGAAGGCCGTCCTGGGCCATGGCCTAAAAAAGACCTTTGTGCAGGATTGCCGGCCTTCGAGCTTTCACCACCTGCAGACCTGGAATGGTAACTCTGCCTGGTGGATGTGTAGGGGTGCTGTCTTTGCGGGTAGTGGGGTTTAGGGAAGCCAGGTATCTTTATAAGGCCCAAAGCCTTTGCCTCCTCATCCAGGTCTTTAACCTGCTTAGGGAGATCTTCCCCGAACAGCAGGCTAGGAGGCTGAGTCTTCCCAGGCTTACACAATCCCGCAAACTTGGGGTTAAGCGCCGGCTTTATGATGCTTTTTCTAAAGTTGTTAATCTCGTACTGAGTGCTACACAGCAGAGCCAATGCATCTTGTAATTCCTCCGGCATATCCACACCCACTGCAGTTCTTGCCACTGCCGTAATTCCCGCGGTTAGGAGCTTCAGGATCCTCTGAAGTTTTATCTCCTGTCTTCTGCTCGATGGGCTCATATTCCCCCATATAGGGTTGTTTACTGCAGGGACATTCAATGAACTGCAGTTTTCTGGTGCCATGTATTTATCTGCCGTAGCATTTATGGCCTGTTCCTGCAGCTGGTTTGTTGCCATATAGTTAATACTGGCAGCCAGTTTGGGGTGGATGGGTAAGCCCTTCTGTTCGGGCATGGCATGCTTGTTCACCACATCCATGTAGCCTTCACACACCCCTGACACGGTCGGTGATTCAGCCAGCTCCCCTTCTTCTGGGTCAGCCCAGTTCTGACCCTCAATGCTCCCCTGTATAGAGGGGGAAACATTAGGCAGTCCCCGGTAGGAACCTGCCGTGGGCCTGCTAGTAGGCCTACTGTGATCCTGCCCCTGCATTAGCAGGTCACGTTGGAGCAGCTGCTCCATCATCCGCTCCATGCGGGCAAGACGACCTCCGTCGCTGTCCGCGAACGGGGTGTCCTCGGGACCGGACTCCGCTGAGTCGGCCCCGGCCGACTTCCGGGTGGTTTTCCCGCCCGACCGTGGCGTACCAACGGTCCCAAAGGGCGAAAAGTCGGGAGCTGCAGGCAGAACCTGTAGCTCTGGAGAGGCGGCTCTCTGCTGGCTGCTATCCTTTGCAGCTGCTTTTGCCGCGGCTCTTTTTGATTTTCTTGCTTCCATCGCTGTCGTCGACTCACTCCTCCGGTGAGACTTACCTGGCGCAAGCTATTTAACTTGCGCTGGAGGAGCCCCGCTACTCCCGACCGTCGCTTCCGCATGCGTACGACGATATGTCGCGCATGAGTGCTGGCGGGGTCTTCACGTAGTCACTCACGTGACTCCGAAGTAAAATTATTATTAAATTATTAAAACACACAAATTATTTTTTTTTTCTGGTCCACACATGGCTTGCGCAATCTTAGTGGGGTCCTTCAAGTTTCTATGGTAAAAAATCACACGTCAGTACATTTTATCAAGTTAGAATTCAAAACATCATTACATTTGAGATTTCCAAGATCCCTTGCTTATGTCTTCATTGGTAACAGTCGTTTTCAGTACGGCTTATCTCAAACAGCCTTCTGCTTATCTCAAGACCGTTTTCCATACACAGCTTTTTCAATACTGCCTCTGCAACTTTTGCTGTTTTCTATACTGCTTCTGCGGATATTAACTTTAACGCTCTTAGGTTTTAAAGAAAATACAGCCTTTCGGCTCGCTTCATCTCTGTAAGGGTTCGGTCTCGCCGGTCGCCGCGCCCAGTGTGTGGCCGGTCTCTTCGGTCACTGCGCCTTCGTGTGCGTCTGGTCACTCTGCCTTCCGAACTCAGCCATGCACAAGGCTCGGGCGCGATGTGGGCCATCACTGCGGTGTAATAGGGCGGGTGTTAAAGGGGGGTTGTTAGGGGGGTGTTCTTAGAGGGGTGTTACAGGGGGGGTGTTATAGGGGGGAATATTATAGTTGGGTGTTATAGGGGATGTTGTAAGGAGGTTTTAGCAGGGGCGTTATGCGGGGGGTGGGGGGGTTATAAGGGTTGTGTTATAGGGGTGTATTACAGGGGGGATGTTATAGGGGGGTTGTTAGGGGGGTTGTTAGGGGGGGTGTTATGGGGGTGTTATAAGTGGGTATTATAGTGGGGTGCTTTAGGGGTTGTTATAGCGGGGGTGTTATAGTGGGGGTGTTATATGGGACTTGGGGAAATAAATGGTCGGCATGGACTGGAAGGGCCGAGAACGCGTGTTTCCGTGCTGTAATTGTTATATGGTTATATGGTTATATGGTATAGGGGGGTGGTATAGGGGAGTGTTATAGGGGGTGTTATAGCGGGGTGTTATAGAAACATAGAAAATAAGTGCAGGAGTAGGCCATTCGGCCCTTCGACCATGCACCGCCATTCAAGATGATCATGGCTGATCATCCAACTCAGTATCCTGTACCTGCCTTCTTTCCATACCCCCTGATCCCTTTAGCCACAAGGGCCACATCTAACTACCTCTTAAATATAGCCAATAAACTGGCTTCAACTACCTTCTGTGGCAGATAATTGCAAAGACTCACCACTCTCTGTGTGAAAATTCCTCATCTCGGTCCTAAAGCAATTCCCCCTTATCCTTAAACTGTGACCCTTTGTTCTGAACCTCCCCAACATCGGGAACAATCTTCCTGCATCTAGCCTGTCCAACCCCTTAAGAATTGTGTAAGTTTCCATAAGATCCCCCTTCAACTTCTAAATTCTAGCGAGTACAAGCCGAGTCTATCCAGTCTTTCCTCATACGAAAGTCCTGACATCCCAGGAATCAGTCTGCTGAACCTTGTCTGTACCCCATCTACGGCAAGAATGTCTTTCCTCAGATTTGGAGACCAAAACTAATGCTCCAGGTGTGGTCTCACCAAAACCCTGTACAACTGCAGTAGAACCTCCCTGCTCCTATACTCAAATCATTTTGCTATGAATGCTAGCATACCATTCGCTTTCTTCACTGCCTGCTGCACTTGCATGCCTAATTTCAATGATTGGTGTAGTATGACACCCAGGTCTCGTTGCATCTCCCCTTTTCTTAATAGGCCACCATTCAGATAATAGTCTACCCTCCTATTTTTGCTACCAAAGTGGATAACCTCACATTTATCTACATTATACTGCATCTGCCATGAATTTTCCCACTTACCCAGCCTATCCAAGTCACCTTGCAGCCTCCTAGCATCCTCCTCACACATAACACTGCCGCCCAGCTTCGTGTAATTCGCAAACTTGGAGATGTTGCATTCAATTCCTTCGTCCAAATAATTAATATATATTGAAAATAGCTGGGGTCCCAGCACTGAACCTTATGGTACCCCACTAGTCACTGCCTGCCAATCTGAAAAGGACCCGTTTACTCCTACCCTTTGCTTCCTGTCTGCCAGCCAGTTCTCTATCCACATCAATACTGAACCCCCAATACCGTGTGGTTTAAGTTTGTATACTAATCTCTTATGTGGGACCTTGTCAAAAGCCTTCTGAAAGTCCAGATATAACACATCTACTGGTTTTCCCTTATCCACACTACTAGTTACATCCTCGAAAAATTCTATAAGATTCGTCAGACATGATTTACCTTTCGTAAATCCATGCTGACTTTGTCCAATGATTTCACCACTTTCCAAATGCGCTGTTATCCCATCTTTAATAACTGACTCTAACAGTTTCCCCACTACCGATGTTTGACAAACTGGTCTGTAATTCCCCGTTTTCTCTCTTCCTCCTTTTTTAAAAAGAGGGGTTACATTAGCTACCCTCCAATCCTCAGGAACTACTCCAGAATCTAAGGAGTTTTGAAAAATTATCACTAATGCATCCACTATTTCTGTGGCTACTTCCTTTACTCTGGGATGCAGCCTATCTGGCCCTGGGGATTTATCGGCCTTTCATCCATTCAATTTACCCAACACTGCTTCCCGGCTAATCCAGATTTCACTCAGTTCCTCCATCTTATTTGTCCCCTGGTCCCCTGCTATTTCTGGCAGATTATTTATGTCTTCCTTAGTGAAGACAGAACCAAAGTAGTTATTCAATTGGTCTGCCATGTCCTTGTTCCCCGTGATCAATTCACCTGTTTCTGATGGCAAGGGACCGACATTTGTTTTAACTAATCTTTTCTCTTCACATGTCTATAAAAGCTTTTGCTGTCAGTTTTTATATTCCCTGCCAGTTTTCTTTCATAATCTATTTTCCCTTTCCTAATTAAGCCCTTTGTCTGCCTCTGCTGGACTCTGAATTTCTCCAAGTCCTCTGGTAGGTTGCTTTTTCTGGCTAATTTGTATGCTTCATCTTTTGTTTTGATAATATCTCTGATTTCCATTGTTATCCACAGATGCACTACCTTCCCTGATTTATTCTTTTACCAAACTGGGATGAACAATTGTTGTAGTTCATCATGTAGTCTTTAAATGCCTTCCATTGCATATCCACTGTCAACCATTTAAGAATCAATTGCCAGTCTATCTTTGCCAATTCGCGTCTCATACCTTCAAAGTTAAGTTTCTTTAATTTCAGAATCCTTGTTTCTGAATTAATTATGTCACTCTCCATCCTAATGAAGAACTTAACCATATTATGGTCACTCTTGCCAAAGGGGCCACGCGCAACAAGACTGCTAACTATCCCTTCCTCATTACTAAATACCCAGTCTAGAATAGCCTGCTCTCGTTGGTTCCTCTGCATGTTGGTTTAGAAAACTACTTGCATACATTCCAAGAAATCCTCTTCCTCAACACCCCTGCCAATTTGGTTCACCCAATATATATGTAACATAGAAACATAGAAACATAGAAATTAGATGCAGGAGTAGGCCATTCGGCCCTTCGAGCCTGCACCGCCATTCAATATGATCATGGCTGATCATCCAACTCAGTATCCCGTACCTGCCTTCTCTCCATACCCTCTGATCCCCTTAGCCACAAGGGCCACATCTAACTCCCTCTTAAATATAGACAATGAACTGGCCTCAACTACCCTCTGTGGCAGAGAGTTCCAGAGACCCACCAATCTCTGTGTGAAAAAATTCCTTCTCATCTCGGTCCTAAAGGATTTCCCCCTTATCCTTAAGCTGTGACCCCTTGTCCTGGACCTCCCCAACATCGGGAACAATCTTCCTGCATCTAGCCTGTCCAACCCCTTAAGAATCTTGTAAGTTTCCATAAGATCCCCTCTCAATCTCCTAAATTCTAGAGAGTATAAACCGAGTCTGTGCAGTCTTTGTTCATAAGACAGTCCTGACATCCCAGGAATCAGTCTGGTAAACCTTCGCTGCACTCCCTCTATGGCAATAATGTCCTTCCTCAGATTTGGAGACCAGAACTGTACGCAATACTCCAGGTGTGGCCTCACCAAGACCCTATATAACTGAAGTAGAACCTCCCTGCTCCTATACTCAAATCCTTTTGCTATGAAAGCTAACATACCATTGGCTTTCTTCACTGCCTGCTGCACCTGCATGCCTACTTTCAATGACTGGTGTACCATGACACCCAGGTCGCGCTGCATCTCCCCTTTTCCTAATCGGCCACCATTTAGATAGTAGTCGGTTTTCCTATTTTTGCCACCAAAGTGGATAACCTCACATTTGTGTAGATTGTGTAGATTGTGTAGATCACACATGTAGATTGAAGTCACCCAATATAACGGTTTTACCTTTGTTGCATGCATTTCTAATTTCCTGTTTGATGCCATCCCCAACTCCACTGCTACTGTTAGGTGGCCTGTACACAACTCCCACTAGCGTTTTCTGCCCCTTAGTGTTTCACAGCTCTACCCATATCGATTCCACATCCTCCAAGCTAATATCCTTCCTTTCGATTGCTCTAATCTCCTCTCTAACCCCACCTCATTTACCTTTTTGTCTATCCCTCCCGAATATTCAATATCCCTGGATGTTCAGCTCCCAGCCTTTGTCACCCTGGAGCCATGTCTCCGTGATCCCAACTATATCATAGTCATTAATAGCTACCTGTACCTTCAACTCAGATACAGATAGTTACAGATAGATAGATTTTATTTCTCACATGTGCCAATTGGCACCGTGAAATGAAGTCACCATACAGCCAAAAACAGAGTAGACAGAAATTCAACATAAAATATCCCCTCACAGCAGGATCAAAATTTAGATGGGTTTAGATGGGTTCAGAGGTGTTTGGCGGTGTATAAATAGGGTTAGAGGTGTTTAGCGGGGTTCAGGTGTTCGAAGGCATTTTGAGTGGTTTAGAGGGATTTAGAGGGGTTCAGAGAGGTTTGCAGGGGTTTAGAGGGTTTCAGGGGTGTTCAGAGGGGTTTGGCGGGATTTGGAGGGGTTTAGAGGGGTTTGGAGCGGTTTAGAGGGGTTTTCAGATGTTTAGAGGGCTTCAGAGCAGTTCAAGTGTTTAGAAGTGTTCAGCGGGGTTTAGAGGGTTTTAGATAGGAATATAGGGGGTTTAGAGCGGTTTAAATGGGTTTAGAGTGGTTTAGAGGAGTCCAGAGCGATTTAGAGGGGTCTAGATGGGGTTTAAAGGGGTTCAGAGGTGTTGGGAATGGTTGAGAGTGTTTAGAGAGTTTAAGAGGGATTTAGACGAGTTCAGTCGGATTCAAAGGGGTTTAGTGGGGTTTAGAGGGTTTTAGAGGGGTTTAGAGGGGTTCAGAGGAGTTCAGAGGCGTTTGGAGGGTTTAGAGGGTTTTAGATAGGAATATAGCGGTTTAAAGGAGTTTAGAGGGGTATAGAGGGGTCCAGAGCGGTGTAGAGGTGTCCAGATTTGACTTGGAAGGGGTCAGAGGTGTTCGGAGTGGTTTAGAGTGCTTAGAAGGGTTCAGAGGGTTTTAGACGGGTTCAGAAGTGTTCCGAGGGGTTTATAGCTGTTTGGAGGGGTTTAGAGGTGTTTATAGGGGATTCAGATGGGTTCAGGGGTTTATAGAGGGGTTTAGAGGGGCGAAGAGGGGTTTAGAATATATTAGAGCTGTTTCGAGGTGTTCAGATGTGTTCTGATGTATTTAGATGTGTTTAAAGGTGTTTCGATGGGATTGGAGGGGTTTAGATAGAGGTCATAGTTACCATAATTACCATAGAGGTCTTTAAAATGATGAGAGGGATAGACAGAGTTAATGTGGACAAGCTTTTCCCTTTGAGAATAGGGAAGATTCAAACAAGAGGACATGACTTTAGAATTAAGGGACAGAAGTTTAGGGGTAACACGGGGGGGAACTTCTTTACTCAGAGAGTGGTAGCGGTGTGGAATGAGCTTCCAGTGGAAGTGGTGGCGGCAGGTTCGTTGGTATCATTTAAAAATAAATTGGATAGGCATATGGATGAGAAGGGTATGGTGGGTTATGGTATGAGTGCAGGCAGGTGGGACTAAGGGAAAAAAGTTGTTCGGCACGGACTTGAAGGGCCGAGATGGCCTGTTTCCGTGCTGTAATTGTTATATGGTTATATGGTTATAGATGGGTTTCAATGGGTTTAGATGTGTTTAGCCGAGACCAAAACAGTACACAATACTCCAAATGTAGTCTCAACTGAGCCCTATACAGCTGCAGAAGAACCTCTTTACTCCTGTACTGAAATCCTCTTGTTATGAAGGCCAACATTCCATTAGCTTTCTCCACTGCCCGCCAACTTTCATTGACTGGTGTACAAGGACACCCAGGTCTCGCTGTACCTCCCCCTTACCTAACCTAACCCCATTGATATAATAATCTGCCCCCCTGCTTTTGCCGCCAATGTGGATAACCTCACATTTATCTATATTATACTGCATCTGCCACGCATCTGCCCACTCTGTCCCCCTGCAACCTCCTAACATCCTCTTCATAGTTCACACTGCCACCCAGCTTTGTGTCATCCGCAACCTTGGTTGTGTTGCTCCTAATTACCTTTTTCAAATCATGAATATATATGGTTTAGAGATGTTTAGAGGGGTTCGGAATGGTTCAGAGGGCCTTGGAGGTGTTTAAAGAGGTTTAGTGGGGTTTAGATGGGTTCAGATGGGTTCAGAGGAGTTTGGAGGAGTTTAGGCTTTAGAGGGGTTTAGAGCAGTTCACATGGGGTTCCGAGGCATTTAGAGGGGCTTTAGAGGGTTCAGATGTGTTCAGAGGGGTTTGCAGGTGTTTAGAGTGATTTAGAGGGGTTCAGAGGTGTTCAGATGTGTATAAAGGAGGTTAGAGGGGTTTAGAGGGATTTACAGGAGATTAGATGGGTTTAGAGGGCTTTAAAGTGGTTCAAAGGGGTTCAGAGGTGTTTAGAAGTGCTTAGTGGGGTTTAGAGGGGTTTCAGAAGGTTTTAAGGGCTTCGAGGGGTTTTGAGGGGTTTTGAGGGGTTTAGAGGGGTTCAGATGTGGTCAGAGAGGTTCAGAGTGATTTAGGGGGTTTTAGGAGGACACCTGAATTTCCCCAGAAAAGGGGATTAATAGTAAGATTAAACGAGAACTTACCAGTTTGAAGTTTGATCTTTATTTTATGAGGAGTTGCGATGAGGGATTTCGTGAAGAACCCGCCAGCACGCATGCGTGACATTCTTCAAAACAGCAGTGTGGAATCACAGAACCAACAACCAAAGAAATGACTTGTTATAGTAAGATTGAAGAGACTCTAGTTATCAGTTGACCAGTTGACTTTATGATCGAGGGCTGGGAGCGGAGGGCACGAAATCCCTCATCGCAACTCCTCATAAAATAAAGATCAAAATTCAAACTAGTAAGTTCTCGTTTAATCTTACTATTTCATTTCGGAGTCACGTGAGTGACTTCGTGAAGACTTCAAAGCTCTGTGATTTCATGCCCTGGACAACGTCCATGCTATCACACACGCCACTGTAAGGATGGATAGGAGTAATCAAATTTTCAGACTGCTTATTCTGAAAAATAATAATATTTATTAATAATAACAAAAAGAAAAAAACCCTCACTGGGGAGTAGTCGTATGTTCTCGGCCTGCATTCAGCACGGCTTCTGCGAACATTCCAGGAGCGGTAACAGGTTTATTATAAAACCGCTGAAAGGTGGCTTCACTGGCCCATCCCGCTGTGGCAAGAATATGGTCCATGGGCACCTCCATGACCTTTGCCGCCGACGTTGATGCAGCCCTGGTGGAATGGGATTTAAAAACATTAGTATCAATACCTGCTTCGTTCAAAACGATCCTGAGCCATCTGGAGATTGTCTGTACCGTCACTCTATGGTGAGGTTTTTTGTGGCTGATTAGCAGGTATTGCTCCATTCCCCTTAATTTCCTCGTCACTCTAATATAGTGGTGGATATGGGTGGCTAAACATAGCCTAGCATCAGCGGGGTATGCTGGAAACACCAGCTGCAGCCCTGTGAATCCAGGTCTATGCTGCTTAAGCAATTCATCAACGAAGAAAATAACCTTCTCTGGGGTAGAGATCATTCTGTCAATCTTGACCTTGTGAAGAGTCTGTACCCTTTGTGCCGAAGTAAGTGCCAATAACATCACCAGCTTCAGGGTGAGTTTGTCCAATTCAAGCCCAGCCATGGGCGACCACGTCCTGAGTAGGGTCAGTACTTTCCCAATGTCCCAGGTGATGTTGTAACGGGGTCTTGGCGGGTTGGAATTAAATATTCCCCGCATCAGTTTGGACACCAGTTTATTGGATCCTACCTCAATATTGAGGTAGGATGATAGTGCACTCCTGGCGCTATTGATGGCACTGTAGCTGAGGTGTTCGTCATGGTGTAACCCCGCAAGGAATTCCAGCACATCTGTGATTGAAACGGAGTCATATGCAATGTCCAAGCGGCCGCAGTAGGTTTCCCATTTTCTGATGTGCGATAAATATTGCCGTCTTGTGGGCTCCCTGCATGATGCTCCCATGGTATCCATAGTCCTTGATGAGAGACCATACTGCAGTAATGGTCTGTTCAAATCCTGCAAGCCAATAAATTCAAGTGACTATGGCAGGGATGTGGTTCCCCTGTAACAGGGTTCGTCACCAATTGTGGGCAACCCTCTAAGAGGACCCATGGTTGACTGATCATACCAAGGACCACCGGATACCATGACTGAGTAGGCCAGTCGGGTATGATAAGAATGCCATTAGCAGCATCGAGCTGGATTTTCCGCAATACCCGACTGATGAGGCAAAATGGAGGAAATGCATAGAAAAACCATTTCCCCCAATCTAGTGAGAAAGCATCCATCGCCATTGCCCCAGGATCTGGTTCCCATGATACGTATGTTGGTACCTGATGGTTCAACCGTGACGCAAAAAGGTCAATATCCGGTTTACCAAATTTGGCTGTAATTTTGGTGAATATTTGGGGATTCAACATCCACTCGATGTTGTCATTAAATTTCCATGACCTGGTGTCCGCCACTGTGTTGAGCTTACCTGGTAAATAGGTAGCTGAAATCCAAATATTCCGTTGTATGCACCAGAGCCAAATTGTATTAGCCAATTCATCACATGAAATTGACCTGGTACCGCCCATATGATTTAGATATGCCACCGCAGTGGTGTTGTCTATTTGGAGACGGACATGAGTGTCAGTAATGTTTGAACAATAAGCTCTAAGTCCGTGGAATGCCCCTAGCATCTCCAAATAGTTTATCCCTTGTGCTAACAAAAGGGTAGATTCAAGTGAGTCCCATCTGCCCCCACAACTAGTGTTGTTGTCCGTAGCTCCCCAGCCATGGGAGCTTGCGTCTGTTTGTAAGTATACCACCGGACGAGGCACAATGATGGGTTTGAATGAGTTATGGATATTGTCAATCCACCATTGTAACTCAATTTTTGCCTTAAGTGGCAGCTGCATAGGTCTATCAAAATGTCCAGCATTCAATATTAACGCTGAAATCTTGGATCTTTGTAAATTTTGATAATGTAAAGGTCCTAAATGAGCAATTGGAAAAACTGCTACGATTTTTCCAATTACCTTAGTAGTTTGTCTGATTGATGGTATACTGGCGCAGACCAGGTTCTTGCATGCTTGAATGACATCCCCAACTTTGTTAGTTGGTATGGTGGCAATCATGCGATTGGAATCTACCGTGAACCCCAGATAGTCCATGATCTGTGAAGGACAGAACTTTGATTTATCTGGATGGATAATAAATCCCATTTTTTGAAATATTTCCACAGTGGCTGAAACTGCCAATTTCGCTGACTCCAGTGTATGCCCAATAATTAGGATATCATCCAGATAAGCCATGACCATATGATTTTGCCTCCTCAGTGTTGCTAGCACTGGCTTGAGTAATTTGGTAAACAGTCTGGGGGCTGAGGTAAGCCCATTGGGCAAAGCTTTGTATTGCCAAAGTTGATCCATCCAGGTAAACTTCAAGAACTTCCTGTGATGTTTCTGATTGGATACTGAATAGTATGCATCTTTTAAATCAATGCATGCCATGAAGCAGCCCTCAGAAATCAAAGATTTGGCTGTTTGAACGTGTCCATTTTGAAATGGGTATATTTTACAAAGGTATTCAAATGGGTTAGATCTATAATGACCCGACATCCACCATCTTTTTTGGTTTTTGTAAATATGTTAGATACAAATTCAATTGGTTCATGTGTAGTTCTTTCTATCACGCCTTTCTCTTGTAGTCTCAAGATTTCAGCATAGCCTACTGCTGTTTCCTTCCTGGAAAGTGCAAATTTGCGATTCGGCATATGCTGAGGTGGAGGAATTTGGCCATTTATGAACTCAATCTCATAGCCCTGAATACTTTGTAAGATAAACTCATCTGAGGTGATGGTTTCCCATTCCTCCTTAAACCCCCGTAGTCTACCCCCAACATGTGAGGTTAGACATGCAAGTGCATGGAATCCAGACCGCCTTACCTTCATGGTTATCGGTGGTCCCTGACGTGTTTGGTGGGACGTGGAGGTGCTGGGTTGCGCTGGTAATGTGGAAACCGCATTTTCCATGCTGGCCGTTGAGGGCCTAGCCCTAAAAAAGGCCTGGGCTGTTGAGGCTGTTGGTATAGAGGAGGCGCCGGAACGTAGGTCCTTGCTGGCCTTTCGGTTTGACCTCGTGGCCTGAAAAAAGATGTTTTCTTGGCCGTTTGTCTGGTCAAGGTGTGTGACCTCATAAGACCCACTGTCTTGGCATGGTCATCTAAATCTTTGACCTGCTTCGGGAGGTCTTCTCCGAATAGCTGTCTGGGTGGTGGTGTTGGAGGTGCTCTGCATAGCCCCGCAAATTTGGGGTTTAATGTAGGCTTGATGATGCTTTTCCTAAAAGCATTGATCTCATATTGCGTGTTGCAAAGTAGTGCCAGAGCATCCTCCTGTTCGGTGTTCAAGTCCACTCCATCCACCGACCTCGCAAACGCGGTAATCCCAGATGTGAGTAATTTCAGGATTCTTTGCAATTTTACTTCCTGAGCTCTAATGCCCGGGCTGATATTGCCCCAAATTGGCATGTTCACAATAGGCACATTGAGCGCGTTGCAATTATCCGGTGCCTTGTGTCTGTTCATGGCCTTCGCAAGGACCTCCTCCTGTAGCTGATGGTTGGTGAGGAAATCTATGGTAGCAGCCAGCTTGGTATTGAGGGGTTGTCCCGATGATACGGGTAATCCAAACTTGGCTGCCACGTCCAGGAGCTCTTCCTGGGGAACCTCAGGTGCTACTGGAGCATATACCAAAATCTCCTCTTCTTCTGGCCTCATGCTATCCATGGATGATGGGGATATGTCCATGAGTCCCCTGGAACTGTGTGTTCCCCGCCTTTGATTTAGCAGGACTTGTTCCAAAATCCTCTCCATCCAATCTATGCGCCCTTCATCGTGCGTGAATGGGCGGTCAGAGTCCTCATGCCCGAAGGAACTTCTGAGGCTCCTATCATCGGCCCGAACCTCGTCGAGGTAATATCGGTGCCGTGACGATAAGTCGCTACCAGCCGCCTCAGCGAAACTGAACGACTCCCGCGCGGATCTGCTCATACGCCTTCTTTTGGCTGAGCTAAATCCGGCTGCCTCTGAGGGCATATGCGGTGAGAAGTCGGCACCCAACGCCGCAGCGTGGTGACCCGACATCCGCGCGGGCTTGCCGACTGTCCTTTTTCTGGACCCAGACGGCGTACGGTCCCGTCCCGCCCCCAGCGGGGGAAGCGGTGACCATGGCGAGACTCCACCTGTGTGACTCCTCCTGGTCCAACTAGGTGGTGAGTCTCCACTGGCCCTTCCTGGTCTGCCAGTGGACTCGGGTCTCGCTGATTCACCAGGCCGCAATCTTGCGGCTCCTGGTAAAACCTCTGCCCGAAAAGGGCTAGGTTGTCGAGCTCTATCCCTGGCTCCTCCAAGAGGGCTCAAGGAGAAGGGCCGTGCAGCAGCACGTGAACCCCGCTTGCTCGCCTCTGCCAACGATCCTGTTGGCGATAATGAAATGGAGTCAGGGTTTACCTGCTCCAGCGCCGTACCGACTTCTTGCTCTGCGGGAACCCCGCTTGTGCTCAGCTGTGTCGATGATTCGGGTCCTGTGACTACAGGGCTCCCCGGTTTACGCGCCTTTTTCCCGGCTCGTCCAGCGGGTGCTGTAGAAGGAAGCTCCGGGATAGGTGGCCAGCAACTCCTTCCGGATGTCCTGCGGCCCATACTCCTCTTGTCCATGTCCCTGTTGGAGAGAAAAAATACTCAAAACAGGAACGACCAATTCAAGGTTGTCTGTACTTACCTGAGTGGCCCTTATGAAGGGCTGGTGGTGAGCCGCGCTCCACCTCCAGCCGTCGAATGCAAATGCGAGCGACGATATGTCGTGCATGCGTGCTGGCGGGTTCTTCACGAAGTCACGTGACTCCGAAATGAAATAAGTATTTATTATTATTATTATTATTATTATTATTATTATTATTATTATTATTATTATTATTATTATTATTATTAGAGTGGTTTCGAGGGATATAATGTGGTTCGGAGGGGTTTAGAGATGTTCAGAGTGATTTATGAGGTTTTAGGAGGACACCTGAATTATTGGGGATGTTATAAGGGGATGTTATAAGGGGGTGTTATGGGGGGGTGTTATGGGGGGGTGTTATGGGGGGGTGTTATGGTGGGGTGTTATGGGGGGGTGTTATAGGGGTGTGTTATAGGGGGGATGTTATAGGGGGCTGTTATAGTGGGGTGTTATAAGGGGGTGTTATAGGGGGTGTTGGGCGGGTGTTATTGGGGGGGTTATGCGTGGGGGTGTTATAGGGGGGGTGTTATAGGGGGGTGTTATAGGGGGGGTGTTATAGTGGGGGTGTTATAGTGGGGGTGTTATAGTGGGGGTGTTATAGTGGGGGTGGTATATGGGCTGTTATAGAAACATAGAAAATAAGTACAGGAGTAGGCCATTCGGCCATTCGACCCTGCACCATCATTCAAGATGATCATTGCTGATCATTCAACTTAGTATCCTGTACCTGCCTTCTCTCCATACCCCCTGATCCCTTTAGCCACAAGGGCCACATCTAACTACCTCTTAAATATAGCCAATAAACTGGCTTCAACTACCTTATGTGGCAGATAATTGCAGAGACTCACCACTCTCTGTGTGAAAAATGTTTTCCTAAAGCAATTCCCCCTTATCCTTAAACTGTGACTCCTTGTTCTGAACCTCCCCGACATCGGGAACAATCTTCCTGCATCTAGCCTGTCCAACCCCTTAAGAATTGTGTAAGTTTCTATAAGATCCCCCCTCAACATCTAAATTCTTGCGAGTACAAACCGAGACTATCCAGTCTTTCCTCATATGAAAGTCCTGACATCCCAGGAATCAGTCTGCTGAACCTTCTCTGTACCCCATCTACGGCAAGAATGTCTTTCCTCAGAATTGGAGACCAAAACTGTACGTAATACTCCAGGCAAGAATGTCTTTCCTCAGATTTGGAGATCAAAACTGTACGCAATACTTCAGGTGTGGTCTCACCAAAACCCTGTACAACTGCAGTAGAACCTCCCTGCTCCTATACTCAAATCATTTTGCTATGAATGCTAACATACCATTCGCTTTCTTCACTGTCTACTTTCCTGTTTTGGCCACCAAAGTGGATAACCTCACATTTATCCACATTATACTGCATCTGCCATGTATTTGCCCACTCACTCAGCCTATCCAAGTCACCTTGCAGCCTCCTAGCATCCTCCTCACACCTAACACTGCCCCCCACCTTCGTGTCATTCGCAAACTTGGAGATGTTGGATTCAATTCCCTCGTCCAAATCATTAATATATATTGAAAATAGCTGGGGTCCCAGCACTGAGCCTTGTGGTACCCCACTAGTCACATCCTGCCAATCTGAAAAGGACCCGTTTACTCCTAACCTTTGCTTCCTGTCTGCCAGCCGGTTCTCTATCCACATCAATACTGAACCCCCAATACCGTGTGCTTTAAGTTTGTATACTAATCTCTTATGTGGGACCTTGTCGACAGCCTCTTGAAAGTCCAGATATAACACAACCACTGGTTCTCCCTTATCCACTCTACTAGTTACATCCTCGAAAAATTCTATAAGATTCGTCAGACATGATTTACCTTTCGTAAATCCATGCTGACTTTGTCCAATGATTTCACCACTTTCCAAATGTGCTGTCATCCCATCTTTAATAACTGACTCTAGCAGTTTCCCCACTACCGATGTTCGACTAACTGGTCTATAATTCCCCGTTTTCTCTCTCCCTCCTTTTTTAAGAAGTGGGGTTACCCTCCAATCCTCAGGAACTACTCCAGAATCTAAGGAGTTTTGAAAAATTATCACTAATGCATCCATTATTTCTGTGGCTACTTCCTTTACTCTAGGATGCAGCCTATCCGACCCTGGGGATTTATTTTCCTTTAATCCATTTAATTTACCCAACACCACTTCCCGGCTAATCATCAGTCATCAGACAAGCTTGATCTGCTGGGCGAACTCCAATGCTTCCGCCGGGTTGGTGAAGAAGTGTTCTTTATCCTCGTGAGTAACTCTTAATGTAGAGGGGTACATCAGACCATACTTCAATCCTTTCACCTCCTTCAGTATATTCTTTGCCTCTTTAAACTGCGTTCTCTTCCTGGACACCTCCACAGGGTAATCTCGGTAGATACTGATCTTATCTACCTCATACATAAGATTCCTGATACGGGTAATTTTCTTCATCATTTCCTCCAGTACATGGTCATATTTTACCTTTACTATCATTTGTCTTGGAGGGGCACCCGGTCGTGGGCGACGTCTCATCACCCTGTGTGCTCGGGCTAGCAGAGGCTTTTGATCCAAGTTTAAAACTTTTTGAAATATGTCTGCTGCGAATTCCCGGGGGTCTCGTTTCCCCTCTCTCCTTTCTTGAATATCAACGATTCTTAAGTTCTGACGCCTCTGACGTCCTTCCAGTTCAGTACATTTTTCAGTTATTTTGCTCAGTCGGTCTGAGTTGGCTTTCTCTGAGTTGGCTTTGTTGTTTCAGCGCTTGTTGAAGCAATCTCCTCCAGATTTGTTATGGCTGTGGCATGTTGATTCAATGCTTCCTCGACAGGCTCCAATCTTGCATTAAAGTTAGTCTCCACCGAGCTGATTTTAACCTCCGTCTCTGCATCCATCTCTGTCATTTGCTGGCTCAGCCTTACTTCTGTTTCCGTCCTCCATTTTTCCGTTAATTCAAGGACTGTGGAGTTAATTTCTTCCTTCATCTCCAACTTTAACTTCTTAAACTCTTCCTTGAAATTTTGAAGTTCTTCTGACATTCACTCTCTTCAATTCTTCTTTAAGCTCTTCCTGAGCTAGTGTTACATGTTTAATCTCCTGAGTAACAAATATTCCGGAGATCTTCTATCTCAGAAGGTTTTTTAGTCTTTGGTTTCTTCGAGACATCTTCTTGTGATGATGTTGAACCAGTCGGGCCTTGCTCTTCCATTGCCAGTTTTTGCCTGACCGGCCGTTTCAGATGTTTGGGGGGGGGGGGGGGGGGGAG
Organism: Raja brachyura; assembly: GCA_963514005.1. The sequence goes on along the minus strand of OY740796.1, from coordinate 572,908 downwards.
TGCTGCAGAGACATACCGGAGTCGCGCGCCGGATGACGTCACTCACTCGTTACAGGCAGTGTTGCAGTCAGCCGGTGCAGAAACAGCAGCTAGGCCCGTTTTATCCCCGTTTTTCGCGATTTTTAGATTGAGTTAGCTGGCGCTGGTCTCTAACCCTCCATAGCGCCACCGGAATTGCCAGTCTATCTTGGCCAATTCATGTCTCATACCTTCAAAGTTACGTTTTTTTAATTTCAGAATCCTTGTTTCTGAATTAATTATGTCACTCTCTATCCTAATGAAGAACTCAACTATATTAGCAAAGAGTAGGAGTAAACGGGTCGTTTTCATAATGGCAGGCAGTGACTAGTGGGGTACCGCAAGGCTCAGTGCTGGGACCCCAGCTATTTACAATATACATTAATGATCTGGATGAGGGAATTGAAGGCAATATCTCCAAGTTTGCGGATGACACTAAGCTGGGGGGCAGGGTTAGCTGTGAGGATGCTAGGAGACTGCAAGGTGACTTGGATAGGCTGGGTGAGTGGGCAAATGTTTGGCAGATGCAGTATAATGTGGATAAATGTGAGGTTATCCACTTTGGTGGCAAAAATATGAAAACAGACTATTATCTAAATGGAGGCCGATTAGGAAAAGGGGAGATGCAGCGCGACCTGGGTGTCATGGTACACCAGTCATTGAAAGTAGGCATGCAGGTAGAGCAGGCAGTGAAGAAAGCGAATGGTATGTTAGCTTTCATAGCAAAAGGATTTGAGTATAGGAGCAGGGAGGTTCTACTTCAGTTGTATAGGGTCTTGGTGAGGCCACACCTGGAGTATTGCGTACAGTTCTGGTCTCCAAATCTGAGGAAGGACATTATTGCCATAGAGGGAGTGCAGAGAAGGTTCACCAGACTGATTCCTGGGATGTCAGGACTGTCTTTTGAACAAAGACTGCATAGACTCGGTTTATACTCTCTAGAATTTAGGAGATTGAGAGGGGATCTTATAGAAACTTACAAAATTCTTAAGGGGTTGGACAGGCTAGATGCAGGAAGATTGTTCCCGATGTTGGGGAGGTCCAGGACAAGGGGTCACAGCTTAAGGATAAGGGGGAAATCCTTTAGGACCGAGATGAGAAGGACTTTTTTCACACAGAGAGTGGTGGGTCTCTGGAACTCTCTGCCACAGAGGGTAGTTGAGGCCAGTTCTTTGGCTATATTTAAGAGGGAGTTAGATGTGGCCCTTGTGGCTAAGGGGATCAGATGGTATGGAGAGAAGGCAGGTACGGGATACTGAGTTGGATGATCAGCCATGATCATATTGAATGGCGGTGCAGGCTCGAAGGGCTGAATGGCCTACTCCTGCACCTAATTTCTATGTTTCTATGTTTCTATTATGGTGACACTTGCCCAAGGGACCAAGCACAACAAGACTGCTAACAAACCCTTCCTCATTACTTAATACCCAGTCTAGAATAGCCTGCTCTCTCATTGGTTCCTCCACATGTTGGTTTAGAAAACTATCCCACATACATTCCAAGAAATCCTCTTCCTCAGCACCTCTGCCAATTCGATTAACCCAATCTATATGTAGATTGAAGTCACCCATTATAACTGTTTTACCTTTGTTGCACGCATTTCTAATTTCCTGTTTGATGCCATCCCCAACTCCACTACTACTGTTAGGTGGCCTGTACACAACTCCCACTAGCGTTTTCTGCCCCTTGGTGTTTCGCAGTTCTACCCATATCGATTCCACATCCTCCAAGCTAATGTCCTTCCTTTCTATTGCATCAATCTCTCTAACCAGCAACGCTACCCCACCTCCTTTACCTTTCTGTCTATCCCTCTTGAATATTGTATATCCCTGGATGTTCAGCTCCCAGTCAGACATGGAGCCATGTCTCCGTGATCCCAACTATGTCATAGTTATTAATAGCTATCTGCACCTTCAACTTATCCACCTTCTTATGAATTCTCCTCGCATTGAGGCACAAAGCCTTCAGGCTTGTTTTTACAACACTCTTACGCCTTATACAATTATGTTGAAAAGTTAATTTTTGCCCTGGATATGTCTGCCTCCTACTTTTACTTTTCACCTTGCTACCAATTGCTTCTCTCCTCATTGTATACCCCTATTTCTCTGTGCTCACACATTTAAGAAACCCACCACCTCTTCTCTGTTTTTTTTTTCTTTCCCCCCTACATGTTGGGTCTGAGTGCTTCCCACCTCTGCCTCCTGCCTTAGTCTGCTAGCTTTCACTATTTGAGTCCCTTCCCCCAACCGTTCTAGTTTAAAGTATCCCCAGTAACCTTTGCAAATTTCCCCGCCAGGATACTGCTCCCCATCGGGTTCAAGTGCAACCCGTCTTTTTATACAGGTCACTCCTACCCCAAAAGAGGTTCCAATGATCCAGAAACTTGAATCCTTGCCCTCTGCACCGGTCCTTCAGCCACGCATTTATCCTCCACCTCGCTCCATTCCTACTCTCACTGTCGCGTGGCACAGACAATCATTCTGAGATTGTTAGATTGTTATCTTTGCGGTCCTTTTCCTTAAATCTATTTCTAACTCCATAAATTCTCCCTTCAGGATCTCTTCTCTTTTTCTACCTATGTCATTGGTACCAATATGCACCACGACCTCAGGCTCCTCTCCCCCCCTTTTGCGGATATCTTGGACACGTTCAGACACATCCCAGATCCTGGCACCAGGGAGGGAAACCAGTTCTCCGGACTGCGTCCACAGAATTGACCATCTGACCCCCTAACTATAGAGTCCCTTATTACTATTGCCCTCCTCTTTTTGTCCTTACCCTTCTGAGCAACAGGGCCGGTCTCTGTATCGGAGGCCCGGTCGCTGTTGCTTCTCCCAGGTAGGTTGTCCCCCCCCAACAGTACTCAAGCAGGAGTACTTATTGTCAAGGTGTACAGTACAGCCACCGGGGTACTCTCTAGTCCCTGCCTCTGCACCTTGCCCCTCCTAACCGTGACCCACGTGTCTGCCACCTGTGGGTTTGGAGTTACTACCTCTCTGTAACTCCTCTCTATGACCTCCTCACTCTCGCTGACCAGATGGAGGTCATCGAGCTGCTGCTCCAGGTTCCTAACACAGTCCCTTAGGAGCCCCAACTAGACACACCTGACACAGATGTGGACGTCTAGATGGCTATCCGACTCCATGACCTCCCACACCTGACATCCAGAACAGTAAACTGCCCTGGGCCTCATACTCCCCCTTACCCTGGATACAATACAAAATACAATACAATACAAACTGCCGGAAGAGCTCCCGTGGATTTGGAAACAACAGCAACAAAGATAAGCAGGAGAAAACACATATTGGCTCTAGCCCGAGTGGGAGGAGAGTTAGAAGTGAGTCAGAGGGTGAAAACAGTTGAAAAGGAGAGGCAAAGCACAGGCAGACTTTACTCTGAGCTCCCGTGGATTTGGAAGCAACAGCACCAAAGAGAAGCAGGATAAAACACTGATTGGCTCTAGCCCAAGTGGGAGGAGAGTTAGAAGTGAATCAGAGGGGGAAAGCAGTTGAAAACGGAGGAATTTGGTTTGTAAATTGGTAAATTAGACAATTTATCAGTCAATATTAGCAAAACAGCTCTGAGGGAACGGCCTTGTGAGGGAAGTGCCCTGTGAGAAAAGTGCTAGTCTTTGACTCGAGAGTCTTCGGCGAGGAGGCTGAGGGGAGGAGGCTACACAAAACGCTGGAGAGGGAGAGACGAAAGAAGATGTCAAACAAGCTGATTCAGTGTGATGCTTGCAGTATGTGGGAGGTCAAGGACACTGCTGGTGCCTCTGGCTGTTACAAATGTCAGAAGTGCATCCAGGTACAGCTCCTGAAGGACCGTGTTGGGGAACTGCAGAAGCAAGTGGATGACCTCAGGTTCGTCTGAGAAACCGAGTTGTTCCTCGACAAGTCCTACAGTTACACCTAAGGCACTGGAAGAGAGAAAGTGAGTGACGGTGAGAGAGGGAAACTTGGAATGCAAAGGTCCCCGGGTGTTGTACCTCTTGTTCACCCACTTAGAAGCTGTCGGGCCAGAAGACGTTGTCACACTGCGCGGCGGACTGGCTTACGAAGCAAAAAGGGCTGTTGAGACAAAACCAAAGAAGCCAACGCCAGGCAACGCCATTGTAGTTGGAGACTCCATTGTGAGAGGTACGGACAGGGGTTTCTGCGGCTACAGACGGGATTCCAGGATGGTGTGTTGCCTTCCTGGTGCCAGGATCCAGGATGTCACTGAAAGAATTCAGAAACTCCTCAAGGGCGAAGTTGAACAGCCGGAAGTGGTAATGCATGTCAGCACAAACGATGTCGAAAAGGGGAAGAAAATTCTGCAGCGTGACTTTTGAGAGCTCTGAAAAAAGTTGAAATGCAGGACCTCCAGGGTTGTTATTTCCGGTTTGCTTCCAGCTCCTCGTGCTGGCGAGAGCAGGAACAGGGAGATACGGGAACCTGAATGTGTGGCTGAGTGGGGGTTAGAGGGGTTTAGATGAGGTTTATGGGATTTAGAGCCATTTAGAAGTTTTCAGAGGATTTTAGAGGGGTTCAAAGCGGTTTAGAGGAGTTCAGAGGGTTTTAGTGTTTAAGAGGGGTGTAGAGGGGTTTTGAGGTGTTCAGATGTGTCCAGAGGGGTTTAGAGGTGCTTAGATGTGTTTAGAGGGGGGTTGGAGGGCTTTAGAAGGCTTCACAGGAGTTCGGAGGCGTTTTGAGAGGTTTAGAGGAGTTGGGGTTTCAGATGTATTCACGGGTGTTTAGTGGTTCCAAGCGGAGCAGAGGGGTTTTTAATGTGTTTCGATGGAAGAGGTTTTGAGGTGTTTTTAATGGGTTTCGATGGGAGGGGTTTTGAGAGGTTTAGAGTGGTTTGGAGGTGTTTAGAGGGGTCCATATAGGTTCTGAGGAGTTTAGAGGGGTTTTGAGGGGTTTCGAGTGGTTTCAATGGCTTTCGCGGTGTTGGCTTTAGAGATGTCTCGAGAGGTTCCGATGTATTTAGAGGGGTTCATATGGGTTTAGAGGGCTTTTGAGGGGCTCGAAGGGGTTTGGAGGAGTTTAGACAGGGTTAGAGGGGGGTTTGGAAGGGTATACAGGGTACAGAGGGGCTCAGAAGCGTTTGTATGGGAGTATAGGGGGTCTAGAGGCCTTTATTCACCGGAGCGCAGAAGGTTAAGGGGGGACTTGATAGAGGTCTTTAAAATGATGAGAGGGATAGACAGAGTTAATGTGGACAAGCTTTTCCCTTTGAGAATAGGGAAGATTCAAACACGAGGACATGACTTTAGAATTAAGGGACAGAGGTTTAGGGGTAACATGAGGGAGAACTTCTTTACTCAGAGAGTGGTAGCGGTGTGGAATGAGCTTCCAGTGGAAGTGGTGGCGGCAGGTTCGTTGGTATCATTTAAAAATAAATTGGATAGGCATATGGATGAGAAGGGTATGGAGGGTTATGGTATGAGTGCAGGCAGGTGGGACTAAGAGAAAAAAGTTGTTCGGCACGGACTTGAAGGGCCGAGATGGCCTGTTTCCGTGCTGTAATTGTTATATGGTTATATGGCTATAGAGGTGTTTAGAGGGATTTAAAACAGTTGAGTGGTTTAGAAATTTTTAGACAGGGATAGAGGGGTTCAGATGCGTTCTGAGTGGGTTAGTGCCTTGCGATACCCCACTAGTCACTGCCTGCCATTCTGAAAATGACCCATTTACTCCTACTCTTTGCTTGCTGTCTGCCAGCCAGTTCTCTATCCACATCAATACTGAACCACCGTGTGCCTTAAGTTTGTATACTAATCTGTTATGTGGGACCTTGTCGAAAGCCTTCTGAAAGTCCAGATATAACACATCCACTGGTTCTCCCTTATCCACTCTATTAGTTGCATCCTCAAAACATTCTATAAGATTCGTCAGACATGATTTTGTGCTGACTTTGTCCAATGACTTCACCACCTTCCAAATGTGCTGCTATCCTGTCTTTAATAACTGAAGTTTCTCCACTACTGATGTTAGACTAACTGGTCTGTAATTCCCCGTTTTCTCTCCCCCCCTTTTTAAAAAGTGGGGTTACATTAGCTACCCTCCAATCACTAATGCATCCACTATTTCTGGGGCTACTTCCTTAAGTAATCTGGGATGCAACCTATCTGGCCCTGGGGATTTATCGGCCTTTAATCCATTCAATTTACCTAACACCACTTCCCGGCTAACCTGGATTTCACTCAGTTCCTCCATTTCATTTGACCACCGGTCCCCAGCTATTTCCGGCAGATTATTTATGTCTTCCTTAGTGAGACAGACCCAAAGCAGTTATTCAATTGGTCTGCCATGTCCTTGTTCCCCATGATCAATTCACCCGTTTTTGACTGCAAGGGACCTACATTTGTTTTAACTAATCTTTTTCTCTTCGCATATTCGCAACACTCTTTACTAGAATGTCCCCTGGGTTCCAGCAACTAAGTTACAGAGAAAGGTTGAACAAGTTAGGTCTTTATTCTTTGGAGTGCAGAAGATTAACGGGGGACTTGATTGAGGTATTTAAAATGATGAAAGGGATAGATAGAGTTGACGTGGATCAGCTTTTCCCATTGAGGGTAGGGAAGATTCAATCAAGAGGGCATGACATGATAATGAAGGGACAGAAGTTTAGGGGTAACATGAGGGGGAACTTCTTTACTCAGAGAGTGGTGGCTGTGTGGAATGATCTGCCAACAGATGTGGTGGAGGCAGGATCGATTTTAACATTTAAAAGTAGAGTGGATAGGTATATGGACGGGAAGGGGATGGAGGGGTATGATCTGAGTGCAGGTAGATGGGACTAGGGGAAAATAAATGGTGGGCACGGACTGGAAGGGCCGAGAAGGCCTCTTTCCGTGCTGTAATTGTTATATCTATAAAAACGTTTGCAGTCAGTTTTTATGTTCCCTGCCAATTTCCTTTCATAAACTATTTTCCCTTTCCTAATTAAGCCCTTTGTCCTCCTTTGCTGGATGCTGAATTTCTCCCAGTCCTCTGGTAGGCTGCTTTTTCTGGCTAATTTGTATGCGCCATCTTTTGTTTTGATACTATCCCCGATTTCCCTTGTTATACACGGAAGCACTACCTTCCCTGATTTATTATTTTGCCAAACTGGCGTTTGAGGGATTCTGAGGGGTTGCGAGTGGTTTCAAGGAATTACGAGGGATTTCGAGGGCTTTAAAGGCGTCTCAAGGCTTTTTGTGGGGTTTTAAGGGGTTCAGATGAGTTTAGAGGGCTTTTGAGGGATTTAGAGGGGTTCAGATGTGTTCGGCGGGGTTTAGAGGTGTTTAGATTTACTTCCAAATGTTTAGAGGGTTTCAGAAGGGTTCAGAGGTGTTTGGTGGAGTTTAGATTGGTTTTGATGGGGGTTTGGAAGGGTATACATGGTTCAGAGTGGTTTGTATGGGATTATAGGGGGGTTTAGAGGTGCCTAGAGGTGTTTAGAGGGGTTTGAATGAGGTTAGAGGGGGTTTGGGAATTTTAAAGTGGTTCAGATGTGTTCAGAGGGATTTAGAAGGGTTTAGAGAGTTGTAGACGGGGTAGAGGGGTTCCGAGGTGTTCGGAGTGTGTTTGAGGGGCTTAGAGCACTTTAGATGGGTTCAGAGGTGTTTTGCGTGGTTCAGAGGTGGTCTGAGTGGTTCAGAGGTGTTCGGGAGTGTTTTGAGTGGTTTAGAGTAGTTCAGAGGAGTTTGACGGGATTTAGAGGGCTTTAGAAGGGTTAAGAGGCATTCAGAGGGGTTCAGATGGATTTAGAGGTGTTTACAGGGGGTTAGATGGGTTTCGAGGGAGTTAGTGGGGTGGAGAGGGCTTTAGATGAGTTCAGATGGGTCCAGAGGGGTTTGGAGGGGTTTGGAGGCATTTAGAGTGGTTTACAGATCTTTCGAGAGGTCTCGAGGAGTTCCGATGGGGTTAGAGTGGTGTAGAGGCGTTCACATGGGTTCAGAGCAGTTTGGAGGGCGTTAGGGGGTTTTGGAGAGGTTCATAAGTGTTTAGAGGGGGTTAGAGGTCTGTTGAGGGGTTTAGAGGGGTACAGATGTGTTAGGAGCGGTTTAGAGGTGTTTCGAGGGGGTTAGATGTGCTTAGAGATGTTTAGGGGGGTTTAGAGTGATTTAGAGGGTTTAAAGGGATTTAGAGGGGTTTAGCGGGGATCAGAGGTGCTCAATGTTGTTGAGTGATTCAGATGGATTTAGAGGGGGATAAAGCCATCTAGAGTGGTTCAGAGGAGTTAGAGCGGTTCAGATGTGTTCAGTGGTGTTTAAAGTGGTTCAGATGGGTTTGGAGGGTTTAGGTTTTAGAGGTGTTCAGAGAGGTTTAGAGTAGTTCAGATTCATTTGGAGGGTTTTAGATGGGGTTTAAAGTGGTGCCTAGACGAGTGGAGCGCTTAGAGAGGTTTAGAGGGGTACAGAGGTGACCGGAGGAGTTTGGAAGGGTTCAGAGGGGGTATAGAGCGGTTTGGAGGGATATACAGGGGTTCAGAGGGGCTTGGAGGAGTTTATAGGGGTTTAGAGGTGTTTAAGGACACTGCTGGTGCCTCTGGATGCTACAAATGTGAGAAGTGCATCCAGGTACAGCTCCTGAAGGACCGTGTTGGGGAACTGGAGAAACAAGTGGATGACCTCAGGTTCATTCGAGAAACTGAGTCGTTTCTCGACAAGTCCTTCAGTGAGATTGTTACACCCAAGGCACTAGAAGAGAGAAGGTGGGTGACGGTGAGAAAGGGAGGAAAACATGGGATGCAAAGGTCCCCGGGTGTTGTACCTCTTGTGAACAGGTTCACCCACGTGGAAGCTGCCGGGACAGAAGACGGTATCCCACTGAGCGGCGGACTGGCTTGCCAAACAAAAAGGGCTGATGAGCCAAACCCACAGAGGCCAAAGTCGGGCAACGCCATTGTAGTTGGAGACTCCATTGTGAGAGGTACGGACAGGGGTTTTTGCGGCAACAGACGGTATTCCAGGATGGTGTGCTGCCTTCCTGGTGCCAGGATCCAGGATGTTACGGCAGAGTGCAGACAATCCTCAAGGGCGAAGGTGACCAGCCGGAAGTGGTCGTGCATGTTGGCACAAATGATGTTGGAAAGAAGGAGATGAATTTTTTGCAGCGGGACTTCAGAGAGCTCGGAAAAATGCTGAAAAGCAGGACTTCCAGGGTTGTTATCTCCGGTTTGCTTCCAGTTCCTCGTGCTGGCGAGAGCAGGAACAGGGAGATACGGGACCTGAATGTGTGGCTGAGGAACTGGTGCAGGGGGCAGGGATTTAGATTCTTAGATCACTGGGATTTTTTTTATAGTAAGGGGGAACTGTACAAAAGGGACGGATTGCATCTTAACAGGTGGGGGACCAGCATTCTGGCCGGCAGGTTTGCCACTGCGACACGGATGGTTTTAAACTGAATAAGGGGGGTGGGGTATCAAATGGGATAGTCGAGGACGGAGTTAGAGGGAAAGAGAGTAAAGCGATGGTTAATGACCCCAGAATTAACGGGGAAGAAAGCTCACAAAGGGATAGGAGAGTATGGCCAAGTGTAATAGGGATCGATGTGAAAGGGGCCACTTGTCAACATAATTGTATAAGGAGTAAGAGTGTTGTAAAAACAAGCCTGAAGGCTTTGTGTCTCAATGCGAGGAGCATTCGTAATAAGGTGGATGAGTTGAAGGTGCAGATAGCGATTAATGACTATGCTATAGTTGGAATCACGGAGACTTGGCTCCAGGATGACCAAGGCTGGGAGCTGAACATCCAGGGATATTCAATATTCAGGAGGGATAGACGAAAAGGAAAAGGAGGTGGGGTAGCGTTGCTGGTGAGAGAGGAGATTAATGCAATAGAAAGGAAGGACATTAGCGTGGAGGATGTGGAATATATATGGGTAGAGCTGCGAAACTCTAAGGGGCAGAAAACGCTAGTGGGAACTGTGTACAGGCCACCTAACAGTAGTATTGGAGTTGGGGATGGCATCAAACAGGAAATTAGAAATGCGTGCAACAAGGGTAACACGGTTATAATGGGTGACTTCAATCTGCATGTAGATTGGGTGAATCAAATTGGCAGGGGTGCTGAGGAAGAGGATTTCCTGGAATGTATGCGGGATAGTTTTCTCAACCAACATGTGGAGGAACCAACGAGAGAGCAGGCTATTCTAGACTGGGTATTGAGTAATGAGGAAGGGTTAGTTAGCAGTCTTGTTGTGCGTGGCCCCTTGGGCAAGAGTGACCATAATATGGTTGAGTTCTTCATTAGGATGGAGAGTGACAAAATTAAGTCAGAAACAAGGGTTCTGAACTTGAACAAAGGTAACTTTGAAGGTATGAGATGTGAATTGGCCAAGATAGACTGGCAGGTGATTCTTAAAGGGTTGACAGTGGATGTGCAATGGAAGGTATTTAAAGACTGCATGGATGAAGTACAAAAGTTGTTCATACCAGTTTGGCAAAAGAATAAATCGGGGAAGGTGGTGCATCCATAGATAACAAGGGAAATCAGGGATAGTATAAAAACAAAAGATGAGGCATACAAATTTGCCAGAAAAAGCAGCCTACCGGAGGACTGGGAGAAATTCAGAATCCAGCAGAGGAGGACAAAGGGCTTAATTAGGAAAGGGAAAATAGATTATGAAAGGAAACTGGCAGGGAACATAAAAACTGACTGCAAAAGTTTTTATAGATATGTAAAGAGAAAGAGACTAGTTAAAACAAATGTTGGTCCCTTGCAGTCAGAAACAGGTGAATTGATCATGGGGAACAAGGACATGGCAGACCAAATGAATAACTACTTTGGTTCTGTCTTCACTAAGGAAGACATAAATAATCTGCCGGAAATAGCAGTGGAACGGGGGTCAAATAAGATGGAGGAACTGAGTGAAATCCAGGTTAGCCGGGAGGTGGTGTTGGGTAAATTGAACGGATTGAAGGCCGATAAATCCCCAGGGCCAGATAGTCTGCATCCCAGAGTACTCAAGGAGGTAGCCACAGAAATAGTGGATGCATTAGTGATAATTTTTCAAAATTCCTTAGATTCTGGAGTAGTTCCTGAGGATTGGAGGGTAGCTAATGTAACCCCACTTTTTAAAAAAGGAGGGAGAGAGAAAGCGGGGAATTACAGACCAGTTAGTCTAACATCGGTAGTGGGGAAACTGCTAGAGTCAGTTATTAAAGATGGGATAGCAGCGCATTTGGAAAGTGGTGAAATCATTGGACAAAGTCAGCATGGATTTACGAAAGGTAAATCATGTCTGACAAATCTGATAGAATTTTTCGAGGATGTAACTAGTAGAGTGGATAAGGGAGAACCAGTGGATGTGTTATATCTAGACTTTCAGAAGGCTTTCGACAAGGTCCCGCATAAGAGATTAGCATACAAACTTAAAGCACACGGTATTGGGGGTTCAGTATTGATGTGGATAGAGAACTGGCTAGCAGACAAAGGGTAGGAGTAAACGGGTCCTTTTCAGAATGGCAGGCAGTGACTAGTGGGGTGCCGCAAGGCTCAGTGCTGGGACCCCAGCTATTTACAATATATATTAATGATTTGGACGAGGGAATTCAATGCAACATCTCCAAATTTGCAGATGATACCAAGCTGGGGGGTATAGTTAGGTGTGAGGAGGATGCTTGGAGGCTGCAGGGTGATTTGGATAGGCTGAGTGAATGGGCAGATGCATGGCAGATGCAGTACAATGTGGATAAATGTGAGGTTATCCACTTTGGTGGCAAAAACATGAGGGTAGACTATTATCTGAATGGTGGCAGATTAGGTAAGGGGGAGATGCAACGAGACCTGGGTGTCATGGTACACCAGTCATTGAAAGTAGGCATGCAGGTGCAGCAGGCAGTGAAGAAAGCAAATGGTATGTTAGCATTCATAGCGAAAGGATTTGAGTATAGGAGCAGGGAGGTTCTACTGCAGTTGTACAGGGTTTTGGTGAGGCCACACCTGGAGTACTGCGTACAGTTTTGGTCTCCAAATCTGAGGAAAGACATCCTTGCCATAGAGGGGGTACAGAGAAGATTCACCAGACTGATTCCTGGGATGTCAGGACTTTCATATGAGGAAAGATTGGATAGACTCGGTTTGTACTCGATGGAATTTAGAAGATTGAGGGGGGATCTTATAGAAACCTACAAAATTCTTAAGGGGTTGGACAAGCTAGATGCTGGAAGATTGTTCCCGATGTTGGGGGAGTCCAGAACAAGGGGTCACAGTCTAAGGATAAGGGGGAATTCCTTTAGGACCGAAATGAGGAAAACATTCTTTACACAGAGAGTGGTGAGTCTCTGGAATTCTCTGCCACAGAAGGTAGTTGAGGCCAGTTCATTGGCTATATTTAAGAGGGCGTTAGATGTGGCACTTGTGGCTAAAGGGATCAGGGGGTATGGAGAGAAGGCAGGTACGGGATACTGAGTTGGATGATCAGCCATGATCACATTGAATGGCGGTGCAGGCTCGAAGGGCCGAATGGCCTACTCCTGCACCTATTTTCTATGTTTCTATGTTTAGAGTGGTTTAGAGTGATTTAGAGAATTTAAAGTGGTTTAACGGGGTTCTGGGTTGTTCAGAGTTGTTCAGAATTCAGAGCGTTTCCGATGGGTTTGGAAGGTTTTAGAGGGGTTTAGAGGGATTAAGAGGCATTCAGAGGGATCCAGAGGGGGTTGGAGATGTTTAGAGGGATTCAGATGAGTTTAGATGGGTTTAGTGGGGTTTAAAGGAGTTTAGAGGGGTATAGAGGGGTTTAGAGGAGTGCAGATGGGTCCAGAGGGATTTCGATTGTTTCGACGTGTTTAGAGGGGTTTAGAGGACTTTCGAGGGGTTTTGAGGGTTTTCGGGGGCTTTCGAGGGGTTTCGAGGACTTTAGATGTGTCTCGGGGGATTCTGAGGGGTTTAGAGAGGTTTAGATGGGTTCAGAGGAGTTCGGAGAGATTTTGAGGGTTTTAGAGGGGTTCTGAGGGGTCCACAGGTGATTAGAGGGGTTTAGACGTCTTTTGTGGTGTTATGAGGGGTTGAGATGTGTTTAGCGGGGTTTATAGGGATTTAGAGGGGTTTAGAGGGGTGCAGAGGGCTTTACTGGAGTTCAGATGGGTCCAGAGGTGTTTAGAGGTGTTTAGAGGAGTTTAGAGGTGTTCAGAGGGGTTTGGAGGCGCTTGGAGGGGTTTAGAGTGGTAAAGAGTGGTTTAGTATTTCAGACGTGTCTCAAATGTTCGAGGTGTTTCGAGGGGTATAGATGCGTTTTGAGGGGTTTAGATTGTTTTAGATGGTTTTAGATGGGGTTCAGGGGCGTTCAGAGGGGATTAGATCACGCTAGAGGGGTATAGAGGGATTTAGAAAGGTTCAGAGGGATTCAGAGGCATTTGGGGGGATTTCGATGTGTTTAGAGGGGTTTAGAGGGGTTTATAGGGTTTCAGAGGGATTCAGGTAGATTTAGAAATGTTTACAGTGTGTTCAAATAAGTTTCGAGGAGTTTAGAGAGGTTTAGAAGCGTCCAAAGGGGTTCAGGGATGTTTAAAGGGGTTTAGAGTGGTTTAGAGAGGTGTACAGTGGTTTCGAGCGCTTTAGAGGGGTTCAGATGGGATTGAAGGGATTTAACGGGATTTAGAGGGGGTTAGAGGGGATCGTAGGAGTTCAGAAGGATTTAGAGGCCTCTCAATTTAGAGTTTACAGGGGTGTTTGGAGGGGTTTAGAGTGATTTAGGTGGGTGTAGCTGGGTTTATAGTAGTTTAGAGGGTTTAGCGGGGTTTAGGTGGGTTTAGAAGGGGGTCGGAGTGGTTCAGAGTAAATTTAGGTTGGTTTAGAGGGGTTCAGAGAGTGTTAGAGAGTTTATAAGAGGTTTAGATGCATTTAGAGGGATTCAGAGGGGTCCAGATAGGTTTTGTCGGGTTTAGAGTGCTTTTGAGGGGTTTAGAGGGGTTCAGATGTGTTCGGAGGCGTTTAGAGTGGTGTACAAGGGTGTGGGGGGGGGGCTTAGAGAGGTTTAGTGGGGTTCAGAGGGTTTCAGAGGGGTTTGGAGGTGTGGTAGTGCGGGTCTGGTAGTGTGCGCGTAGAAGGCCTTGTAACGTCTGCCAGAAGGGGGTAGTTCGAAAAGTCCATTACAAGGGTGAGAGGAGTCTTTATGTATGCCAACGGCCTGATTGATTCCAAGAAGTAAACTGCTGCAAAAGCAATGTAAAAATGAATAAATTGTCAGGGATAGTCAGAAGGCCAGGCAGCATCTGTGGAGGTAGAAGCTGAGTGAATGCTTCAGGTTAATATTCTTTCCTCGCAGCTGGGGAAAGTTGTCAGATAGAAACATAGAAAATAGGTGAAGGAGGTGGGCATTCGGCCCGTCGAGCCAGCACCGCCATTCAATATGACCATTGCTGATCATCCACTTTCAATAACCCGTGCCTGCCTTCTCCCCATATCCCTTGACTCCACTAGCCCCTTGAGCTCTATCCAACTCTCTCTTAAATCCATCCTGTGATTTGGCCTCCATTGCCCTCTGTGGCAGGGAATTCCATAAATTCACAATTCTCTGGGTAAATTTTTTTTTCTCAGCTCAGTCTTAAATGACCTCCTTTATTCTATGATGGAGACAAACTAGAAGGATGAGGGAAATGGTCTGAATGGCCTCAGTCCCAGATCAATATTAATGTCAGAGATCCACTCCAGAGATGCTGTCTGTCCTGCTGAGTTACTCCAGAACTTTGTGTCTTTTTTTTGCAAATCAGCATCTGCAGTTCCATAGATACATAGATACATAGTCATTAGGTGCAGGAGTAGGCCATTTGGCCCTTCGAACCAGCACTGTCATTCAATGTGATCATGGCTCATCCACAATCTGTACCCCGTTCCTCCCCGTACCCCTTGATTCCGCTAGCCCTAAGAGCTCTATCTTTTGAATGCATCCAGTGAATCGGCCTCCACTGCCTTCTTAGGCAAAGAATTCCTCAAATTTGCAACTCTGTGAAAAAGTTTTTCCTCATTACAGTTCTAAATGGCCAACCCCTTATTCTTAAACTGTGGCCCCTGTGACTCCCCCAACATCGGGAAGATGTTTCCTGCCTCTACCGTGTCCAATCCCTTAATAATTGTATATGTTTCTATAAGATCCTCTCTCATGCTGCTAAATACCAGCGAATACAAGCCCAGTCACTCCATCTCTCAGCATATGACAGTCCACAATCCTGGGAATTAACCTTGTAAACCTACGCTGCGCTCCCTCAATAGCAAGATTGTCCTTCCTCAAATTAGGGGACCATAACTGCACGCAATACTCCAGGTGTGATTACACTGGGGCCCTGTACAACTGCAGAAGGACCTCTTTGCTCCTATACTGCCATTAGCTTTCTTCCCTGCTGCTGTACCTGCATGCTTACTTTCAGTGACTGATGTACAAGGACACCCAAGTCTCGCTGTACTTCCCCTTTTCCTAACCTGATACCATTCAGATAATAATCTGCCTTCCCGTTCTTGCCTCCAAACTGGATAACCTCACATTTATCCACGTTAAACGGCATCTGCCCGCTCACCCAACCTGTCCAAGTCTCCCTGCATCCTTATAGCATCCTCTTCCCAGTTCACACTGCCACCCAGCCTTGTGTCATCTGCAAATTTGCTAATGTTACTTTTAATTCCTTCATCTAAATCATTAATGTATATTGTAAATAGCTGCGATCCCAGCACCAGGCCTTGCGGTACCCCACTCATCACTGCCTGTCATTGTGAAAGGGACCCGTTAATCCCCACTCTTTGTCTCCTGTCTGCCGACCTATCCATGTCAATACTCTACCCCAATACCATGTGCTCTCATTTTGCCCACTAATCTCCTGTGTGGGATTTTGTGAAAGGTCCTTACCTTTCCCCACAATGTTATATATTTCTATGTTTATAGGTACGAGTGGGGACTGCGGGAACGATTGTCTGTGTATGTGTGTGTGTGTGGCTGTTCTCAGCGGGGCAGGTCTCTGACTCTACGGGTCTGGGTGTTATACAGGGCGATTGGTCCCCACAGGAATCTCAACCTGGTCAGCTCAGACTTGGCAAGTCCTGACAGTAGCTGTGATCATGGTCAGCGTGACGACCTGGGGTATATCTCGCAAAAGTAAGTACGGAAGGAATGTCAGAGCATGTTTTTTGAATGAATGAATGAATGAATAAATGAATGAATGAATGAATGAGAGAATGAGAGAATAGAAACATAGAAAATAGGTGCATTCGGCCCTTCAAGCCAGCACCGCCACTCAATATGATCATGGCTGATCATCCAGAATCAGTACCCCATTCCTGCTTTTCCCTTATATCCCTTGATTCCGTTAGCCCTAAGAGCGATATCTAACTCTCTCTTGAAAACAGCCAGTGAATTGGCCTCCACTGCTTTCTGTAGCAGAGAATTCCACAGATTCACAACTCTCTGGGTGAAAACGTTTTTCCTCATCTCAGTCCTAAATGGCCGACCCTTAATTCTTAAACTGTAGCCCTTGGTTCTGGATGAGGCTAGATGAAGGAACATTTTTCACGCATCTAGCCTATCCAATCCTTTAAGAATGTTATATGTTTCTATAAGATCCCCTCTCATCCTTCTAAATTCCAGTGAATACAAGTCCAGTTGATCCATTGAATAGTTTATTGCCACATGTGACGAGTCCGACAACTAACCAAATTGTGAAAGGCTTGGGTAGAGTTGATGTGGAGAGGTTGTTTTCACTAGTGGGAAAGTCTTTTTTTTTTTTTTTAATTAGAAGCAAGTACATAATAAAAACATTTCATGTGTAACAGTCATACATTACTAATATTGTCAATATTATCAATTATTTAATACGTCTGCTTCTATATATTTTTTATTTTTTACATAGATAGAAAATAATAAGGAGAGAGAAAAAAAACCAAGGAGATATAATAAAAAAGAATGGAATAATTTACTAATAATACATCATTGGAGATATGTTTGTAAATTATAAAATATAACTCTTCATCTAATCCTTAATTCGAGTTTCAGTCAGGTTCTCGTGCCGAACCGGTTTGCCCCTTCAAATATTCAATAAATGGAGACCATATTCTGATAAAAAAGTTTGTCCATTAAGACAAGTCTGATTCTTTCCAAATGTAGGGTCTCCGACATTTCCATAATCCACATTTTAATTGTGGGGGTTTTAGGACCTTTCCAAAATGTTAATATTAATTTTTTCCCAATTGTTATACTGTAGTCGATAAAGCTTCTTTGGCTTGTAGTAAGTATTTGACTTTGTTCTGATATTCCTAATATTATTAGTTTTGAGTCGGGGTCCAATTGGGTGTTGACAACTTCCGAAATTATCTTTAACATTTCCGTCCAAAAGTTTTTAATGTTTATACAGTTTACAAATGTATGAGTTAGGTTAGCCTCTAAATGCTGACATTTTTCACAGATAGGAGATATATGTGGGAAGATTCTCTTTAATTTTGTTTATGAGTAATGTAATCTATGTAATACTTTAAATTGAATTAAAGAGTGTCTGGCATTTAACGAGCATTGATGTATATGTTGTAAGCTTTTGTCCCAAATATCTTGCATTATTGGTTGGCCTAGTTCATGTTCCCATGATTGCCTATATATTTCCGTCATTGTTGCCTCACTGTCTAATAGGATATTATAGATATAAGATATTAATTTTTCTGTATTAGGATGTTTATTCAAACATTCATCAAGAGTTTCTGGATCTCTAGTTCTGTAATCCTGTGTATTTGATTTAGCATAATATCTAAGTTGTAGATATCTGAAATAGTCATTTGAGTGAAGTCCATAAGTTTGTTATAACTCCTGAAATGAAAGAAACATACCTTTCGTATAGAGATGACCCATCTTTTTAATTCTGTGATTTTTCCATTGTAAAAAACCTTTATCCAACATTGAAGGTTTAAATGCAGGGTTGTTTACAATGGGGAGAAAGAGTGATAGATTATCCAATTCTAAAGTCTTTTTTTAAAATGTTTTTATTATCATTTAAAAAAAAATTGTTTCCAAGTAGGAAAGCCTAGGACTAGAGGGCACAGCCTCAGAATTATAGGACGTTCCTTTAGGAATGAGAGGAGGAGGAGGAATTTATGTCAACAAATTAGAGAGAGTACAGAGGAGATTTATTAGAATGTTGCCTGGGTTCCAGCAACTAAGTTACAGAGAAAGGTTGAACAAGTTAGGTCTTTAATCTTTGGTTAAGGGGGGACTTGATAGAGGTGTTTAAAATGATGAGAGGGATAGACAGAGTTGACGTGGATAAGCTTTTTCCATTGAGGGTAGGGAAGATTCAAACAAGAGGGCATGACATGAGAATTAAGGGACAGAAGTTTAGGGGTAACATGAGGGGGAACTTCTTTACTCAGAGAGTGGTGGCTGTGTGGAATGAGCTTCCAGCAGAAGTGGTGGAGGAAGGATCGATTTTAACATTTAAAAGTAAAGTGGATAGGTATATGGACGGGAAGGGAATGGAGGGGTATGGTCTGAGTGCAGGTAGATGGGACTAGGGGAAAATAAATGGTCGGCACGGACTGGAAGGGCCGAGAAGGCCTGTTTCCGTGCTGTAATTGTTATATGGTTATATGGTTATATGGTTATTGAGTCAGATGGTGGTGAATCTGTGGAATTCACCACAGAAGGCAGAGGAGGCCAAGTCAGTCGATATTTTTAAGGCAGAGATAGATAGATTGTTGACTAGTACGGGTGTCAGGGGTTGATGGGAGAAGGATGGAGAATGGGGTGAGGAGGGAGAGATAGATTATCCATGATTGAATGGTGGAGTAGACATGATGGGCTGAATGGTCTATTTGTTCCTATCACTTATGACAAGTCACAGTGAAACTCTTTGTTTTGCAAACTCTAGCTATGCAAAGAGTCGCCACATAAAGGGCGCCGCAAAGTTTTTAAAAAAATTACAAAATTAAACTTTATTCAGAATAAGCAATATATCCAAACCCGAAACTGCTTAAAAACTCTTCATACACAGCATATTTTGATGTTTGTAGGTTTATTCCCTAAAAGTGGAGATTTTAATGTTGCTAAGGTTAGGTTGTAAACTACCCACGTGGAATATGAGGTGATGTTAACATTGTCAGGATGACGGGTCGGTTGTCCTTATGTAGTTATAAGCTGCTACCAGCAGGTGGCTGTCGGACCAATTTCTGAAACGTTTCTTCCCCTCAATCTCTATAAAATAATATCAATATATTATGTGTAGGAGGGAACTGTAGATGCTGGTTTAAACCAGAGATAGGTACAGAATACTGGAGTAACTCAGCAGGACAGGCAGCATCTCTGAAGAGAAGGAATGGTGACGTTTCAGGTCGAGACCCTTCTTCGGACTGAGAGTCACGGGAAAGGGAGGAACAGAGATAAGGAAGTGTGAGGTGTGAAAACTAGAAAACAAGAAAAGGGTAACTGGAGAGAGAGTGGGACCTCTCAAAGTGGTCACCTCTGTGTGGAGCCAATCTTCCTTCATCTAGCCTGCCCAACCCCTTAAGAATTTTGTACGTTTCTATAAGATCCCCCCTCAATCTTCCAAATTCTAGCGAGTACAGGCCAAGTCTATCCAGTCTTTCCTCATATGAAATTCCTGACATCTCAGAAATCAGTCTGGTGAACCTTCTCTGTATCTCCTCTATGGCAAGGATGTCTTTCGTCAGATTTGGAGGCCAAAATTGTATGCAATACTCCAGATGTGGCCTCACCAAGACCCTGTACAACTGCAGGAGAACCTCCCTGCTCCTATATTCAAATCCTTTTGCTATGAATGCCAACATACCATTCACTTTCTTCACTTCCTGCTGCACCTGCATGCCTACTTTCAATGACTGGTGTACCATGACACCCAGGTCTCGTTGCATTTCCCCTTTTCCTAATCGGCCACCATTCAGATAATAGTCTACCCTCCTGTTTTTACCACCAAAGTGGATAATCTCACATTTATCCACATTATACTGCATCTGCCATGCATTTTCCCACTCACCCAACCTATCCAAGTCACCTTGCAGCCTCCTAGCATCCTCCTCACACATAACACTGCCCCCCAGCTTCGTGTTATCCGCAAACTTGGAGATGTTGCATTCAATTCCCTCATCCAAATCATTAATATATATTGTAAATAGCTGGGGTCCCAGCACTGAGTCTTGCGGTACCCCACTAGTCACTGCCTGCCATTCTGAAAAGGACTCGTTTGCTCCTACCCTTTGCTTCCTGTCTGCCAGCCAGTTCTCTATCCACATCAATACTGAACCCCCAATACCATGTGCTTTAAGTTTGTATACTAATCTCTTATGTGGAACCTTGTCGAAAGCTTTCTGAAAGTCCAGATATAACACATCCACTGGTTCTCCCTTATCCACTCTACTAGTTACATTCTCGAAAAATTCCACAAGATTCGTCAGACACCATTTACCTTTCGTAAATCCATGCTGAGTTTGTCCAATGATTTCACCACTTTCCAAATGTGCTGCTATTTCATCTTAAATAACTGACTCTAGCATTTTCCCCACTACCGATGTTAGACTAACTGGTCTGTAATTCCCTGTTTTCTCTCTCCCTCCTTTTTAAAAAGTGGGGTTACATTAGCTACCCTCCAATCCTCAGGATCTACTCCAGAATCTAAAGAGTTTTGAAAAATTATCACTAATGCATCCACTATTTCTGTGGCTACTTCCTTGAGTACTCTGGGATGCAGCCTATCTGGCTCTGGGGATTTATCGGCCTTTAATCCATTCAATTTACCCAACACCACTTCCCGGCTAACCTGGATTTCACTCAGTTCGTCTATCTTATTGGACCCCCGGCCCTCTGCTATTTCCGGCAGATTATTTATGTCTTCCTTAGTGAAGACAGAACCAAAGTAGTTATTCAATTGGTCTGCCATGTCCTTGTTCCCCATGATCAACTCACCTGTTTCTGACTGCAAGGGACCTACATTTGTTTTAACTAATCTCTTTCTCTTCACATATCGATAAAAACTTTTGCAGTCAGTTTTTATGTTCCCTGCCAGTTTTCTTTCATGATCTATTTTCCCATTCCCAATTAAGCCCTTTGTCCTCCTCTGCTGGACTCTGAATTTCTCCCAGTCCTCTGGTAGGCTGCTTTTTCTGGCTAAATTGTGTGCTTCATCTTTTGTTTTGATACTATCCCTGATTTCCCTTGTTATCCATGGATGCGCTACCTTCCCAGATTTTATTTTTTTGCTGGGATGAACAATTGTAAATGCCTACCATTGCACATCCACTGTCAACCCTTCAAGAATCATTTGCCAGTCTATCTTGGCCAATTCACGTCTCATACCTTCAATTCACGTCTCATACCTTTTAAGTTCAGAACCCTTGTTTCTGAATTAATTATGTCACTCTCCATCCTAATGAAGAACTTAACCATGTTGGCTGTTTTCCCGAGGCAGGGTGAAGTGTAGATGGAGTCGATGGTGGGGAGTGTGGTCTGTGTGACGGACTGGGTTGCATCCTCATCTCTCTGCAGTTTCTTGCGGTCTTGGGCAGAGCTGTTGCCAAACCAAGCTGTGATGCACAATGTACATATGTGGCAGATGTGGCGACTCTGTGTTTACTGTGGTGCATCTGTAGAAATCAGTTAGAGTCACTGAAGAGATGCAGAATTCCCTTAGTCTTAGTTTAGTTTAGTTTAGAGATACAGGGCGGAAACAGGCCCTTCAGCCCACTGAGTCTGGACCGACCACGATCCCCGTACACCAGCACTATCCTATACATTAGGGACAATTTACAATTTTTACTGAAGCCAATGAACCTACAAAGCTACCGAGGAAGTAGACACATTGGTGTGATTCCTTGGCCCTGAGTCTGTGAGCCATGGGACGAGGTGATTGGAGATGTGAGGGGGGGAAGGTGGGGGTGGGGGTGGCCTTGGGTAAACTCCAGCCTCGGGTGGGAGGGGTACAATCTAGACTGGAAGCAGTAACACTGGGTGTCATTCTGCACATTGACAGGAGGGTGTGAGAGGCCAGGGTGTGAGGGGAGGGGCAGCTCGGCACTGGAGCTTCTGCTACAGGTGATGATACTGGCACCAACAATGCTGCTCTGCTGCTGGGGCTCCTCCTGCCCAGGTGAGTTTGCACAGGGTGGGTGGGTGGGTGGGATGGGGATTCAAGGGTTGCGGGCTCGGGAGGAGGTACGAAGGGGAGGGTGGGGGAAGGGATCGGGTGGTAGTGGGGGGTTCAGTGGAGGGGGGTGTGGGCTGCAGGTGGGATGGGGATTCAGTTGGGGGGTGGGGGTTCAGTGGGTGCGGGTTCAGTGGGTGGGGGTTCAGTGGGTGGGGGGGGAGATGGGGGTTCAGTGTGTGGGGGGGGATGGGGATTCAGTGGGTGGCTGCAGGTGGGATGGGGGTTGAGTGGGTGGGGGCTGCGGGTGGGATGGGGGTTCAGTGGGGGTTCAGTGGGGGCTGTGGGTGGGAGCAGGGTTGGGTGGGGGGTGGGGTACACAGTGTGCATGTTGACGTGTCCCCCTGTCCCCCTATCCCTCTGTACTAGAGCCACTGCGGGCAGTGGGGTACACAGTGTGCATGTTGATGTGTACCCCTGTCCCCCTGTACTAGAGCCACTGCGGGCAGTGGGGTACACAGTGTGCATGTTGATGTGTACCCCTGTCCCCCTGTACTAGAGCCACTGCGGGCAGTGGGGTACACAGTGTGCATGTTGATGTGTACCCCTGTCCCCCTGTACGAGAGCCACTGCGGGCAGTGGGGTACACAGTGTGCATGTTGATGTGTACCCCTGTCCCCCTGTACTAGAGCCACTGCGGGCAGTGGGGTACACAGTGTGCATGTTGATGTGTACCCCTGTCCCCCTGTACTAGAGCCACTGCGGGCAGTGGGGTACACAGTGTGCATGTTGATGTGTACCCCTGTCCCCCTGTACTAGAGCCACTGCCGGCGGTGGGGTACACAGTGTGCATGTTGACCTGTCCCCCTGTCCCCCTGTACTAGAACCACTGCGGGCAGTGGGGTACACAGTGTGCATGTTGATGTGTACCCCTGCCCCCCTGTCCCTCTGTACTAGAGCCACTGCGGGCAGTGGGGTACACAGTGTGCATGTTGATGTGTACCCCTGCCCCAGGCACGTGCCGTCAGGGTAGGCAAGGCAGGCACTGCCTACCCTGACTAAAATTATAACATAGTAATAACTAAATATAAATAATGAAGGCATGGGAGAATTATGCCTATGTAGGAGATCGACCTCTTAGGTGGGCATAATTCTCCGTGCCTTTCATCCACAGCATTTGTAACATGGGAAGGTCTGTGCAGCCCACGTGCCGTCAGCGCTGCCTGAAGCCGTCACTTTCAAATGGGGCTGAAGGCAGCAGAAATTCTGCCTTTGCAGCACTGCGCATGCGCATCAGTCTACTGCACATGCGCAGCGCAAGTTCTTTGGCGGGGTTTTCATATATGGTTTGTCAATATTTTAAGTGTATGTTAGGTAACAAAGAGAGAAGAAGGCAGTTTGCGTACCAATAATGTGGTAAGTACATTTTGTGTTTATGTTTTTAAATACTGTATTCCCTGGGGAGTGGGGGTGGGGGGGAGAGCTCCTTTCACAGCGATGAGGAGTCTGGCCCGGGGTAAAGTTGCGGTGAGGGCACGAATGTTATGAATGAGGGGATTGGGATAATGTCACTTGCGACGCTCCTCGCACGGAGGCGTTAAATGCCACCGCATTGAGGCCAGGGGGGGAGGAGAGAAGTAGCTCGGGTGGCTGAGCGGCCGCCGGGCCGGACAGCGGAACCAGCCGCCACCTTAGCTCCTTCTGCCGGTCCCCGCTCATCTCCGACAGCTATCCGTCTAAAAACCTCTCTCCTGCCGCTCGATGCCCCCACTCATGTCCTCAAATTCCGACAGCGCGATTGAGGTTACTCGGCTGTGGGAATTTAAAGATTTGCAGGAAGCCGCTGACATGAGCGAAGTCGGCGAACGGCAGGTGACAGGTGTTCCGACAGAGAGCACTGCCAAAGGTGAGCGGGCCGGCAGAAGGCGCTGAAGTGGCGGCCAGTTCTGCTGTCGGGTCCCGGTGGCCGCTCGTAGCTCCCCGAGCTACTTCTATCCCCAGCTACAGTGGTGGCTTGGCGCCCGGAGAGCTGCGGTAGCGGTGAGTGAGTGATTTATGGCAATATCCCTGACACCCTTCTTCAAGGGTCTCGACCCGAACCATCGCCTATATCCTTCGCTCCTGAGATGCTGCTGCACCCGCTGAGTTTCTCAAGCCTTTCGTGTACGCTCCTTCTCAACACTCGTACTCTCCCCACAACTTTACCCCTGGCACAGGCTCTCCACACGCTGTGAAATGAACTGTTCCCCCATTGGTCTAGGACTAGGATGCCTAGGAGGGGCAAATTGAAATGTCACTGTTTTTATTTATTTATTTATTTCATGGAGAGAACAATCTGCACATGCGCGATTTAATTTTTTTTTTAAGAGGACTGAGTGCCTACCCTGAGTAATTACTCACGGCACGTGCCTGGTTTGTACCTGTTTAATCGACCTATGCAAGTTGCTGCTAGTGTGTGGGTGCGTGGCTGAGGAAGTGGGATAACATAGATCTGGTGCAAACGGATGATCGATAGCTGGCGTGGACTTAGAGACCCGAAGAGTCTGTATCCATGCTGCATCTTTCAATGATTTGGTGATTCAACTTCAACCAGGCAAACTGCAAGCTCAGCAAAACATGAAGTGCTGAAGTAACTCAGTGGGTCAGGCAGGAGCAGGCCACTCAGCCCCTCCAGTCCGCCCCCCCCCCCATTCAATAGGATCATGGCTGGCTATGCTGGCCTCAACTATTCTTATTTATCAATATTGTCGTTACACTTCCAATATTTCTCAGAGCTGAAAAAATGCACATTAATGTTTTCTGGACGAGGATGGGCTTGAGTTATGAGGAGAGATTGGGAAGGTGATTGACATTTGTCCTTGAAGCAAAGTTTATAAAATTATGCGAGACAAACAGGGTAGATGGTCAGCATCTTTATCTAGGTATGTTACAAAACTTACCTTGAGCGGCGCTGCAGTCTGCCGCTCCCCGTGTGCGCGACTTTGGCGTATTTCAGAGGGGGCGGGTTTAAAGTGCCGTTTTTCTCCAGACTGTGCAAGTCGATCCATCTCAGGGGATTTTGTTGCTAAAGAGAAATCGGTCCGACATTTGTTTTATGAATGTTTTTTTAAACTACGCTGAATCATTTATTAGCTAGAGTAATTTAAAACCCATCTTCTAAAGCCGTGAGCGCCGACAACGGGAAGGATGTTAAGTCGGGGAGTAAACAAGGTACATAGTTTATTTTCCCATAAAAACGTGCTTCTTAGGAAGCCTTTAATCCAATTTTCATTCAGCGAAATAGGGACAAAAAAAAATGAACCGGCAGTGTTTTTCCTGCTGACTGTGGGTTAAATTCACTGCAAATCGCAATGTTCCAATCCACCGCATTCCACTGAAACCCACTCGTAAGCTGATTTAAATGACTATTAATTTACGGGAATGGTTATGTAACATGTAAGCAAAGTGTATTTTAGCCCCTCCTAGTGGTTGCTTAAAAGATTGCGGCCACCTAAATTCACTCTTGTTCTCCATTCATTGCTTGTGATCACATGATTGGACTCATGGATCAGACAGGCCATTTTGTATTGGGATTGTGGACAGCAATGTGCTCTGAAGCCCTCTCTGTTAAATCTATTGCCATCTGCCCGTGTTGAGCCTTGGAGAAGCTTCATTGAAAGTTTACATTTCATGATTCTTGTTTAGGGATGACTATTGATGCATATTATGTAATGTTAAGTTGCTATTTATGTATTTAGCAGCAGCTAACGCACGTGCCAGAGCTGAGGCAGTACGCGCTCGCTCCACCTTTGTTAAAAAAGAGACTGAGCTCATGGTTGAAAAGGCACGCATGGAAGCTACACTCACCGCATTGAAGCAAGAGAAAGAGGTTGCAGCTGCCTTAGCCGAGGCAGAGGTTCTGGAATCTGCTGCGGCAGGATTGGAATCTAAAGCAAACTCCGTGGCAATGAGAATTGCAGCGATCCCCCATGACCCAGCTAAGAAAAGAACAACCGACTATGTTGAATGTCATTCTATAAGGAGTCAATGCCCAGTCTTGAGTCTCTCAGCAAACCTGGTCAGCCACATGATGTCCTTCACGTTTTGCCACATCACGAGAGAACGCAACATCCCATTAGCACAGCTGCGGATGCACCAGACATCACTCCAGCTTACGTCAAGCAACATGCTAACTACCCTAGAATACACAGCATGAATCTGCCAGCTGCCAGCATTATCCTGGGATCCATCCACACAGCTTCTCATCCATGAAGGAACCCAATACACCCTCTCTTGGGATGCAAACTACATCATCTGCTCCTAATCACACACCTATGGATGATTTGGCCATATACATGGCTCATCGCGAGCTTGTTACCTTTGGGATGAAAGAATTCGACGACCGTCCGGAAAATTATTGGAGTTAGAAATCCACCTACATCAATGTCATTGAGGGACCGAGACTCACCAGTAATGAAGAGCTTAACCTTTTAACCAAATGGTTAGGCCCTCAATCATCGGAGCAGGTTAAGAGAATCAGAGCGGTTCATGTCAGTGATTCTGCCTCTGGGCGCGTCTTGATGAGTGCTATGGGGCACCAGAAACAATTGAGAAGGCTCTTTTGGACTAACTTGAAAGGTTCCCCAAGATTGGTAATAAGGATCCCCTCAAATTAAGGGAGCTGGGCAATCTGCTACGAGAGTTGGAGTCAGCAAAATCAGACGGTTATTTATCTGGGCTCGTCTGCATGGATACATCTCGGGGTGTTAATCCAATTGTAGAGGAACTGCCATATGGGCTACAAGAAAAGTCGATAACACAAGGCAGTTCGTACAAGCTACAACATCAAGTCCAGTTTCCACCATTTTCCTTCTTCACCAATTTTGTCTGCAGAGAGGCCCAGACTCGTAATGATCTGAGTTTCACACTCAGCTCCTCTGGCACGACAGCAGGAAAACCGGACATTCCTGTGAAGAAGAACACTTACGCTAGACGCCAAGTCTCATCCCACAAAACATAGATCATGCCAGCACCTGCCACTAAGACTGCCTTTAACAAG
This sequence comes from Raja brachyura, assembly GCA_963514005.1. The sequence goes on along the minus strand of OY740796.1, from coordinate 545,820 downwards.
TTGGATGTCGACTGACAGTGCCCGATTCACAATAAGTCTCATCCCCTTAAGCGATGCAGAGGCTTCCGAGCCAAGACACTAGAGGAACGCAAACTTTTCTTCAAGAGACAGGGATTTGTTTCAAATGCTGCTCCTCAACCAATCACATGGCTAAAGATTGCAAAATGACTATTCAGTGCAAAGAGTGTGACAGCAATAAACATGTCACAGCTCTTCATCCGGGACCAGCTCCATGGACCATCAAAGACCACGACTTTGTGGATGGCGGGGAGAAAAGGGAAGAGGTTTCTCCTGACATAATTTCCAAATGCACTGAAGTGTGTGGTGAAGCCAATCACTCCCGCTCTTGCTCAAAAATCTGCCTTATTAAGGACAACCAGACAGGTCAATGTGAGTCTATGCTGTACTTGACGACCAAAGTAATAGGTCTCTCGCTCGGTCAGAGTTCTTTGACCACTTTAACATCGGGGGCGCATATTCTCCTTACACTCTGCGCACATGTGCTGGAGTAACAGAGATGCCTGGGAGAAGAGGAACCAGCTTTGTTGCTCAGTCTGTAGATGGGAGTCTCAGTGTGCATCTCCCCACACTCATCGAGTGCAACCATATGCCAGATGATAGATCAGAAATCCCTACTCCTGAGGCTGCCAAACACCACTCCCACCTCGAGGCTATTGCTCACCTCATCCCTGAACTCGACCCTGGTGAACAAATTCTGTTCCTTCTTGGCCGAGATGTCTTGGAGGTCCACAAAGTAAGAGACCAACATAATGGCCCAAACAATGCTCCCTATGCCCAAAGACTCGACCTTGGCTGGGTCGTAGTTGGAGACGTTTGTTTCGGTGCTGTTCACAAACCAAAGGTAGTCACCACATATCGTACTAACGTTCTGGAGAATGGCCGTCACTCTCACTTCAGCCCATGTCCCAACCATCTTGTTCTGAAAGAGAAGCTCACCATAAGGACAGGCAAAAACCCTCTCAGCTCCCAAAACCTACAACACTTTCATTTCTCTGGCAGCACAGTTCAGAAATCTGATGATTGTTCACTAGGAAATGAGATCTTTGTAAGAACAGAGGAGGACAACAAGGTTGCCCCATCTATTGAGGACAAACGGTTTATTCATTTGATGGACAAGGAAATGTTCATGAATAATGCCAACAGTTGGGTGGCTCATCTTCTTTTTCGTACACCAAGAACAGGGAACAAGCTCTGACCCTCTTCACCGGCCTCTGTCATACTCTCGAACAAAAACCAGAAATGAAGAACCATTTTCTGGCTTTCATCCAAAAAATCTTTGACCAAGATCATGCTGAAGTGGCTCCACCATTACACGACGGAGAAGAATGCTGGTATCTGCCCAGTTTTGGTGTGTACCACCCACGTAAGCCTGGTCAAATCCGCATCTCCAGTGCTCCACATCTTGGCGTCTCATTGAATGATGTGCTCTTGACAGGGCCAGACTTAAACAACAGCTTGCTGGGAGTATTGATTAGATTCAGGTGTGAGCATGTAGCTGTCACAGCGGAATTTGAACAAATGTTCCACAGCTTTGTCGTCAGTGAGAACCACAGGAATTTTCTCCGATTCCAGTGGTTCAAAGACAACGACATCACCAAAGAAGTTGAGGATATAGGATGAAAGTCCATGTATTCGGCAATCGTCCCTCTCCGGCAGTTGCTATCTATGGAGTACGACGAGCCGCTCGACATGGAGAGGACGAGTTTGGTGCAAATGCAAAGCAATTCATACACAGGGACTTCTATGTTGATGATGGACTAAAGTCACCGCCATCTGCAACTGAAGCCATCAATTTATTGAAAGCAGCCCAAGGTATGCTCGCCATCTCTAACTTGAGGCTTCATAAGATAGCATCCAAATGCACAGTCGTCATGCAGGCATTTCCGTCAACGGACCATGCAATGGACTTGAAAGACCTTGACTTAGAAATTGACTCCCTTCCTGTACAACGTAGCCTAGGGCTATGCTGGAACCTTGTAAAGACTCCTTCACATTCCATGTTGCTAACAGTGAGAAGTCATTCACTCGTGGCAACCATCAATAGTGTATTCGATCCACTTGGTCTTGTGGCTCCTATTACCATACAAGGTAAACTCTTACTACATCAGCTCACGAGCGACGCCAGCGACTGGGATGCTCCCCTACCATCTTAAAAGGAAGCAGAATGGATTGCTTGGAGAGATTCATTGCAAGATCTCGAACAGTTTCAAACCCCTCGAGCATACACCACATCTTCCCTTGCCAGTGTTCAGCTTACAGAGATCCACATCTTTTCAGACGCCTCCATAAAGGCCATTGCAGCTGTGGCATACCTTAAGGTGGTGGATGTTGAGGGAAAATGCCACATTGGTTTCATAATGTGTAAAGCCAAGCTAGCGCCCATGTCAGTTCACACCGTTCCCAGGCTTGAGTTAGGTGCTGCCGTTTTGGCAGTGGAGATTGCTGAGCTGGTTGTGAATGAACTGGACATCAACCCCAACAGTCCGAAGTTCTATACTGACAGTAAGGTGGTGTTGGGGTACATCTATAATGAAATCAGGAGGTTTTATGTATACGTCAGCAACAGAGTGGAACGGATAAGAAAATCCACACGACCTGAACAGTGGCATTATGTTCACACAGGTCAGAACCCTGCAGATGTTGCTACCAAGTCAGTGTCTTCAGCCCAACTCTCCAACACCAACTGGCTCACCGGCCCAGATTTCCTGTTAAATCTTGTGGAGCCAGACAAGGCAGAGGAGACATCCTATGACCTCAGCGATCAAGAATCTGATCTGGAGGTCTGATGCCACGCTAACACAGCCACAGACGCCCACCAAGGTATTGGTTCACATCGCTTTGAAAGGTTTTCCAAGTGGCAACACCTTGACAGAGCTATGGCTTCCCTCATCCACATCATACACACCTTTAAGTCTAAGAAGGATAGCAGCACACAAGGTTGCAATGGTTGGCATTACTGTTCAAAAGCCCACACAGTTGAAATACTGTCACAAGCAAAGGCTGTCATTATCAGAAGTGTACAAAGGGAAGTATACCAAACTGAGGTGTCCTGTCTAGAGCAAATTTTCCGGTGACCTGATACCAGAATCAGAATCAGAATCAGAATGCCTTTTATTGTCACTATACACATGTACAGTGAGATTAAAAACTGCTCCTACTCAGTGCAAAAACAAGACAAAAAGGGGGGGGGGGGGGGGGGGGAATAAGGTGCACAATTTCTGCAGCGCTATATACATATCTATAAAAAGACAATGGATAAATAAAATGGATAATAGGATTTCTATATCCAGTATGGGTTACAGTTACAGTACAATGTACGTCAGTCAATGATGCCGGCAGTTACCGAAGTAATCGGCAAGTGGGACAGGCCCGCTATGTTCAATCTTTAGTCGTTTAGTTGTTCAGTTTAGGTTATTGTCATATGGACTGTACAATGAAAAGCTTATGTTGCGTGCAAACCAACCTGCGGAAAGACAATACATGATTACAATCGAACCATTCGCAGTGTATAGATACACGATAAGGGAATAAATAATATTTAATGCAAGGTAAAGCCAGTAAGGTCTGATCAAAGATAGTGCGCGCATCTCCAATGAGGTAGATAGTAGTTCTGGTTACGGTGTTTGCAATTCCAAAGTCATTTTTGTTTCGTTAGTTATGATATGTTCAGGTTTTAGTTAAGGTCTGCATATCTTTAAATGCTTTACTCTGATACCGTTTAACCATTGTACCTGAATAAATGTTTTAAACGCTAATACTGGACTCATTGAAAATTGAGTTATCCTGCAACTGTGATTAAAGTAATTGCCCGTTAATTAAATTCTCTGCAGATGTTCGTTTATAAAGAGTGCTGGAGTAACTTAGTGCATCAGACAGGATTCCTGGATAACAGCATCCCTGAGAACATGTATAAGTGATGTTTTGGGGTTGGGAGCCTTCTTTGGTATCATTCATCCAAGAAGACAGAATAAGTCTGTAGAAGGAGGGTGGGAGAAGGACGGTGGGGGGGAGAGGAGGGAAGGGAGAGGAGGGGGAGGGGAGAGGAGAGGAGGGGGAGAGGAGAGGAGGGGGTGGGGAGAGGGGAGAGGAGGAGGTGAGGGAGGAGGGGGGAGGGGGAGAGGGAGAGGAAGGAGGGGGAGGCGAATGGGGTAAAGGAAGGGGATAGGAAGGTGGCGAGGAACGGGGGGAGAGGAAGGGGGGGAGAGGAAGGGGAGGAGAGAGAGATAAAGTGTGTGTGTGTGTGGCGCGGGGGGGTGGGGAGGTCCTGCTAATTCAAGAAAGTATCCCACAGCACTGAAAACGCATGAACCAGTCATGTTCCAAATGGCGGAGATGGAATGCGGAAGGAATGTGGAGAATGCGATTGGGTGAAGGACATCGTTGATCAGGAAAGTTAATTTTAAACTCGGCAGTTTGAAGAAGAGTCTCGACCCGAACTGTCACCCATTCCTTCTCTCCAGTTATGCTGCCTGTCCTGCTGAGTTACTCCAGCTTTTTTGTGTCTATCTTCGGTTGTCTCTGATGCATCAGAGTTAAATGCAAAAGCCTGAAACAGAACAGTCCCGTGACCTGTTTGGAGAGAAGCCACCGGTTTGCTCCGTGAGGGCAGCCTCGTAGTGCAGCTGGCAGGGGTTCCAGCCTGTGCTGTGTGTGTGGCGTTTGCACATTCTTCCTGTCACCGCGTGGGTTTTCTCCCACATCCGAAAGACGAGCAGGGTGGTTTGTGGCAAAGATCCTCTCGCTATGGGATCTTTGCTTTGTGGGTTAATTGGCCTCTGTAAAAATGCCGCGCCACCTATCTCCTCGCTTTGTCTCTAAACTTCGCTATCCATTGTCAAATACAATTTCATTTCGGAGTCACGCGAGTGACTTCGTGAAGAACCCGCCAGCACGCATGCGCGACACATCGTCGCAACGCGTTGCTGCCGACGGCTGGCGGTGGGGCGCGCTCCCCGCCAGCCCTTCATAAGGGACCGCTAAGGTAAGTTACACTAACCTTAAGTTGGTTGGTCCTTGTTGCAAGTACTTTTTGTCTTTCAGCAAGGGCATGGAAGGGAGTACCAAAGGCCGTAAGACGTCCGTCCGGAGTCGCCGGCCACCTGTCCCGGAGCCCTCATCATCGGCTGCACCTGCGAGACAGGCCGGGAAGAAGGCGGGGAAACCGGGGAGCTCTGTTGCTGCAGGGCCCGACCCGCCGATACACCGCAGCTCCGGTGAGGAATTCGAGGAGCAGGATTGCGGTGTGCCACCGGAGCAGGTAGACCCTGCCTCCGTATCGAGGTCGCCAACGGGCTCGTTGGCCGACCTGGGCAAGGGCTCGCGTGCGGCTGCACGGCCCTTCTCCCTGAGCCCTCGGGGAAGAGGGAGGAATGGAGCCCGGAAGCCTAACCCTTTAGGGGCAAAGGCGTCACCTGCCGCTAAACTGCGGACTGGTGTCATGGCGGGACTCAAGTCCACTGGGAGACCTATCAGGACCAGTGTTGACTCCCCAACCACCGAGGCCGGGACGGGTCACTTAGGAGGAGTCCCGCCACGGTCGCCGAGTCCCCCATGGATGGGAGGACGAGACCGTGCGTCGGCTAGGTCCACGATGTGGGCAGCCGGCAAGCCCGCGCGGGCGTCGGGTCACCGTGCTGAGGCATTGGGTGCCGACTCTCCACCGCGTTTGCACTCCGTGGCAGCAGGATCAGGCTCCGCCAAAAGAAGGCGGTTGAGCACACCTCCTGCGCGGGAATCGCTCAGCTTTGCTGCGGCGGCTGGCAGCGACAACTTCCGGCACTGGGTTCACCTCGATGAGGTGCGGGCCGATGAACGGAGCCTCAGCAGTGTCTCGGAACATGAGGACTCCGACCGCCCGAGTGTTCAGGGCGAGGGGCGTATTGACCGAATGGAGCGGATGTTGGAGCTCCTCTTGCAGAACCAACGGCAGGAGGCATCCAGCTCCAAAGGGCACAGGGAGGTTTCGCCAGTCTCAACAGCCAGCCTGAGGCAGCCAGAGGAGGAGAACTTTTTAGACCCTACACCAGTTCCATCGGAGGTGTCGCAGGAAGAACTCCTTGACATGGCGGCAAAATTTGCTTCTTCGGAGACATCGGGACTACCCCTCAACCCCAAACTGGCTGCCACCATGGACTTCCTAACTAACCATCAGCTCCAGGAGGAAGTTCTATCACAGGCCATCAACCAGCATAAAGCCCCATCCAACTGTAACTCCCTCAACGTGCCCACAGTCAATACGCCGATCTGGGGCAACATAGGCACAGCCATCAGGGCTCAGGAGATAAAGCTCCAATGCATCCTGAGGCTGCTTACGGCTGGGATCACCGCGTTCGCGCGGTTGGTGGATTAAGAGGACCTCAACCTAGAGCAGGAGGATGCTCTCACTCTGCTGTGTGCTACTCAGCACGAAATAAATGCCTTTCGAAAAAGCAGCATCCGCCCCACGCTCAACCCTAAATTTGCAGGGTTGTGCAAGGCGCCTCCTACACCACCGCCCAGACAGCTGTTCGGGGAAGACCTCCCGAAGAGGGTTAAGGAGCTGGACGAACACACCAAAACGGTGGGACTAATGCGGTCTCAGATCGCCCCCAGGCAGGCGGCCAAGAAAGCGCCATTTATCAGGCCACGAGGCCCTGTCACCAGACCGGCAGGTACCTACACTCCAGCTCCGCCTCAATACCAGCAGCCCCAGCAGCCGCGGCCTTTTTTAGGGCAAGGCCCGCAGCGGCCTCCGTGGAAGATGCGGACGCTGCAGCACCAGCCCAACCCAGCACCTCCACGACCCGCCAAACATGTCAGGGACCGCCGGTAACCATGGAGGTGAGGTGGTCTGGTTTTCATGCACCTGTGTGCTTAACTTCACATGTTGGTGGGCGCCTACGGTTCTTCACGGGGGCATGGGAAACTATCACTTCTGATAAGTTTGTTTTACAAAGTATTCAAGGCCATGAGATTGAATTTATTGGGCATATGCTGGGATGGAGGTAACATTCCTCCATCCCAGCATATGCCCAATCGGACATTTACGCTGTCTGCCATTGAAAAGGCAGCAGGCTATGCTGAGATCTTAAGGTTACAAGAAAAAGGCGTGATAGAAAAAACTATACACGAACCAATTGAATTTGTATCAAACATATTCACCAGGCCCAAGAAGGATGGAGGATGTCGGGTTATTATTGATCTGACCCATTTGAATACTTTTGTAACATATACCCATTTCAAAATGGACACGTTCGAAACAGCCAAGTCATTGATTTCTCATGGCTGCTTTATGGCATGCATTGATTTAAAAGATGCATACTATTCTGTATCCATTCAGAAACACCATAGGAAGTTCTTAAACTTCTCTTGGGCAGAATAATTCTCCAAGATGGCGGCGCTGGGTTAACAGCTGTGGCCCACCTGCAGTCCGTCTATTATTTTTATTTTTATGTCCTGTTTTTGGTTGGGTTAGTTCGTTTTGTTGGATTGTGTGTGTATGTGGGTGGGGTGGGTGGGGAGTAACATGTCCGGGTCTCTTCCTTCTGGGGGGGGGTGCGACTTTCTGTCGTATTCCCCGTCTCTGTCTGCGCCGAGGCCTAATGGCGGAGCTGGCGGCCTCGGGCCCGGGGCGGTTCCAGTAGCGGCGGCGGCAGTAGCGGCGACGGCCCGACCACCGGAGCGGTTCCGGCAACGGCGGCGGCGGCAGCAGTGAAAACCTGACTCCAGGAGCGGTTCCAGCAGCGGCGGCGGCAGCAGCAGCGGAAACCCGACTCGGTCCTGGGGCGGCGACTCGACTACCGGAGCGGTTCCGGCAACGGCGGCGGCGGCAGCAGTGAAAACCCGACTCCAGGAGCGGTTCCAGCAGCGGCGGCGGCAGCAGCAGCGGAAACCCGACTCGGTCCCGGGGCGGCGACTCGACTACCGGAGCGGTTCCGGCAGCGGCGGCGGCAGCGGCAGCGGAAACCCGACTCGGTCCCGGGGCGGCGACCCGACTCGGTCCCGGAGCGGTTGCAGCGGCGGCAGCGGCGGCGGAAACCCGAGTCGGTCCCGGGGCGGCGACCCGACTTGGTCCCGGAGCGGTTGCAGCGGCCCGACCACGGGCCCGGTGGACCCCCCAGGCCGCGTAGTTGAACTGGCCCACTCGTGGAGCTCGGTTGAACCGCGGGACTGACTTACCATCGCCCAGTGCGGTCGCGGCATCTGGGGCCTGGATCACCTCGGCGCAGAGGGAAACAAAGAGGGAAGAGACACAGACTTTAAGTTGTGCCTTCCACCACAGTGAGGAGGTGTTTGGTGAACTCACTGTGGTGGATGTTAAATTTGTGTTTATTGTGTATTCTGTCATTTTTGTTTATTTATTTGTAATTATATGTATGACTGCAGGGAAACAGAGTTTCGTTCAGACCGAAAGGTCTGAATGACAAATAAAGAATCTAATCTAATCTAATCTAATCTAATCTTAAAATTTATCTGGATGGATCAGCTCTGGCAATACAGGGCTTTGCCAAATGGGCTTACCACAGCCCCTCGATTATTTACTAAATTACTGAAACCCATTATGGCCATGCTACGGAAGCAACATCATATAGTGATGGCCTATTTGGATGATATTTTGATTGTTGGCAATACCCTGCAGTTTCAGCCACTGTGGCACTTCTTCAGGAAATGGGGTTTATTATCCATCCAGATAAGTCAAAGTTCTGCCCTTCACAGGTTATGGATTATCTGGGGTTCACGGTGGATTCCAATCGCATGAGGGCCACCATACCGGCTAACAAGGTTGGGGATGTCACCCAAGTATGTCAGGATTTAGCCTCGGCCAGTATACCATCAATTAGACAAACTGCTAAGGTGATTGGCAAGATCGTAGCATTGTTTCCAGCAGCTCAATACGGGCCTTTGCATTATCAAAATTTGCAAAGAGCCAAGATCTCCGCATTAAAACAGAACGCCGGACAGTTCGACAGATCAATGCAGCTGCCTCTTAAAGCTAAGATTGAGTTACAATGGTGGGTGGACCATATTAGTGACTCATTTAAACCCATCATTGTGCCCAATCCGATGGTATACTTACAAACCGATGCAAGTTCCTATGGCTGGGGAGCTACGGACACCTATTCTAGTTGTGGGGGCAGATGGGACACCCTTGAATCTACTATGTTATTGTCACAAGGGATAAACTATTTGGAGATGCTTGCAGCATTTCACGGACTTCGAGCTTATTGTTCCAATCTTACTGATGCTCATGTCCGTATCCAAATAGACAATACCACTGCGGTGGCATATTTAAACCATATGGGCGGTACCAGGTCAATTTCATGTGATGAATTGGCTAATACAATTTGGCTCTGGTGTATTCAACGGAATATTTGGATTTCAGCTACCTATTTACCAGGTGAGCTCAATACTGTGGCGGACACCAGGTCACGCAAGTTTAATGATAACATCGAGTGGATGTTGTATCCTCAAATCTTCACTAAAGTTACAGCCAAATTTGGTAAACCGGATATCGACCTCTTTGCGTCACGTCAGGTACCAACATACGTTTCGTGGGAACCAGATCCTGGGGCAATGGCGATGGATGCATTCTCGCTGGACTGGGGGAAATGGTTTTTCTATGCATTCCCCCCATTTTGCCTCATCAGTCGGGTATTGCAGAAAATCCAAATGGATGCTGCTAATGGCATTCTTATCATACCCAACTGGCCTACGCAGCCATGGTATCCGGTGGTCTTTGACATGATCAGTCAACCTTGGGTCCTCTTAGAGGGTTGCCACAATTGGTCACTAACCCTGTGACAGGGGAACCACATCCCTGCCACAGCTATCTAAACTTGTTGGCTTGCAGGTTCTGAACCGGCCATTACTGCGGTATGGCCTATCACCCAGAACAATGGATACCATTGGAGCGTCATGCCGGGAGTCCACCAGGCGGCAATACCTCTCCCACATCCGAAAATGGGAAACCTACTGCGGCCGCTCCCAAATTACATATGACACTGCATCCATAGCCGACGTATTGGAATTCCTGGCGGGGTTGCACCATGATGAACACTTGAGCTACAGTGCCATCAACAGCGCCAGAAGCGCGCTGTCATTCTACCTCAATATTGAGGTAGAATCCAACAGGCTGGTGTCCAGACTCATGCGGGGTATATTCAATTCGAATCCGCCCAGACCACGCTATAATATCACCTGGGATGTCAGGAAAGTACTAACCCTGCTCAGGACGTGGTTGCCCATGGAGGGGCTAGAGCTGGACAAACTCACCATGAAGCTGGTGATGTTACTAGCACTGACTTCAGTGCAGAGGGTACAGACACTGCATAAAATCCGGATCGACAGGATGATCTCTACCCCTGCAGAAGTAGTCTTCTTTATAGATGAGCTACTAAAGCAGCATGGACCTGGGTGCACAGGGCTGCAGCTGAAGTTCCCGGCATACCCCGCAGATGCAAGGCTATGTTTAGCCGCCCATATCCGTCACTATGTCAAAGTGACGAGACACATAAGGGGAATGGAGAGATACCTGCTTGTCACTCACAAGAAACCTCACCATCGAGTGACAGTCCAGATGATATCCAGGTGGCTCAGGATCGTCTTGGGTAGGTCAGGTATCGACACTAATGTCTTCAAATCCCATTCCACCAGGGCTGCATCAACGTCGGCGGCGAGGGTCATGGAGGTGCCCATGGACCATATTCTCGCTACAGCAGGATGGGCGAATGAAGCCGTCTTTCAGCGGTTTTACAACAAGCCTGTTGCTGTTCCTCTACAGTTCGCGGAAGCCATGCTGAATGCAGGTCAAGAACGTAGAGATGTCCCTGAATTAGGGGTTTTTGCTTTGTTTATTAATAAATACTATTCTTGTTTTTCAGTACAAGCAGTTTGGAAAATTGTTTACTCCCATCCATCCTTAATAGTGGTGTGTCAGCATGGACGTGGTCCAGGGCGTGCAATCACAGAGCTTTGAAGTCTTCACGAAGTCACTCACGTGACTCCGAAATGAAATAGTAAGATTAAACGAGAACTTACCAGTTCGAAGGTTGATCTTTATTTTATGAGGAGTTGCGATGAGGGATTTCGTGCCCTCCGCTCCCAACCCTCGATCATAATCAACTGGTAATTAGAGTCTCTTCAATCTTACTATGCCAAGTCATTTCTGTTGTTGTTTCTGTGATTCCACACCGCTACTTTGAAGAATGTCGCGCATGCGTGCTGGCGGGTTCTTCACGAAATCCCTCATCCCTTATCCACTCATTAGTAGAGTGGATAAGGGAGAACCAGTGGATGTGTTATATCTAGACTTTCAGAAGGCTTTCGACAAGGTCCCGCATAAGAGATTAGCATACAAACTTAAAGCACACGGTATTGGGGGTTCAGTATTGATGTGGATAGAGAACTGGCTAGCAGACAGGAGGCAAAGGGTAGGAGTAAACGGGTCCTTTTCAGAATGGCAGGCAGTGACTAGTGGGGTGCCGCAAGGCTCAGTGCTGGGACCCCAGCTATTTACAATATATATTAATGATTTGGACGAGGGAATTCAATGCAACATCTCCAAATTTGCAGATGATACCAAGCTGGGGGGTATAGTTAGGTGTGAGGAGGATGCTTGGAGGCTGCAGGGTGATTTGGATAGGCTGAGTGAATGGGCAGATGCATGGCAGATGCAGTACAATGTGGATAAATGTGAGGTTATCCACTTTGGTGGCAAAAACATGAGGGTAGACTATTATCTGAATGGTGGCAGATTAGGTAAGGGGGAGATGCAACGAGACCTGGGTGTCATGGTACACCAGTCATTGAAAGTAGGCATGCAGGTGCAGCAGGCAGTGAAGAAAGCAAATGGTATGTTAGCATTCATAGCGAAAGGATTTGAGTATAGGAGCAGGGAGGTTCTACTGCAGTTGTACAGGGTTTTGGTGAGGCCACACCTGGAGTACTGCGTACAGTTTTGGTCTCCAAATCTGAGGAAAGACATCCTTGCCATAGAGGGGGTACAGAGAAGATTCACCAGACTGATTCCTGGGATGTCAGGACTTTCATATGAGGAAAGATTGGATAGACTCGGTTTGTACTCGATGGAATTTAGAAGATTGAGGGGGGATCTTATAGAAACCTACAAAATTCTTAAGGGGTTGGACAAGCTAGATGCTGGAAGATTGTTCCCGATGTTGGGGGAGTCCAGAACAAGGGGTCACAGTCTAAGGATAAGGGGGAATTCCTTTAGGACCGACATGAGGAAAACATTCTTTACACAGAGAGTGGTGAGTCTCTGGAATTCTCTGCCACAGAAGGTAGTTGAGGCCAGTTCATTGGCTATATTTAAGAGGGCGTTAGATGTGGCACTTGTGGCTAAAGGGATCAGGGGGTATGGAGAGAAGGCAGGTACGGGATACTGAGTTGGATGATCAGCCATGATCACATTGAATGGCGGTGCAGGCTCGAAGGGCCGAATGGCCTACTCCTGCACCTATTTTCTATGTTTCTATGTATGTCTATCGCAACTCCTCATAAAATAAAGATCAACCTTCAAACTGGTAAGTTCTCATTTAATCTTACTATTAGCAACACCAGAAAAGTTAAGGGCTTTTCAGGCTTGCTGTACTGTACGTTTTATACAGTGGAATCCGTTTTCTACCAGTTCACAGTGAACTTTGCACATTTTAATTCCTGGAATTCCTGTCCTGGAGTGTCCCGGGTCAGTCCGAGTCCAGACTTTTGTGGCGAGGTTTCACTCGCTTCCGGCAGCTTTTGATTCTGCCCGCATGGAGACTGGTGTTGTTTTCTCTGGAAGCTGAACATATTGCACCAACACAGCCAACAGTGTCGCAACTGGGGTGTTCCGTGGCGGGCAGCTCTGCAGTGCCAGTGAAAGAGCCATACAGGATGTGTAGGAAGCAACTCTAGGTGTTGGTTTAAATCAAAGATAGACACAAAAGGTTGGAGTAACTCAACGGGCCAGACAGCATCTCTGGCGAAAACGAATAGGTGACATTTCGGATTGAGAACTTTCTTCAAACTTAACACCTCATATTTGTGTGTCTTCGGTTTAATCCAGCATCAGCAGTTTTTTCCTACAAATTTTTTTATTTTATTTTAATTGAATTTGAACCACTGAAACAGGCCCTTCGGCCCATGTCGTGAATGTCAACCAAAATATCCCATCCACCTGCCCGCGTTCAGCTCATATCCCCCTAATATATTCATATCCACGTCCCTGCCCAAATGTGTTTTTAAATGTTGCCACAGTACCAGCCTCAACCACCTCCTCTGGCAGCTGGTTCCAAATACTCACCATCTTCTAAAAAAAACCTGCCCCTCAGGTTCCTATTAAATCTTTCTCTTCTCACTTTAAATCTATGTCCTCTGGTTCTTGTAAAAACAAGGAACTGCAGATGCTGCTTTATACCACATATATATATACCCAAAGTGCTGGAGTAACTCAGCTGGTCAGGCAGCATCACTGGAGAAAAGGGATAGGTGACATTCCGTGTAGCGACTCTTCTTCAGACTGACAGGAGGGGGTGGGGTGAGAGCCAGAGGAGAGAAAAGACCGGAACAAATCAGGGTCAGCAACAAAAGACCTACAGCAGGTTGAACCTTGGTTGGTCTATTGTTGGCTGGGAAGGTGTGATCTCAAGAATCTGATGTGGACTGTAGAACTGGTGAAACGACCAGGGTGGTGGAAGGGGCCTCATTTATCCGAGAAACGTCTGAGGCAGGATAGGTACCCTGCCCATCGGACGGCGTAACTGAGAGGGAGCTGGTGACATTGCATGTGAGGAGCGTGGGCTGATAGGAGAGTGAACTGGGGTATTGTCTCCAGCACCTTAATGGTTGGCTGCAGGAGCTGTCCCTGGGACACAGGGATATCCAGGAGAGGAGAGGAATGTTGGCTCGTGGGAAGTGCTCCAGTACATCGAGCGGGCGGACCGACCGGACATTGAACATTGAATAAAGGCACCAAAACATGGTGGCACACGCGTGTGTAATATATGCAAAAAACATAATTGTACAGTTGCACATGTGACAAAGAAAACAGTATTGATCCCATTGAGCATCTGACACCTCGTTCTCCTTTCACAGGCGACAGACTATCAACTGACCTTAGTGGAGCATCACAACAGTTGGGATGACGGATGAAGGCTGTAGCAGAAGAGGGTCTCCAGTCGTCTTTGACTCCATGCTACTGGATCCTGACCCAGATCTATCAAGCACCGTGAGGTGGCTGTCTGTGCGCCAGTCTCCCCGTTAAACAGTCACACACAGGCATCCTCCATATAGGGTATAGCACCATGGAGACACCCATGATCAGCCATGACCGAAGGGACCTAAGACAAAAGACTGCACCTGTTGTTCCCGCTGTGGCACCCTGTGCGTCAACGAGAGCAAATGTAGACTAGGTAACTGTTTCACCGAACACCTGCCAGAACCACCCGAGGAGGTAGTTGAGGCAGGGACTATCCCAACCTTTAAGAAACAGTTAGACAGATTCATGGATAGCACAGGTTTGAAGGAATATGGGCCAAACGTGGGCCAGTGGGACTAATGTGGCTGGAACATGTTGGCCAGTGTGGCAAGATGGGCCTTTTCCGTGCAGTATCACTCTATGACTATGAACTGCTAGGTCTCCTAGCTACTGACAATTTTAACATCCATTCACAATCCCCTATTGACCTTTCTGTCTTGGGCCACCTCCATTGCCAGAGTGAGACAATTGGAGAAACAGCACCACATATTTTAGAAACATAGAAACATAGGAAATAGGTGCAGTAGAAACATAGAAAATAGGTGCAGGAGTAGGCCATTCGGCCCTTCGAGCCTGCACCGCCATTCAATGTGATCATGGCTGATCATCCAACTCAGTATCCCGTACCTGCCTTCTCTCCATACCCCCTGATCCCTTTAGCCACAAGTGCCACATCTAACGCCCTCTTAAATATAGCCAATGAACTGGCCTCAACTACCTTCTGTGGCAGAGTATTCCAGAGATTCACCACTCTCTGTGTAAAGAATGTTTTCCTCATTTCGGTCCTAAAGGAATTCCCCCTTATCCTTAGACTGTGACCCCTTGTTCTGGACTCCCCCAACATCGGGAACAATCTTCCAGCATCTAGCTTGTCCAACCCCTTAAGAATTTTGTAGGTTTCTATAAGATCCCCCCTCAATCTTCTAAATTCCATCGAGTACAAACCGAGTCTATTCAATCTTTCCTCATATGAAAGTCCTGACATCCCAGGAATCAGTCTGGTGAATTTTCTCTGTACCCCCTCTATGGCAAGGATGTCTTTCCTCAGATTTGGAGGCCATTTGGCCCTTCGAGCCAACAGCACCATTCATTGTGATCACGGCTGATCGAGTAGCATGCTTGGGTCGCATGCAACACAATGGTATGAATATTGAATTTTCAAATTTTAGGTCACTAACCTAAAACCGGCCTACTCAACCTCTCCCTCTTGGTCAAACCCTCTAGTTGTGACAATATCCTCGTAAATCCTCTCTGCCCTGGAAATATCCTCATAAGTCATCTGAGCACCATTTCCAGCTTGCCAACATCTTTCCTGCAAAATAAAACTGAACACTACTCCAAATGTGCTCTCACAAACGTCTTATACAACTGCAACATGACCTAATTTTTATACTCAAATGCTCTGACTGATGAAGGCCAATGTACCAAAAACCTTTTTTAACACCTTGTCGACCTGCGACTCGTAATATTGCTATGTCTGTTCTCATCCAAATCATTGATATACATAACAGTAACAGGCCTAGCACCGGACCATGAGGCACACTGCTAGTCACAGACCACCAGTTCGAGAAGCTACTTTACACCATTACCCTTTGCTTCCTTCCAAGAAGCCAATTTTATATTCATTCGGCTATATCTCCTTTGATCCCACGCAATCTAACCTTCCAGAGCAGCCGACCATGTGATAATAGTAAGATTAAACGACAATTTACCAGTTCGTAGTTTGATCTTTATTTTATGAGGAGTTACGTTGAGGGATTACGTGAAGAAGCCCTGCCAGGCGCATGCGCGTAATACGCCAAAGCAGCTGCGTGAAAACAGAGAAAACATATAGCCGAAGTAACATAGTAAGGCTTTAAGAAGACTAGAACTACCAGATGATCTCTTAGATTATGAGGGTGGGAGCGGAGGGCACGTAATCCCTCAATGTAACTCCTAATAAAATAAGGATCAAACTTCGAATTGGTAAGTTCTTCTTTAATCTTACTATTTTACTTCGGAGTCGCGTGAGTGACTACGTGAAGATATCAAAGCTATGTGTTTTCATGCCGTAGATGAACTCCATACGGCAATATGGAGTAC
The DNA here is from genome assembly GCA_963514005.1 of Raja brachyura. The sequence goes on along the minus strand of OY740796.1, from coordinate 529,484 downwards.
ACTGTACACTGACAATGACAATTAAAATTGAATCTGAATCTGAATCTGCTTCGGTTGACACAGTAGTGAATAAATAATATATTGAACATTGCTTCAAGTTATTCAATAACTATTTAAAATAATAATCACAAAAACAGTAATAACCCCTCTGTCCGGGGGAAATTACAAACAATGATATAAAACAAAGCAAATGAATTAAATGGAACCCAAAACAGCATGCCGAAACCATGGCACTGTCTGTACAGGTTTGTCAAAGAATTGTGAGAATGTTGATTCTCTAGACCATCCTGCGGCCGCGAGGATTTGGTCTAGCGGCACGTCCCGAGCCTTTGCCGCGGATGTTGAAGCCGCCCTGGTGGAGTGAGATTTAAATACATAAGTGTCAACTCCAACATAATTGAGAACCTGTTTCAACCATCTAGAAATAGTTTGTACTGAAACTCTTTTATATGGCTTTTTATGACTAATGAGCAGTGTTGTCTCAGAACCTCTGAGACTCCTTGTTAACTCAAGATATTGTCTTAAGTGTTTAACTACACATAACATTTGGTCAACAGGATATGCTTTAAATGTCACCTTGGTTCCTGCCATACCTGGCCTGCTTTGTTTGATTAAATCATAGATATAAAATGTAATGTCATCTACAGACAAATGCATACAATCTATTCGTAACAATTGTAATGTTTGTACACGTTGTGCTGAAACCAGCCCCATTAGCATAACCACTTTAAGAGTTAATCTCTGCATAGATAATGACGTAATTGGAGCCCATTGCCAAAGCAGTGTGAGAACTATACTAATATCCCAGATTTCTGTATATCTCGGTTTAGGAGGGTTTTTGTTAAAAATTACTCTCACAAATCGGGATACTAACGGGTGAGACCCGATAGGTTGTTGTTCCGAAGACTGCCCTAAATAGGATGTCAAAGCACTCCGGGCACTGTCAATAGCACTATAACTCAAGTGCTCATCAAAATGCAAGTTAGCAAGGAACTTCAACACATCACATATGCTTGCAGTATGATAAGATACATTTGATTGTACACAGAACATCTCCCATTTCTTTATGTGTTTTTTTAGTGCTATTCCTCCAGGCTGCAGTGATAACCTCCATTGTCCTGTTCGACAATCCAAGCCCATGGAATGGTCTGTTCAGAACCTGCAGACCAACAAATAGATATGATCATGTAACGGGTGACTTTCTTATGTAACCGGATGCACCAACAAATTACTGCAGCTGGGAATCATCATGAATGGCTGAGCGATCATTCTGAGTACTAATGGGAACCATGGTTGTGTTGGCCAATCTGGGACCACCAAAACGCCTGTGGCGGAGTCACGCTCTATTTTGGTGAGGCATTTCGTGATCAGAAAAAATGGAGGAAATGCATAAAAGAATGAGTGCCCCCAATGTAACGAAAATGTATCCACAGCTACTGCACCTGGATCTGGCTCCCATTAAACATATTTAGGCAACTGGTGATTCAATCTGGATGCAAATAGTTCAGTATCTGGCAACGAAAATCGAGTGACATTTGTTTGAAACATTTTAGAATTCAACATCTTTTCTATATTGTCATTAAACGTTCGTGACCTATGGTCTGCCACCACATTGTCTACACCTGGTAAATAGATGACTGAAACCCAGATGTTCCTTGAAAAACACCAATGCCACATGACGTTAGCCAAGTTATCACATGATACTGATCTTGCTCCTCCCATATGATTAATATATGCCACTGCTGTGGTGTTATCAGTCTGGAGCTGAACGTGTAAATTATCCATTGTGGAGCAATATGCCTTTAACCCATAAGTTGCCCCCAATAACTCCAAATAATTAATCCCTTGTGTGTGGAGAATCAAACCTTCTTGTTCATTCCATCTACCCCCACAGCTAGACTCAGTGTCCATAGCCCCCCATCCGAGACCGCTTACATCAGTCTGTAAGATCACTGAAGGTTCTTGCACCAAAATGTTATTGGTAGCTTGACTAACATTAACAATCCACTACTGCAATTCTGCTAGGGCTGTGGTTGGTAACTGCATAACCCGATCAAAATGGCATGCATGCTCTTTTAGTGCTTGTTCTCTTGCTCTATGCAAATGTTGATAATGCAAAGGTCCGAACTGTACTGCAGGGAAAGCTGCTACCAATTTCCCAATGACCTTAGCGACTTCTCGGATGGAGGGATAAAGTTTTTGTGTGGGGCAAGTACAGACATCAGCAATATCAACAACCATGGCTGTTGGTAATGTTTCTGTCATATCAACTAAATCAATAAGAAATCCCAACTACTCAATATTTTGGGTTGGCTGTAACTTGGACTTAGTTGGATGGACCAAAAACCTTAATGTTTCAAACACATTTTTGGTTACTGCAACTGACTCTTCAGCTGACTCTTTAGTGTTGCTGACAATTGAGATATCGTCATGCCAATGTGATTATGGGCCCAATTTGATTATAGCACAGATTTTATATTAAATAGTCTAGGTGCTGAACTTAATCCATTAGGCAATGCTTTGTATTGCCACAGCTGTCCCATCCAATTAAATTTCAGGTACCTGCGATAATGAGTAGGAATTGGCATTGAATAATATGCATCTTGCAAATCAATAGTTGCCACATATCAACCCTGTGATACCAGCTGTTTAGCAGTAACGAATGTGTCCATTTTAAAATGCCTATAGATAACTGAAGAATTTAAGTGAGTGAGGTCCAGAATTACTCTACAACCCCCATCTTTTTTAGGACTGGCGAATATATTAGACACAATATATTGTGAGGATGGCTGAGGATGATTAATGGCTTTCTCAATCACTCCTTTTTGGCATAAATTCTTAATCTCATAGTTAACCTGTTCAGTCTCTGAAGCAGAAAACACCAACATTTTATTTGGCTTGTGCTGTTGAGGTGGATCTATCTGTGAGATAAACTCAATGGTAGAACCTGGCACAGTATTTAGTATAAACATATCAGATGTTATACAGCACCATTCATTATAAAACAATTGTAATCTACCTCCAATAGGAGGTTGTCCACCAGAAACTTTATCGTTAACAAAAATTCCCTGTACCTCTACAGTTGGCCTGTCAGTCTGTTGTCTGCCCATATTGGGGTTGTAGCCGCTCTGTCGTGATGGGTAACCCAGTTTCCCCACTGACCTCCCCCTACTGGGCCCAGCACTTGGATCCGACCTTCGGTACGTAAACCCAGGCTTTCGAATAGGTGGCCGTGATATGCTTGGCTTCATTAAGCCAATTGTTTTGGCCTCATCATCAATTTCACGTATTTGCTTGACAAGGTCCGTTCCAAACAGGAATTAAGGCGTTTGTACATTAGTCGCCTTACATAGAGCAGCACATTTTTGATTGAGCGTTGGCCTGATGGCGATTTTTCTGATGCAATTTACCTCAAAAAATGCATCTCATAAGAGAGCCAAAATATCTTTTTGAGTTTGAGTAATCATGGTCCCTTTGACCACAGTGCCAAATGCAGTAATTGCTGCAGCCACCAGTTGGAGGACGTGTTGATGCCGAACCTCCTGTCCCCTCATAGAAGGACTCATGGGTGCCCAGATTGCTGGGTTCACCGTGGGCACTTTCAGTGATGCACAATTGACAGGTGTTTTATACTTGCATCATAGATTGCTGGAGCTGGTGAGTCACTAAATAACTGATATTGTTGGCAAGGTACTCCTCCATTGCCTCAGCAGTCCCCTCCGGAATAGCAAAACTCATTGCAATATCCGGGACACACGGAGCGTGGCTCTTGTGCTCTGATGTATGCACATGAGCAGGGACACCAGAATCAGGGTCAGCTTCATCCTGCCCTGCTTCTCCCAAGTCATACTGTAGGGAGGCATCCTCCAGTCCTAAACAAGGCGCTGGAAGGAAATCCCCTTGCTGATACTCCACATATTCCTCTTGATATGGGCCTTCTTAAACAGCTGTCTGGGGAATCACTGGGGCCTTTGACCCTTGATTTATCAAAGTTCGGAGCATCTTCTCCATATATTGCATGTCCCCCACATTATTTTATCATCTGGAGGGGAGTCTCCTTCTTCTTCAGACTCGTCTGACAAAACAGGTCTGATAGACTTTCCTTTTGCCTTTCTATGGCTAACAGTGGCCTCAGGCTCCCGAGTCCCTGGAGCTGGTATAGAAAGTTCACTCTCTAGTATAACGGCTGTCAGTAAAACGGCACCCGGTATCGGAACCGGCGTTGCCGCGCTAATCTCCCGACCCGGTCTAACTTGTGAATCTGCATCACCGTACCCACGCTTACTACAAACTTTCCTACCTGACCGCTTCATACCACCGACTCCTACTGACTTCTCGAGCCAGTCTGACGGAGTTAAATACCCTCAGGCAAATGTTTCAAAACCACTTACCTGCAAAGTTTCTACTTACCTCTTGTGGAGATGTGCCCTCCAGCCCGTTCAGTGCGACATGCGCGGACATAATGACGTGCATGCGCCTGGCGGGGCTTCTTCACGTAGTCGCTCATGTGAGTCCGAAGTAAAATCTAACAATGACAGACACAGCTATCTCAACTATATGATAGCTGCATTAAAGAGACATAAAATAATCTTTTAACCAGGCACATGGATATGTGTAGAACGGAGGGCTATGGATCATGTGCAGGCAGATGAAATTAGTTTACTTTGTCATCATCAGGAGGTATGCGTTGGTGAGCACTTCGGGACAAGTGATCACAATACCATTTGTTTCAATATAATTATGGAGAGAGTCAGAAATGGACCTAGGGTTGAGATTTTTGATTGGAGAAAGGCTGACTTTGAGGGAATGCGTAATGATTTAAATGGAGCGAATTGACACATTTAGTTTCATGGGAAGGATGTAGAAGAGAAATGGAGGACATTTAAAGGGGAAATTGTAAGAGTACAGAATCTTTATGTCCCTGTTCGGATGAAAGGAAATAGTAAAAATCGGAAGGAGCCATGTTTTTCAAGGGAAATTGGACACTTGGTTCGAAAAAAGAGAGATATCTACAATAATTGTAGGAGGCATGGAGTAAATGAGGTGCTGGATGAGTATAAAGAATTTTAAAAGAATCTTAAGAAATAAATAAGAAAAGCTAAAAAAAGATATGAGGTTGCTTTGGCAAGAAAGGTGAAAGTAAATCCAAAGGGTTTCTAAAGTTATATTAATAGCAAAAGGATAACGAGGGATAAAATTGGACCATTAGAGAGGCAGAATGGACAGCTATCTGCAGAGCCAAAAGAGATGGGGGAGATATTGAACAATTTCTTTTCTTCGGTACTCACCAAGGAGAAGGATATTGAACTCTGTGACGTAAGGGACAAAGTAGAGTAGCTATGGAAACTATGAGATTCAAAGACGAGGACGTACTGACATTTTTGAAAAATATAGAAGTGGATAAGTCTCCAGTTCCTGACAGGATATTTCCTAGGACATTGAGGGAAGTTAGTGTTGAAATAGCAGGGGCTATAACAGAAATATTTCAAATGTCATTAGAAACGGGAATCGTGCCGGAGGATTAGCGTACTGCGCATGTTGTTCCATTGTTTAAAAAGGGTTCAAAGAATAAACCTAGCAATTATAGGGTTACACAAAAAGCTGGAGAAACTCAGCGGGTGCAGCAGCATCTAAGGAGCGAAGGACATAGGCGACGTTTTGGGTCGAGACCCTTCTTCAGACTGGTCCCCCACTAGGAATTATAGACCTGGTAGTTTGACGTCAGTGGTGGGCAAATTAATGGAAAGGATACCTTCCATGACAGACAATATAGAGATAATATATAAAAGCATCTGGATAAACAGGGTCTGATCAAGAACAGTCAACATGGATTTGTGCCTGGAAGGTCATGTTTGACAAACCTTCCTGAATTTGTTGAAGAGGTTACTAGGGAAATTGAGGAGGGTAAAGCAGTGGATGTTGCCTATATGGATTTCAGTAAGGCCTTTGACGAGGTTCCCCATGGAAGGTTGGTTAAGAAGGTTCAATCTTCAGTCTGAAGAAGGGTCTCGACCCGAAACGTCGCCTATCTCCTTCACTCCTTAGATGCTGCTGCACCCGCTGAGTTTCTCCAGCTTTTTGTGTAACCCAAGGTTCAATCTTTGGTTGTTAATGGCGGAGTAGCAAGATGGATTCAACAGTGGCTGAATGGGAGATGCCAGAGAGTAATGGTGGATGGCTGTTTGTCACGGTGGAAGCCGGTGACCAGTGGGGTGCCTCAGGGATCTGTGTTGGGTCCACTGTTGTTTGTCATGTACATCAATTATCTAGATGATGGGGTGGCAAATTGGATAAGTAAGTATGCAGATGATACTGAGATAGGTGGTGCTGTGGATAATGAAGTAGATTTTAAAAGCCTACAGAGAGATTTGGGACATTTGGAAGAGTGGGCTGAAAGATGGCAGATGGAGTTTAATGCTGATAAGTGTGAGGTGCTACATCTTGGCAGGAGAAATCAAAATAGGACGTACATGGTAAATGGTAGGGAATTGAGGAATGCTGTGGAACAGAGGGATCTAGGAATAACTGTGCATAGTTCCTTGAAGGTGGAATCGAATGTAGATAGGGTGGTAAAGAAAGCTTTTGGTGTGCTGGCCTTTACAAATCAGAGCATTGAATATAGGAGTAGGGAAGTAATGTTAAATTGTACAAGGCATTGGTGAGACCAATTCTGGAGTATGGTGTACAATTTTGGTCGCCTAATTATAGGAAGGATGTCATCAAACAAGATTCAAAGAAGAGGGCATGCCATGAGAATTAAGGGACCGAAGTTTAGGGGTAACATGAAGGGGAACTTCTTTACTCAAAGAGTGGTGGCTGTGTGGAATGATCTTCTCGCAAAAGTGGGGGAGGCAGGATCGATTCTAACATTTGAAAGTAAAGTGGATAGATATATGGACGGGAAGGGAATTGAGTGGTATGGTCTGAGTGCAGGAAGATGGGACGAGGGGAAAATAAAAGGTCGGCACGGACTGGAAGGGCCGAGAAGGCCTGTTTCCGTGCTGCAATTGTTATATGGTTATATGGTTCGGCACAGACATTGTGGGTCGATGGGCCTGCTCTTGTGCTGTACCTTTCTGCATTCCATGTACATCTCCTTCCAACTGCTTCCTATAATGAGCCTGTTTTATTCCCCCAATTTTGCCCTCTCCATTGTATCTGTAGTGATGGTGTTTTTTTGTCGTGGATAGGAAGAACGTTACCAAGCGTTGGGGCAAGATGAAGATTTACAAGAATGCTGCCAGGACTCGAGGACCTGAGCTATAGGGAGAGGTTGAACAGGCTAGGACTCTCATCGGTAGACGGGGGCTGTGAGGGGGGAGGGGGCGGGGGGGGGGGGGGAGAGGGGGAGGTGAGAGGGGACAGGGAGAGGGGACGGGGAGGGTGTAGGGATGAGGAGGGGGTAGAGGGGTAGGGGAGAAGGGTAGGGAAAGGGGGAGGGGTAGTGAGTGGTAGGGGAGAGGGGGTGGGGACGGGACGAGAGTTGTTAGGGGAGGGGGTGGAAAGGGGGAGACATGGGGCAGGGGAGGAGGGAGGAGAGGATGAGGAGGTGGGGAGGGGGAGAGGGTTTGAGGGGGTGGGGGTGGGGAGGGGGGAGAGGGGGTGGGGGTGTGGAGGGGGGAGAGGGGGTGGGGACTGAGGGGGGGGGGGGCAGGGTTAGATAGGGAGATGGCAAGGGGGCAGAGGTGGGGAGAGTGTGAGAGGGGGAACCCAGTGTCCACACTGAGACCGTGACCGTGACCGTGACCGTGACCGTGCAGGAGGATTGTCACTGGACACTGTCCCACATAAAGATAGATAGATAGATAGATAGAGATCACTCTCTTTCTCTCTGTCTGTCTGTCTGTCTGCATCTCCAGACTCCTGTAGACGAGTCGTGCACTTACTGGCCCCGCCCCCTGCACCGTCACACTGACCCCGCCCCCCGCACCGTCACACTGACCCCGCCCCCTGCACCGTCACACTGACCCCGCCCCCCGCACCGTCACACTGACCCCGCCCCCTGTACCATCACACTGACCCCGCCCCCTGCACCGTCACACCCCCGGTCCGCTGACCCCGCCCCCTGTACCGTCACACTGAACCCGCCCCCTTCACCGTCACACCCCCAGCACGCTGACCCCGCCCCCGCACCGTCACACCCCCAGCCCCCTGACCCCGCCCCCTGCACCGTCACACCCCCAGCCCGCTGACCCCGTCCCCTGCACCGTCACACCCCCAGCCCCCTGACCCCGCCCCCTGCACCGTCACACCCCCAGTACACTGACCCCGCACCCTGCACCGTCACACCCCCAGCCCGCTGACCCCGCCCCCTGCACCGTCACACCCCCAGCCCGCTGACCCCGCACCCTGCACCGTCACAATGACCCCGCCCCCTGCACCGTCACACTGACCCCGCCCCCTGCACCGTCACACTGACCCCGCCCCCTGCACCGTCACACTGACCCCGCCCCCTGTACCGTCACAATAGCCCGCCCCCTGACCGTCACCATGACCCCGCCCCCTGCACCGTCACACAGTCCCCGCCCCCTGCACCGTCACACTGGCCCCGCCCCCTGCACCGTCACACCCCCAGCCCGCTGACCCCGCCCCGTGCAGCGTCACACCCCCAGCCCGCTGACCCCGCCCCCTGCACCGTCACAGCCCCAGCCCGCTGACCCCGCCCCCTGCACCGTCACACCCCCAGCCCGCTGACCCCGCCCCCTGCACCGTCACAGCCCCAGCCCGCTGACCCCGCCCCCTGCACCGTCACACTGACCCCGCCCCCTGCACCGTCACACCCCTCGCCCGCTGACCCCGCCCCCTGCACCGTCACACCCCTGCCCGTTCCATAGCCCCGCCCCCTGCACCGTTACACCCCAGCCCGCTGACACCGCCCCCTGCACCGTCACACCCCAGCTCGCTGACCCCGCCCCCTGCACCGTCACACCCCCAGCCCGCTGACCCCGCCCCCTGCACCGTCACACCCCTCGCCCGCTGACCCCGCCCCCTGCACCGTCACACCCCTGCCCGTTCCATAGCCCCGCCCCCTGCACCGTCACACACCCAGCCCGCTGACCCCGCCCCCTGTACCATCGCACTGACCCCGCCCCCTGCACCGTCACACCCCCAGCCCGCTGACCCCGCCCCCTGTACCGTCACACGCCTCAAACCCCCAGCCCGCTGGCCCCGCCCCCTGCACCGTCACACCCCCAGCCCGCTGACCCCGCCCCCTGTACCGTCACACGCCTCACACCCCCAGCTCGCTGACCCCGCCCCCTGCCCCGTCACACTGACCCCGCCCCCTGCACCGTCACACTGACCCCGCGCCCTGCACCGTCACACCCCCAGCCCGCTGACCCCGCCCCCTGCACCGTCACACCCCTCGCCCGCTGACCCCGCCCCCTGCATCGTCACACCCCCAGCCCGCTGACCCCGTCCCCTGCACCGTCACACCCCCAGCCCCCTGACCCCGCCCCCTGCACCGTCACACCCCCAGTACGCTGACCCCGCCCCCTGCACCGTCACACCCCCAGCCCGCTGACCCCGCCCCCTGCACCGTCACACCCCAGCCCGCTGACCCCGCCCCCTGCACCGTCACACCCCCAGCCCGCTGTCCCCGCCCCCTGCACCGTCACACTGACCCCGCCCCCTGCACCGTCACACTGACCCCGCCCCCTGCACCGTGACACCCCAGCCCGCTGACCCCGCCCCCTGCACCGTCACACTGACCCCGCCCCCTGCACCGTCACACCCCCAGCCCGCTGACCCCGCCCCCGCACCGTCACACCCCCAGCCCGCTGACCCCGCCCCTGCACCGTCACACCCCCAGCCCGCTGACCCCGCCCCCTGCACCGTCACACCCCCAGCCCGCTGACCCCGCACCCTGCACCGTCACAATGACCCCGCCCCCTGCACCGTCACACTGACCCCGCCCCCTGCACCGTCACACTGACCCCGCCCCCTGCACCGTCACACCCCAGCCCGCTGACCCCGCCCCTGCACCGTCACACCCCCAGCCCGCTGACCCCGCCCCTGCACCGTCACACCCCCAGCCCGCTGACCCCGCCCCCTGCACCGTCACACCCCCAGCCCGCTGACCCCGCACCCTGCACCGTCACAATGACCCCGCCCCCTGCACCGTCACACTGACCCCGCCCCCTGCACCGTCACACTGACCCCGCCCCCTGCACCGTCACACTGACCCCGCCCCCTGTACCGTCACAATGGCCCGCCCCCTGCACCGTCACCATGACCCCGCCCCCTGCACCGTCACACAGTCCCCGCCCCCTGCACCGTCACACTGACCCCGCCCCCTGTACCGTCACACCCCCAGCCCGCTGACCCCGCCCCCTGCAGCGTCACACCCCCAGCCCGCTGACCCCGCCCCCTTGACCGTCACAGCCCCAGCCCGCTGACCCCGCCCCCTGCACCGTCACACCCCCAGCCCGCTGACCCCGCCCCCTGCACCGTCACAGCCCCAGCCCGCTGACCCCGCCCCCTGCACCGTCACACTGACCCCGCCCCCTGCACCGTCACACCCCTCGCCCGCTGACCCCGCCCCCTGCACCGTCACACCCCTGCCCGTTCCATAGCCCCGCCCCCTGCACCGTTACACCCCAGCCCGCTGACCCCGCCCCCTGCACCGTCACACCCCAGCTCGCTGACCCCGCCCCCTGCACCGTCACACCCCCAGCCCGCTGGCCCCGCCCCCTGCACCGTCACACGCCTCACACCCCCAGCTCGCTGACCCCGCCCCCTGCACCGTCACACTGACCCCGCCCCCTGCACCGTCACACTGACCCCGCGCCCTGCACCGTCACACCCCCAGCCCGCTGACCCCGCCCCCTGCACCGTCACACCCCTCGCCCGCTGACCCCGCCCCCTGCACCGTCACACCCCCAGCCCGCTGACCCCGCCCCCTGCACCGTCACACCCTCAGACCGCTGACTCCGCCCCCTGCACCGTCACACCCCTCGCCCGCTGACCCCGCCCCCTGCATCGTCACACCCCGAGCCCGCTGACCCCGCCCCCTGCATCGTCACACCCCCAGTACGCTGACCCCGCCCCCTGCACCGTCACAGCCCCAGCCCGCTGACCCCGCCCCCTGCACCGTCACACTGACCCCGCCCCCTGCACCGTCACAGCCCCAGCCCGCTGACCCCGCCCCCTGCACCGTCACACTGACCCCGCCCCCTGCACCGTCACACCCCTCGCCCGCTGACCCCGCCCCCTGCACCGTCACACCCCTGCCCGTTCCATAGCCCCGCCCCCTGCACCGTTACACCCCAGCCCGCTGACCCCGCCCCCTGCACCGTCACACCCCAGCTCGCTGACCCCGCCCCCTGCACCGTCACACCCCCAGCCCGCTGACCCCGCCCCCTGCACCGTCACACCCCTCGCCCGCTGACCCCGCCCCCTGCACCGTCACACCCCTGCCCGTTCCATAGCCCCGCCCCCTGCACCGTCACACACCCAGCCCGCTGACCCCGCCCCCTGTACCGTCGCACTGACCCCGCCCCCTGCACCGTCACACCCCCAGCCCGCTGACCCCGCCCCCTGTACCGTCACAATGGCCCGCCCCCTGCACCGTCACCATGACCCCGCCCCCTGCACCGTCACACAGTCCCCGCCCCCTGCACCGTCACACTGACCCCGCGCCCTGCACCGTCACACCCCCAGCCCGCTGACCCCGCCCCCTGTACCGTCACACGCCTCACACCCCCAGCCCGCTGACCCCGCCCCCTGTACCGTCACACGCCTCACACCCCCAGCTCGCTGACCCCGCCCCCTGCACCGTCACTCTGACCCCGCCCCCTGCACCGTCACACTGACCCCGCGCCCTGCACCGTCACACCCCCAGCCCGCTGACCCCGCCCCCTGCACCGTCACACCCCTCGCCCGCTGACCCCGCCCCCTGCATCGTCACACCCCCAGCCCGCTGACCCCGCCCCCTGCACCGTCACACCCCTCGCCCGCTGACCCCGCCCCCTGCACCGTCACACCCCTCGCCCGTTGACCCCGCCCCCTGCACCCTCACACCCCTCGCCCGCTGACATAGCCCCGCCCCCTGCACCGTTACACCCCAGCCCGCTAACCCCGCCCCCTGCACCGTCACACCCCTCGCCCGCTGACCCCGCCCCCTGCATCGTCACACCCCCAGCCCGCTGACCCCGCCCCCTGCACCGTCACACCCCTCGCCCGCTGACCCCGCCCCCTGCACCGTCACACCCCTCGCCCGTTGACCCCGCCCCCTGCACCCTCACACCCCTCGCCCGCTGACATAGCCCCGCCCCCTGCACCGTTACACCCCAGCCCGCTGACCCCGCCCCCTGCACCGTCACACCCCTCGCCCGCTGACCCCGCCCCCTGCATCGTCACACCCCCAGCCCGCTGACCCCGCCCCCTGCACCGTCACACCCCTCGCCCGCTGACCCCGCCCCCTGCACCGTCACACCCCTCGCCCGTTGACCCCGCCCCCTGCACCCTCACACCCCTCGCCCGCTGACATAGCCCCGCCCCCTGCACCGTTACACCCCAGCCCGTTGACCCCGCCCCCTGCACCGTCACACCCCCAGCCCGCTGACCCTGCCCCCTGCACCGTCACACCCCCAGCCCGCTGACCCCGCCCCCTGCACCGTCACACTGACCCCGCCCCCTGCACCGTCACACCCACAGCCCGCTGACCCCGCCCCCTGCAGCGTCACACCCCCAGCCCGCTGACCCCGCCCCCTGCACCGTCACAGCCCCAGCCCGCTGACCCCGCCCCCTGCACCGTCACACCCCCAGCCCGCGGACCCCGCCCCCTTCACCGTCACAGCCCCACCCCGCTGACCACGCCCCCTGCACCGTCACACTGACCCCGCCCCCTGCACCGTCACACCCCTCGCCCGCTGACCCCGCCCCCTGCACCGTCACACCCCTGCCCGTTCCATAGCCCCGCCCCCTGCACCGTTACACCCCAGCCCGCTGACCCCGCCCCCTGCACCATTACACCCCAGCCCGCTGACCCCGCCCCCTGAACCGTCACACCCCCAGCTCGCTGACCCCGCCCCCTGCACCGTCACACCCCCAGCCCGCTGACCCCGCCCCCTGCACCGTCACACCCCCTGCACCGTCACACCCCCTGTCCGTTCCACAGCCCCGCCCCCGTTCCACATCCCCGCCCCCGTTCCACAGCCCCGCCCCTGTTCCACAGCCCCGCCCCCGTTCCACAGCCCCCACCTCCAAGGCCCCCTCTCCCCTCCCCTACCCTCCCCTCCCCCGCAGAGCAGGAGCTGCAGCTCCGCGCCCATTCAGCCCGTCGCTTCCGTCCGTGCCAGCCCCCACAGCAGCCATTCCCACCGGCACTGTTCCCTCATCCCCACCACAGCCCTCCCGCTCATTCCCACCCACACAGAGAGACTGGCTGTCCTTTCATTCTATTTGCCCTTAACCCAAACTACAAAGAGTAACCCATCAGCGATAACACATTTATCTCATGATTCTATGAGCAAGATGAGCAAGATGTCCCATCTACTCCAGTCCTGCATTTGGCCCATATCCGTCTGGACCTTTCCTATCCACATACCTGTCTATGATTCTTTTTTTTTTGTTTAATTTCTTTTATTAGAAGTAATCGATTTACAATATTGTAAACAGCTTTACAAACATCAACTTAATTCCAAATTTTTTTTAAATAACCCATTGAAAGTTATTATCTTCTATTTTTTAGGAAAAAAAGATAGAGATAGAGTAGTTTTAAATCAATAAGAGAGTGATTAAATAATAATTTGATTATATAAAAGAGAAAAAGAAAATAGAAAAAGTAAATAAGGTTAACAGAGAATTAAAAAACATTATATATATATATATAAATGAAAAACAACCAAATATGTTTTATCTAAAACTATTACAAATAATAGTATCAATGAAGACATGCTTATTAATCCTAGTATAAGAATATGTTATTCTCATCAAGTCCCGCAGGGTACCCGTCAAGCTGTGTTGTCAAGAGCAGCTACTTCTCTAGGTACTGTATATATGGAGACTGTATATATATTTGTCCAATAGGACAATTCTGATTCTTTCTAATTGTAACGTCTCCAAATTTCTGCCGCCCACATTTTAATTGTGGGGGTTAAAGTTCCCTTCCAAAATTTCAATATTAATTTTTTCCCTATTATCAAACAGTAATCAAAGAAATGTCTTTGATTTACTGTAAGGACCGAATTTGAATCCAAAATTCCAAGTATTAATATCTTTGGGTCTGGATCCAATCTAATTTTAAGAACCTCAGAGATAACCTTAAAAATTTCTGTCCAGTAATGATTCAATTTGGAACATGTAGCAAAACTGTGTGTTAAATTTGCTTCTAAATTCTTACATTTATCACAAATTGCAGAGAGATTGGGAAAGATACTATTTAATTTAGTTTTTGAGTAATGTAATCTATATAATACTTTAAATTGTATCAATGTATGTCTGGCATTTAACGAACACCGATGTATTTGCTGTAAACTTTCTTCCCAGATTTCTTTTGTTATGGATAACCCAATTTCTTTTTCCCATGCTTGCCGATATGTTTCAGTTGTTGGTTTCTCCTTATCCAAAATTATGTTATATATATATGCTATTAATTTTTCTGTATTTGGGTGTAAATTAAACACGTCATCTAATAATCCTGGTACTTTATTTTTGTAATCTTGTGTGTTGGATTTTATATAATCTCTAATTTGTAAGTACCTAAACAAATGTTGCGGAGACAGTCCGTAAATATCTTGTAACTCTTGAAATAAAAGAAATTTTCCTTTTCTATAAAGGTGTTCTATCCTTTTAATTCCTAAATCATCCCAATGTCTAAACCCTCCATCCAATATAGAGGGTTTAAATAATGGGTTATTCATTATTGGTAGTCTGAGTGAAAGATTATCTAATTGTAAAGTCTTAACTATTTGTTTCCAAATACGTCTATTATTATAAATTATAGGGTTATCCCTATACATTTTTTTTTGTACTTCCTTTGGAGCAAAGAGAATCGAGCCTACCTTATAAGATAAACAATCTTCCTTTTCCATCTTTAACCACATTGGTTCCTGATCCACATTTACCCACCAAAAATTCATATTCTTAATCTGAACTGCCCAAAAGTAATATAAAAAATTTGGAAGTGCTAATCCTCCATTTATCTTAGATTTACATAAATGTTTTTTACTTATTCTATGATTTTTATAATCCCAAATAAAACTATAAATAATATTATCTTTTTTTTAAAAAAAAGTCTTTGGTAGAAAAAAAGGAATAGCCTGAAACAAATATAATAATTGTGGTAAAAACACCATCTTTATAGCATTTATTCTACCAATCATGGATATAGGAAGTGTTTTCCAATACAGAATATTTTTTTAAAGTTTATCTAATAATAGAGGGTAATTAGATTTAATTAGCGAATTAAAAGATCTAGTTACATTAATTCCTAAATATTTAAATTTGTCTTTAACTAATTTTAATGGATATTGTTGTAGTATGTTTAAATTAATTCCTGTTATAGGCATAATATCACTTTTGTTCCAATTAATCCTAAATCCTGAAAATGTACCAAATTTAGTTATAACATTAAACAGCTTTGGTATACTAATTTCCGGTTTTGTAATATAAATCAACACGTCATCTGCATATAAAGATATTTTGTTGGTTGTAGTGTCGGTATTATAGCCATAGATTTCAGGTTCAGATCTGATTCTTTCCGCCAAAGGCTCTATCATCAAAGCGAATAGTAAAGGCGATAATGGACATCCCTGTCTACATCCCCTAAAGAGTTTAAATTTAGCTGACAACATTTGATTAGTTAAGATTCTTGCCGTTGGATTCGAGTATAGAATTCTTATCCATTTACAGAATCTATCCCCCAATTGATACTTTTCCATTATATTAAATAAATATAACCATTCCACCTGATCGAATGCTTTTTCCGCATCTAGCGATATAACTGCTAGTTCCCCATCCCGTACTTTTTTTGAATATATAATATTAAACAAGCGTCTAAGATTATGGGATGAATAGCGTTTTGGAATAAAACCTGTTTGATCATGATGTATTAATTTAGAAATCACTAAACTTAATCTCTGAGATAAAACTTTAGTTAATATTTTTTGGTCTGTATTTAGAAGTGCGATCGCTCTATATGATCCTGGATCTTCCAAATCCTTATCTACCTTAGGTATAAGTGTAATTGTGGATTCGTTTAAAGAATCTGGTAATTTGCCTTGTTCGTATGCATATCTATATACTGTATGTAGTCTTGGGGAAATCAAGTCTTGAAATTTTTTATAAAATTCGGCACTCAGGCCATCAGGGCCCGCTACTTTTCCATTCTTTAACAAACTAATTGATTCTTCAATATCCTTTACTGTTATTTCAGCATTTAACAAATGTCTACCTTCCTGATCTAGATTGTTAATTTGACACTCTTGTAGAAATGTATCCATACCAACTGTTTGGCCTGTTACCTTAGATGAATAAAGATTTTGATAGTATTGTAAAAATCTGTCATTAATATCTTTTGGTATCGTCAATATATTTCCATCCGTAGCTCTAATTTTTCATCTTCTGATTTTCTAAGCTGTCGTGCTAACAGTTTTTGTGGTTTGTCTCCAAACTCAAAGTACACTTGCTTGGTTTGTTGAAATAGTTTAATGACTTGGTTAGAATATATTTTATTAAGTCTATATTTTGCTATTGCAATTTTATTACTTAGCTCTTTAGAAGGGTGTTTTATGTTTTCACTGTCTAGTTGTTTTATCTCATTTTCTAACTTTTGTTCCATCTTTCTATTTTCTTTATTAAAATGAGCCTGTGCTGATATTATTGCACCACGCATAAACGCTTTAAATGTGTCCCAAAGTAACGCTGGTGAAACCTCAGGTTTGTCATTAGTTTCAAAAAATAATTTAATCTGTTCCATTACGTATTTACAACAGTCTTTATCCTTTAATATCTGGGGATTAAATCTCCAAGTAGTCGTTTTATTAAGTATATCTTTTAGTTTTATCTTGAATGTTAGTGGCGCATGATCTGAAATAATAATATTATGATATTTTGCGTCATTTGTAAAAGGTAGTAATTTTGAGTCTACTAAAAAATAATCTATCCTGGAGTAGGTTCCATATACAGGCGAAAAAAACGAGTATTCTCGTCCGGATGGATTATCTAGCCTCCAAATATCTTTAACATTCGATGTACTTATAAAAGAATTTATAAGTTTACTTGAATTAGAGGTAGCTTTCCTTTTTGTAGAAGACCTGTCTAGGTAGCTATCTAAGGTGCAATTAAAATCACCCCCAATAATTAAATTATATTGAGTGGAAATAGGAATATTATTAAATATTTTCTTAAAAAATAATGGATTATCAAAATTAGGGGCGTATATATTCACCAAAATTACTTTCTGTGAATATAATTCCCCTGTAATTATTACATATCTACCCTCTTTATCCTCTATTATAGAAGTTTGTTTAAAGGGTATACCTTTCCGAATAATTATTGCGACGCCTCGAGATTTGTGTATAAATGAAGAGTGATATACCTTAGAAATCCATTTTGCTGTTAATCTATGTTGAGCATCTCTTTTAAGGTGCGTCTCTTGGAGGAAATCACGTCTGATTTCAATCTGTTCAACAGTGCTAGCACCTTTCCCCTTTTAATTGGTTCGTTAATTCCCTTCACATTCCAACTACAGAAGGTAATTCCACCCCCCACAGTCTTCACATTCATGTCTTGCATTTTACTGTTAGGGTGTTTTTTTTTGGAGTAGCCTTCTCGACCCCTCCAGCCTACCGGTATACCCAAACGCCAACCCGATGAGAATTTCTATCCACAGTAATCCATATACATATCTTCTTAAAGCAATTATACAATATCGCTTATAACTACATTCATATAACATATAACACAAAATCAAATATTTAATATATAAGAAAAAATACAGAGTGTAATTAAAAAGAGAAAAAAGGGTGTTAACAGGGTGCCCAGAAAAAAAAGAAACTACACTGATATATTGTGTTAGTGACTATTAGCGTGGCTATTAATCTAGTGACTTCCGTTTTTTTTTTAAAAAGATGTTAATTATTCCAGCTCCTGTCTATAATGCTGTGTCTATTGGGGTGGGGTACTAACTTTAAGTACTTAGTAATTATTTCTATTATTCATATTACTAATTACTAATTGCTAGTTATTACTTTCTATTATAATTAATATTATAATAAGTAATACTATATTAGGGGGACAATTGAATTTTACTAATTAATACCAAACTATAACAACATGTCCATTATTGCCCCTCTTTCTTGATGAATAATTCATAACTGCAGGTCGATGTTAAATGTTCATTCTTCTCCTTCTTCTCCTTCCTCGCTTGCTTCTTCTTCTGCTTCCTCTTCTGCCTTCTTCTGTATGTTTCGAGCGAATTCCAGTGCTTTGGTATGCTTAACAAAGCGGTATTCCTTGTTGTCATAGGTCACTCTCAGTGTTGCTGGGTACATCAAACCATATCTGAGATCCTTTATATCCTTCATATTCCGTAGAATACCTCTTGTTTCTGTAAATAAAGATCTTCTTTTAGCCACTTCCGCCGGGTAGTCTCTGAAGATGCTGATGTTATCTCCTTCGTATTTCAAATTCCTCTTTCTTATTATTATCTTCATCATTTCTTCAAAATCATGATCATGGGCCACCTTTACAATTGTTTGTCTTGGCGGTGCACCTTTCCCAGGGACCCGTCTTAAAGCCCTGTGAGCACGGCCCAACAGGGGTTCTTGATCCAAATCCAGAATGTCCTTTAGGAGTTTTGCAGCAAATTTTCGCGGGTCTTGATTTCCTTCCCGCCCCTCGGTCACTCCTACGATACGTAAATTCTTACGTCTTTGTCGTCCCTCCAGATCAATACATTTCTCATTTATTTTATGTAGTAGCTCTGAGAGACGTTTATTCTCGTTTTGTAGCTTCTCATTTTCCTTGGCACTTGTTACAGCAAAGTTAGTCAATTCTTTAATTACATCATTGTGCTGGTCAAGTAAAATTGAGATAGGATCAATCTTCGCATCCAGCATTTGCTCCGTCTCAGCAATCTTGTCGTTTATCTCAGCCATCCGGTTTTGAAACTCAGCATCCGCCTTTATTTTCCACTCATTCATCATAATCTTTACCGTTTCTGTAGCTTCTTTTTTTAGTTCTTCTTTAATTCTCTCTTGAGACTCCTGGATATCCGTTCTTAGCAGTTTTATTTCATTTTTATATTCCTTCTTCAAATCTTTCATTTCTTTCATCAGTTTCTTCATTTCACCAAGCCGAGAATTTTTAAGTTCTTCCATTTCACTTTTTCTTTGTGAAATCTCTTCCTGGGAGGCAGCCAAACTCAAGCCCGAGGCTTTGAGGCCTGCCTCCCTTCTAGGTCCTTTTTTTGTCGGTGGGGGGGGGGAGGAGGGATGCATTTTGAATTTCTTACCGAAGTCGCGCGCCTGATGACGTCACGATGCTTGCAATCGCACCGGAGCCGTTTAGAATCGCTCTCCTACGGTAAGTACCGTTAGTAGCCTCCTTTAACCCCCGATTTTTTTCAGATTTTCTGCGGAGCTGATCTGGCGCTGTTCTCTCTCAGAACATGGCGCCACCGGAAGTCATACCTGTCTATGATTCTATGAGCAAGATGTCCCATCTACTCCAGTCCTGCATTTGGCCCATATCCGTCTAGACCTTTCCTATCCACATACCTGTCTATGATTCTATGAGCAAGATGAGAAAGATGTACCATCTACTCCAGTCCTGCATTTGGCCCATATCCGTCTGGACCTTTCCTATCCACATACCTGTCTATGATTCTATGAGCAAGATGAGCAAGATGTACCATCTACTCCAGTCCTGCATTTGGCCCATATCCATCTGGACCTTTCCTATCCACATACCTGTCTATGATTCTATGAGCAAGATGTCCCATCTACTCCAGTCCTGCATTTGGCCCATATCCGTCTGGACCTTTCCTATCCTCATACCTGTCTATGATTCTATGAGCAAGATCAGCAAGATATACCATCTACTCCAGTCCTGCATTTGGCCCATATCCATCTGGACCTTTCCTATCCACATACCTGTCTATGATTCTATGAGCAAGATGTACCATCTACTCCAGTCCTGCATTTGGCCCATATCCATCTGGACCTTTCCTATCCACATACCTGTCTATGATTCTGTGAGCAAGATGTGCAAGATGTCTCACCTTAAACTGCCGTCCTCTGGTTCCCGATTCCTCGACGTAATGACGAACTAGAAGCATTACAGGAAGAGTGTGTAGGAAGGAACTGCAGATGCTGATTTAAACCGAAGACAGACACTAAAAGCTGGAGTAACTCAGTGGAACAGGCAGCATTTCTGGAGAGAAGGAATGGGTGACATTTCGGCTCATGACCCTCCTTCAGACCTTTGGGTTAAAGACTCTGTGCATTACCAGTATGGGTTTGTGATGCAGGAGAACATGCAAACTCCACACAGAGAGCACCCAAGGGCAGGATTGAACCCAGCTCACTGGGAACCAGAGGCATCAACTGCTGTGTCACTTTGCCTTCCAAAGAGAGAAAAAATGTGGCTAACAATTGGTTAACAAATTAAATTAAAGAAATACTAGCATAGAAATTATTTTATTGTCTTTTAACAACAGTAAAAATAAATCATTGCAAATTCCGTTTGGTGAAAGTCTCATTAGTTCATGTTATCAGAGCAGAATTAGGCCTGAATTAACCACTGACATCTGCGCCAATCTCAGCCTTAAAAATACCCACTGACTTGGTCTCTTCAGCGTTCTGTGGCAATGAATTCCACAGATTCTCCACCCTCTGTGCAAGTTCACAAGTTCACGTTCGAGGAGTAGAATTAGGCCATTTGGCCCATCAAGTCAACTCCGCCTTTCAATCAGGACTGATCTCTCCCGCCTTATTCAATTTTCCTGCCTGCTCCCATAATCCCTGACACCCGTTCTGATCAGGAATTTGTCTGTCTCAGCCTTAAAATATACACTGACTTGGCCTCCACAGCTCTCTGTGGCAATGAGTTCCACAGATTCACCACCCCCTGACTAAAGAGGTTCCTCCTCACCACCTTTCTAAAAGAGCACCCTTTAATTCTGAGACTGTGACCTCTGGTCCCAGACTCTCCCACAAGTAGAAACATCCTTTCCACATCCACTCTATCTATGCTTCCCCTGTGACCTTTGCTCCATGGTGGCACTGGCTGACATGGTCTGACTTTAGTTTAGTGTAGTTTATTGTCACGTGTACCAAGGTACAATGAAAAGCGTTTTGTACACTCCAGTCGGCGGAAAAACTACACATGATTACAATCAAGCCGTCCACAGTGTACAGACACATGTTAAAGGGAATAACGTTTAGTGCAAGCTAGAGCCAGTAATGTCCGAAAAAAAGATAGTCCAAGGATCTCCATTGAGGCAGATAGTAGTTCAGGACCACACTCTAGTTGTTGGTGGGATGGTTCAGTTGCCTGATAACAGCTGGGAAGAAACTGTCCCTGAATCTGATGGTGTGTGTATTCACACTTCTGTACCTCTTGCCTCATGGGAGAGGGGAGAAGAGGGAGTGGCCAGGGTGTGACTGGCCCTTGATTGTGCTGCTGGCCTTGCCGAGGCAGCGTGAGGTGTAGATGGAGTCAACGGAAGGGAGGTTGGTTTGTGTGACAGTCCGGGCTGCGTCCACAACTCTACAATTTCTTGCGGTCTTGGATGGAGCTGTTCCCAAACCGTGCCGTGATGCATCCCGATAAAATGCCTTCCGCGACGCCTCAAGAAGTTAATGAGAGCTGTTGGGGACATGCCGAACTTCCCAAGCCTTGCCCATGGCTTCCATGTGTTTGAGGATGTTCACAGCTGTGATTCAATTGCGCTGCTGCAATTAAGAATTTCATTTTTCTATCTGGGACAAAGGACAATAAAACACTCTTGACTCTTGACTCTTAACCCTTGACACTCAACTCTTGACCCTTGACTTGACTCTTGAGCCTTGAGCCTTGACCCTTGGAGCCAGCACCGCCATTTAATGTGATCATGGCTGTGATCATGGACTCTTGATTCTTGTCACTTGACCCTTGACGTGTCTGTTGCGGGACGATGTGCTGGTGATATTTAGTCCCCTGGCCCTGCATCTTCCTGGGTGGGGAGTCAGTGAGGGTGGGGAGGGGACAGACGCCACTATGCACAGGCCGCAGTGGTGAGAGCCAGCGCTGGGATCTCAGGGTTCCCCAGCAGCAAGCACCAGGTAGCCGTGTATCCCAGCAGGGCGGTGGTGTACCCCAGCAGGGCGGCTGTGGACTAGGGCTGGGCATAGGGGTGGCGGAGAGCCAGGAAGAGGGTGAGAATGCCGAGTGCGGCCCACAGGAGGCCGGAGGGGGCAGCGGGGAGGAGGCACAGGCCGACGTACCCCAGGGCCCCACAGCACCATCTCCACAGCCCCGGAGCCCTGCAGAGGCCCAGCAGAGAGCAGCAGGAGCCGGCAACTCCCAGCACAGCGCAGCACACCCACCAGGCCCACACGTCCGTGTCCGAGAGCCACAGCAGGCCGAGCAAACCCCCCCAGCTCAGCACTAGCAGAAGAGGATGGGCTGGACCTCTCCACACCACAGCCACGCAGGCAGCGACCACGCACATCCCAGCAGGTCCAGCACAGGCCAGCAGGAGGCAGGAGAGCCCCACGAAGCCCAGCGCCCCACAGGAATCACAGCAGGCCTGGGCCAGGCGGGTGGGCCCCAGCAGAGACCAGCAGAGGCCGCCGGATCCCAGCAGGGCACAGCAGACCAGGTAGAGCTCGGCTCTGCCCGGAGAGGCCACGGGCAGAGCCAGGAGCAGCGCCAGGCCCAGCCATTCCCAACGCCGGCTGTCCCAGCCCCTTCCTCCAGCACCTCCAGATGCCCCCACCTCGAGGGGCCGCTGCAGAGGGCCCAGGGCCTGCGAGAGGGAGGGGACCACGGGCAAGCTGATCACTGGAGGCACAGACATGGGACATCCCACCACGGACATAGAAGGTGACCAGCAGCCCCCTCCAACCCAGCCCAGCTCCAGCTCCAGTAGCCCTGGGCAATGGTGCCAAGCTGGAAAGGGCACACAGAAGATTTACCAGGATGTTGCCAGGACTAGAGGGTGCGAGATATAGGGAGAGGTTGAATAGGCTGGGACTCTATTCCCTGGAGCGCAGGAGGGTGAGGGGGGATCTGAAAGAGGTACTAAATCATGAGAGGAATAGTTGCACAAAGTGTCTTGTCCAGAGTAGGGAATCGAGGACCAGAGGACATAGGTTTAAGGTGAAGGGGTAAAGATTCAATAGCAACACGTGTCCATGCCGTGTCACTCTATGATTCTCGGACTGTGTCTCTACTGGTCCGGGGGGGGGGGGGGTGGGGGTGGGGACGGTGTGTTGTCTCCGTTGGGGGGGGGGGGGGGTGGGGGGTGGGGACGGTGTGTTGTCTCCATTGGGGGGGTGGGGAGGTGGGGAGGTGGGGAGGTGTGTTATTTCCGTTGGGGGGGGGGGGTGGGGGGGTGTGTTGTCTCCGTTGGGGGGGGAAGATGGGGGCGATATCCCCCTCCCTGCCGAGCCCCTCTCTCACCCACCCCCGGGCCCACCTTCACTATCCAGGCGGGGCAGGGGTCCGACTCTGTGGGTCTCCGGGCAACTGGTGACCCCGGGTGGAGTGGGCAGCGGTCGGGTTCAGCGGCTGCCACTCGGAGCCTGTAACAGAACGGGAAACGTGTGAAAGTGCTGATCATCCCTCTAGATCATAGACTCACCCTGCACCAAAACAGGCCCTTCGGCCCAACACCGCCATGCTGTCCAACATGCCCCATCGAAGCTAGTCCCAGTGAGTATAGAGGGAGTGGACCGGGCGTGGGGGAACCAACGTGAGGGAGGGGGGAGGGGCGGGGACAGAACAAAGGGGGGCGGGGCTACTTTGTGACTGTCAGCGCCCTTTATGTGGGCACTATTTGCATACCTTGTGTCGGCAAGCAAAGAATTTCACTGTTACTTGTCACATGTACTTAATGTGTCAATATGTACATAATCTATGAACCACTGTTGTATAACGTTAGTACCTCCACCAATGTAAAGCACTTTGGCCAACAAGAATTGTTTTTTAAATGTGCTATAGAAATAAAAGTGACTCGACTTGACTGACATCTGACGATAAAGTATTCATTCATTCATTCATTCATTCATTCATTCATTCATTCATTCGTGGAGCGGCTGCCTCACAGCGACCACTGCCTACTCCACCCGGGGGCACCAGAGGTCGGGGTTCCATCCTGACCTCAGTGCTCTCTGAGTGGGTGGAGTTTGCACGCTCTCCCTGTGACCGCGTGGGTACCTTCCGGGTGTTCCGATTTCCTCCCACATCCCAAAGACGTGCGAGTTTGTGAGTTCATTGGCCCTCTGCAAATTGCGCCTAGTGTGTAGGGAGTGGATGAGAACATGGGATAGCGTAGAACTAGTGTGACCGGGTGATGGCTGGTAAGTGTGGGCCAAAGGGCCTGTTTCTGTGCTGTACCTTTCACCCTCAGCCTCCTATGCTCCATTTTATCTAACCGCTCCCTATAACTTCTTCTGCAGTTGTATAGGGCTCTGGTGAGACCACATCTGGAGTATTGTGTACAGTTTTGGTCTCCTAATTTGAGGAATGCCATCCTTGTGATTGAGGCAGTGCAGCGTAGGTCACGAGGTTGATCCCTGGGATGGCGGGATTGTCATACGAGGAAAGATTGAAAAGACTAGGCTTGTATCCACTGGAGTTTAGAAGGACGAGGGGGGGATCTTATAGAAACATATAAAATTATAAAAGGACTGGACAAGCTAGACGCAGGAAAAATGTTCCCAATGTGGGGCGAGTCCAGAACCAGGGGCCACAGTCTTAGAATAAAGGGGAGGTCATTTAAGACTGAGGTGAGAAAAAACTTTTTCACCCAGAGAGTTGTGAATTTGTGGAATTCCCTGCCACAGAGGGCAGTGGAGGCCAAATCACTGGATGGATTTAAGAGAGATTTGGATAGAGGTCTAGGGGCTAGTGGAGTCAAGGGATATGGGGAGAAGGCAGGCACAGGTTATTGATAGGGGATGATCGGCCATGATCACATTATAACCATATAACCATATAACAATTACAGCACGGAAACAGGCCATCTCGGCCCTTCAAGTCCATGCCAAACAACTTTTTTCCCTTAGTTCCACCTGCCTGCACTCATACCATAACCCTCCATACCCTTCTCATCCATATGCCTATCCAATTTATTTTTAAATGATACCAACGAACCTGCCGCCACCACTTCCACTGGAAGCTCATTCCACACCGCTACCACTCTCTGAGTAAAGAAGTTCTCCCTCATGTTACCCTTACATCTCTGTCCCTTAATTCTAAAGTCATGTCCTCTTGTTTGAATCTTCCCTATTCTCATAGGGAAAAGCTTGTCCACATCAACATTGAATGGCGGTGCTGGCTCGAAGGGCCGAATGGCCTCCTCCAGCACCTATTGTCTATGTTTCTATGTTTCTATGTTTCTAAGTGAAGCCCACAAGCCCAGGTAACACTGGGGTGAATTTTTTTGGTGCCCATTCCAACTCCATGTCCAATGTGGTAGGAGATAGGGATGGAGTGGGTTTATTGTTACCAGGACCAAAAGCATCAAACGCCTGCCATCACCTCCCATCTAAGATAGACACAAAATGCTGGAGTAACTCAGCGGGACAGGCAGCAAGTCTGGAGAGAAGGAATGGGTGACGTTTCGGGTCGACACCCTTCTTCAGACTGGGTCAGGAGAGAGGAAGCTATAGAGATAATGATGTATAAGGTGTGAAACCTGGACATCAAAGGGAGTTGAGGTCAAGGAATATATAGAATCCCCTTTGATATCTCCTTTTTACACCTCAAACTTCCTTATCTCTGTGTCTATCACTCCCCTGACTCAGCCTGAAGATGGTCTCAACCTGAAAAGTCATGTAATCTTTTTCTCCACAGATACTGCCTGGCATGCTGAGTTACTCCAACACTGTGCTTTTCACAAAACTCCAGCACCTGCAGTTCCTTGTGTCTGCAGATTTTCCTTCATACCCTAGACAGACACAAAAAGCTGGAGTGACTCAGCGGGTCAGGCAGCTTCTCTGGTGAAAAGGAATGGGAGATATTTCAGATCGAGACCCTTCTTCAGACTGAGAGTCAGGGGAGAGGGAAACGAGAGATGTTGGCGGTAAATAGGACAAATGAATGAAAGCAACGATGAACAAGGAAAGGTAGACCCACAATAGAAGAGATACAAAGTGTGAAACTAGCAAGACAACAGCTCCGGGCTTCCTCCACTGTCAGAGTGAGGCCAAATGCAAATTGGAGGAACAGCATCTCATATTTCCCTTGGGCAGCTGACACCCCAGCGGCATGAATATTGATTTCTCCAACTCCAAGTAACTCTTGCATCCCCTCTCTCTCCCTCTCCCCCCACCCTAGTCATCCTACTAGTTTCACTGTTATCCTGTGGAGTTCCACTGTCTGTCTAACTCATTATCACCTATCCCACATTACGGGCTCCACATTTCCTTGATTATCACATATGTTCCAAATTAAAATGCTGTTTTCTCCTGCCTGTCGGAGGCGAACTTCCTCGGGCTGCCAGCTGCTGCAGAACAATCAACCAGACTTTCGTTCTCCATATGTTTTTTTTTTTAAATTGCGGGACAATTTAATCGCTGGATTAAAATAAAAAGCTACTTCTAATGCCGTTAACGCCCACAACGTGACGGATCTCGTAGGGGACAAAACACTGGGTAAGTCGTCTATTTTACATATAAACTTGTTTGGGATGACTTTAATCAAAACTCTGGCCCCATACGAACCGACAGTCTTTTTTCCTGCCAATATGAGGTTCAAATTCACCGCAACCGCAACGTTCCAATCGATCGCATTCCACAAAAACCCACTCACAAGATGATTTAAATGCCCATTAATTTACGGGAATTAAACATTCCTTCCATTTGGTCTATAAATTCATGACAATGAGATTTAAAAATCATGTTATATTGTGAATTCTAGTGTGAATGTTATTTGGACACTTAGGCTATTTAAAAATGTTAACCTTTTCTTAAGAAATGGATAGATGTTTAGATCTAGTAATTGAATTTTGTAATTATCTACAATTAGGTAACTAACTAATTATATGCTTTAATTTCTGGGCATCCAAGTAAGATTGTTTCATATTTGTTTCAGAATGCTTCAATCTATAATAACTAAAAATTTCATTCAGTTCTCTTAATTTTTTAAAAAGTTATGGGCTTTTGACTGTCCTCGATCACAGCTTTTGTGTTAAGTCAATGGAAAAGCAATAGGGAACAAGATGCTAATTTCAGAGTATGTAAATGGCCATAACTTTTTTAATACTGAAGATATGAAAGTGAATTAGGTGTCAAATTAAACTTATTTTTATGCTTTATCTCATGGGATAAATTTTAAAATCTCAAAATGTTGTAACATTGCTACTTATTGAGGTATATAAGAAAATGAGAGGAATAGATCAGGTAGATGCAGAGTTTCTCGCCCAGAGTCTGTCAATCGAGGACCAGACGACATTGGTTCAAGGTGAAGGGGTGCAAATTTAATAGAAATCTGAGGGGGAATGTTTTCACACAAAGGGTGGTGGGAGTATGGAACAAGATGCCAGGGGAGGTCGTTGAGGCTGGGACTATCCCGATTTTTAAGAAACAGTTGGTAGACAAAAATTGTAACGTTGCTACTATATGTGAACATAGAAATACAAACACAACATTGAAACAAAACATACGTCCCAAAAATGGATCTTTTATTTTTGGGCGGTTCAGATTAAGAACTTTAATTATTGGTTGATACAGATGGAACAAGACCCAGCTTGGTTAAGAATAGAAAAGGAAGATTGTTTCCCTTTCGACATAAGCACAATACTCCTTGCCCCTGGGGTGGTACAAAAAAAATTATATAAGGCAAACCCTATAATTTTAAATAATATACGTACCTGGAAACAAATCATTAAGACTTTACATTTAGAGACTATACCACTTTGTTTACCAATTATGAATAATCCTATGTTCAAACCTTCGACATTGGATGTGGGGTTTAGACATTGGAAAAACTTAGGAATAATAAGGATAGAACATCTTTACAGGAATGGGAAATTCCTCTCATTCCAGGAGTTGAAAGAGATTTATGGACTGCAAGCAAATAATCTATTTAGATACTTACAAATTAGAGATTATGTCAAATTAAATACGCTAAATTACAGAAATAGAGAGCCAGGTATACTGGATGAAGTACTTAACAAGCATCCAACAACAGAAAAATTAATAGCATATATATATAATATTTTTTTGGATAGGGAATTGCCAAAAACGGAACTATTCCGACAAAAATGGGAAAATGAAATTGGTTTACCTATAACAGAAGATTTTTGGGAAGAAAGCTTACAACGAATTCATTGCTGTTCGTTAAATGCCAGACATACCTTGATACAATTCAAAGTAATACATAGATTACACTACTCAAAAAAGAAATTAAATAGAATTTTTCCTACTATATCACCATTATGTGATAAATGTCAGCACATAGAAGCCGATTTAAATCATAGTTTTGTAATATGTACAAAACTTAAAAGTTATTGGACTGAGATTTTTTAAATTATTTCCACAGTTTTAAAGATCACATTAAGCCCTGACTCAAAATTAATTATATTTGGGGTTTTAGATTCAACTCAAATTTTAACAGTAAATCAAAGAAATTTTCTGGATTACTGTTTAATAATTGGAAAAAAATTAATATTACAATTTTGGAAGGGACCATTATCCCCGACAATTAAAATGTGGACAGTAGAAATGATGGAGACATTACAATTGGAGAGAATTAGATTTATCCTAATGGATAAACCTGAGATTTTTGAACAAATATGGTCTCCATTCACTGATTATATGAAGGGGTAGCTGGGCTCAGCATTGAAACTCAATGAGTACCCAGTGGAAAGATCAAACAAAAATGTTTAAGATCAGATTTATATACTTGTCTCCATATATTATAATTAGAAATTGTTCCACTCATTGACAAGTTGTATACCGTTTTCTTTTCCACAAATATTTTTATTTTTATTTTTTATTTTTTTGTTTTTTGTTTTTGTTTATTTTATTTTTATTTATTTATTTATTTATTTCTCTTCTCTCTCTTCTTTATATTAATCAACTATAATCATACTCTTATAATTATTCACTATTCTTTCTTTATACTTTTTTCACTCTATAAAAAAAAGTGAGGCCAATATATATATTTTGTTAACATTTATATAATTTTGGAAAGATGTATCAACTATATTTGGAAAAAAATGCTATATTATTTGTTATATGTATGGCCTCTAATAAAAATATATTCAAAAAAAAAAGAGTTTCTCGCCCAGAGTCTGTCAATCGAGGACCAGACGACATTGGTTCAAGGTGAAGGGGTGCAAATTTAATAGAAATCTGAGGGGGAATTTTTTCACACAAAGGGTGGTGGGAGTATGGAACAAGATGCCAGGGGAGGTCGTTGAGGCTGGGACTATCCCGATTTTTAAGAAACAGTTGGTAGACAAAAATTGTAACGTTGCTACTATATGTGAACATAGAAATACAAACACAACATTGAAGCAAAACATACGTCCCAAACATGGATCTTTTAGATATCTAACCATGACTAAACATCATACCTGTGTTCCAGAACTCCCTTCAAAAACAGAAAGGCATCTTAATTAGTCTGAAGAAGGGCTTCGACCCGTAACGTCACCCATTCCTTCTCTCCAGAGATGCTGCCTGACCCGCTGAATTACTCCAGCTTTTCATGTCTATGTTCGGTTTAAACCAGTATCAGCAGTTCCAACCTATACATGGCATATTAATCACACTACCACTGAACTGTCTAGACATATCTAGATGCTCCCCCCTGATTGCATAACTGTGTTGAAACTATATTCTGGCACCAAAATTAAATGCTTGTCACAATACCAATAATTACAGGAGTTATTATTCCAGGAATCATCATCAGTTCTAATAAGCCCTCCTCCCTCCAGCCCTAACTCAGCAATGTTCACTAGTTTAATGTGATAATAAGGACCAGTCTCGCCCCGGTCACTCCCTCTTCTCCCCTCTCCCATCAGGCAAGAGGCACAGAAGTGTGAAAACGCACACCTCCAGATTCAGGGACAGTTTCTTCCCGGCTGTTATCAGGCAACTAAACCATCCTACCAATAACTAGAGTGGCCTGAGCTACTCTCTACCGCGTTGGTGACCCTTACACTATCTTTAATCCGACATTACTGGACTTTATCTTGCATTAAACATTATTTCTTTAATCCTGTGTCCGCACACAGAACGACTCGATTGTAATCATGTATAGTCTTTCCGCTGACTGGATAGCACGGAATAAAAATGCCTTTCACTGTACCTCGGTACACGTGACAATAAATAAACTGAGCTAAATTAAACTCATCTACATACTGTTTGCTCCAGCTGTTACCCACCTGAAGTCATCTTCTTCTGCCAGATGTTTGTCTGCCTCTGTGATTTCTGCTCTGAAGCATCTCAGATTTTCCTGCATTTCCCCCAATCCCACGTCCATTGCGTTTAACATGTGCAGCTTTTCCACCACACTTTGTTCTCTCACGTTCAAGTCCTGTCATCTCACCACCCTGCGCAGCAGTAGTTCTATTTCGTGACGTGCAGCTCCTTCCTGCACGGATTTCCTCTATCTAAACGGCGTCAAGTTGGGAAAAGGGGAAGTAGAACGGGATCTGGGGGTCCTTGTACATCAGTCTATGAAAGTAAGCATGCATGTACAGCAGGCAGTGAAGAAAGCCAATGGCATGTTGGCCTTTATAACAAGAGGAATCAAATATAGGAGCAAAGTGGTCCTTGTGCAGTTGTACAGGGCCCTAGTGAGACCACACCTGGAGTATTGTGTGCAGTTTTAGTCCCCTAATTTGAGGAAGGACATTCTTGCTATTGAGGGAGTGCAACGTAGGTTTACAAGGTTAATTCCCGGGATGGCGGGACTGTCGTTTGCTGAGAGAATGGAGCGGCTGGGCTTGTACACTCTGGCGTTTAGAAGGATGAGGGGATATCTCATTGAAACATATAAGATTGTTAAGGGTTTGGACACGCTGGATGCAGGAAACATGTTCCCGATGTTGGGCGAGTCCAGAACCAGGGGCCACAGTTTAAGAATAATGAGTAAGCCATTTAGAACGGAGACGAGGAAACACTTTTTCTCACAGAGAGTGGTGAGTGTGGAATTCTCTGCCTCAGAGGGCGGTGGAGGCAGGTTCTCTGGATGCTTTCAAGAGAGAGCTAGATAGGGCTCTTAAAAATAGCGGAGTCAGGGGATATGGGGAGAAGGCAGGAAGGGGTACCGATTGGGGATGATCAGCCATGATCATGTCTAGTTACTAAAGATGGGATAGCAGCGCATTTGGAAAGTGTTGAAATCATTGGACAAAGTCAGCATGGATTTCTGAAAAGTAAATCATGTCTGACGAATCGTATTGAATTTTTTGAGGATGTAACTAGTAGAGTGGATAAGGGAGAAGCAGTAGATGTGTTATATCTGGACTTTCAGAAGGCTTTCGACAAGGTCCCACACAAGAGATTAGTATACAAACTTAAAGCACACGGTATTGGGGGTTCAGTATTGATGTGGATAGAGAAATGGCTGGCAGACAGGAAGCAAAGGGTAGGAGTAAACGGGTCCTTTTCAGAATGGCAGGCAGTGACTAGTGGGGTACCGCAAGGCTCAGTGCTGGGGCCCCAGCTATTTACTACATATATTAATGATTTGGACAACGGAATTGAATGCAACATCTTGAAGTTTCCAGATGACACGAAGCTGGGGGGCAGTGTTAGCTGTGATGAGGATGCTAGGAGGCTGCAAGGTGACTTGGATAGGCTGGGTGAGTGGGCAAATGCATGGCAGATGCAGTATAATGTGGATAAATGTGAGGTTATCCACTTTGGTGGCAAATACAGGAAAGTATTATTTGAATGGTGGCCGATTAGGAAAAGGGGAGATGCAACAAGACCTGGATGTCATGGTACACCAGTCATTGAAAGTAGGCATGCAGGTGCAGCAGGCAGTGAAGAAAGCGAATAGTATGTTAGCATTCATAGCAAAAGGATTTGAATATAGGAGCAGGGAGGTTCTACTGCAGTTGTACAGCGTCTTGGTGATGCCACACCTGCAGTATTGCGTACAGTTTTGGTCTCCAAATCTGAGGAAAGACATTCTTGCCATAGAGGGAGTACAGAGAAGGTTCACCAGACTGATTCCTGGGATGTCAGGACTTCCATATGAAGAAAGACAGGATAGACTCGATGTACTTGCTAGAATTTAGAAGATTGAGGGGGATCTTATAGAAACTTACAAATCCTTAAGGGGTTGGACAGGCTAGATGCAGAAAGATTGTTCCCGATATTGGGGAAGTCCTGGACAAGGGGTCCCAGTTTAAGCATAAGCGGGAAATCTTTTAGGACCGAGATGAGAAAAACATTTTTCACACAGAAAGTGGTGAATCTGTGGAATTCTCTGCCACAGAAGGTAGTTGAGGCCAGTTTGTTGGCTATATTTAAGAGGGAGTTAGATGTGGCCATTGTGGCTAAAGGGATCAGGGGGTATGGAGAGAAGGCAGGTACAGGATACTGAGTTGGATGATCAACCATGATCATATTGAATGGCGGTGCAGGCTCGAAGGGCCGAATGGCTACTCCTGCACCTATTTTCTATGTTTCTATGATCATATTGAATGGTGGTGCAGGCTCAAAGGGTCGAACGGCCTACTCCTGCACCTATTGTCTATTGTCCATTGTCTATTGTCCTCCAGGATCGCCTGGCCAGTGCAATGTGCTCCCAGTTGCTCGATGTGATGTGCAATTTCGTCAAACTATTCTTGAAGCATTTCTTTGGCCCACTGGGGGCTCGCCGACCTTCCTTCAGTTGAGAGTTCAGGATTTGTTTAGGGAGACGTGTGTTGGACATGCGGATGACATGGCCAGTCCGTCTAAGTTGGTGCTGCATTATTGTGGTGGTGATGCTGGTCATGTTGGCTTCCTCCAAAACGCTGATGTTGGTGCGTTTGTCCTCCCAGCTGATCCGCAGAATCTTTCGTCAGGATCTTTGGTGGTTTTGTTGTGTGTTGTGTTCACAGGCTTGTTATGCTTCTGCAAGTAAAGGGCCTGTCCCACCAGCATGCGATTCCATGCGGTGAGCACGACCAAACCGGCAGCGAGGGCCGCGCGGAGGTCGGGTGAGTGGCGCAACGCGGCGCAAAGTGAGGCGAACTTGGAGCAAAGTCTAAGGTAAATTCGCCAGGACAGAGAGGGGCACACAGAGAGGGGCACAGAGGCACACACACAGAGGGTCACGGAGGCACCTACATAGAGGGTCACAGAGGCACCTACAGAGAGGGTCACGGAGGCACGACGTCGAGGCGGTGTGTAATGCGTCGAGGCGACTGCGAGTCGACAAGCCGTTGCCGCGCGGAATTTTTGAACACGGTCAGTTTCTCGGAGCCCCGCGCGATGTCGGGACGAACTCCGCTCAATTCCGCACGGCTCCGGCGATCGAAGTGGGACCAGCCCCGTGAAGCCGGACGGCTCAAGCGACCACGTTAGGTCGCGCTCATCACATGGAGTTGCATGCTGGTGGGACAGGCCCTTAAGGATTTCATTGTTCTGTAAGCATGCAGGTACAGCAGGAATAGACAATAGACAATAGACAATAGACAATAGACGCAGGAGTAGGCCATTCAATGTGATCATGGCTGATCATCCCCAATCAGTACCCCGTTCCTGCCTTCTCTCCATATCCCCTGACTCCACTATTTTTAAGAGCCCTATCTAGCTCTCTCTTGAAAGCATCCAGAGAACCTGCCTCCACCGCCCTCTGAGGCAGAGAGAGTGGGTAGATGCATGGAATCTCTTGCCCAGAGTAGGGAAATCAAGGATCAGAGGACATAGGTTCAAGGTGAAGGGGAGCAGATTTATTAGGAATCTGAGGGGTACATTTTCACACAAAGGGTGGTGGTTGTATGGAACAAGCTGCCAGAGGAGGTAGTTGAGGCTGGGACTATCTCAAAGATTAAGAAACAGTTTAGACAGGTACATGGATAGGACAGGTTTGGAAGGATATGGACCAAGCATAGGCAAGTGGGACTAGTGTAGCTGGGGCATGTTGGCCGGTGTGGGCAAGTTGGGCCGAAGGGCCTGTTTCCACACTGTATCACTCTATGACTCCCCTGATAAATAACCTGATGCATTATTGATTGTTAAATATGGATTTGTTTTGCTGTTATGTTTAATGTCATTGATCCGGTCCCTGTACATTTGACAATTACATACTTGTCTGTCCATTCCCTCCACAGATGCTGCCTGGCCCGCCGAGTTCCTCCAGCACTTTGTGTATTGCCCAGGATTCCAGCATCTGCAGTTCCCTGTGTCTCCATCTGGGGATTTTCTTTAATTCCCATTTGATTTCTGGGCGTGTGGAATGTAATCTTGTGGTATATTTGTGAGGACTCGTCTCCCTGTGGGTTGGATGGAAACAGGGCGTGATGTAAACTCACTGACAAGCCCAAAGGGGTAGTGAGCCAGTGATCACTGGCAGCTTGCTTTGTCAGCACTGGTTGTTGATGCCTCTGTGTATGTGTGTGTGTGTTCGTGTGTGTGTGTGTGTATGTGCGCCAGTTACTGGTGTGTGTGTGTGTGCCAGTTAGTGAGGTGAGTGTGTTTGTGTGTTTGTGTGTGGGTCAGTGTCTCTTGTGTACATGTGTGTTTGTGTGCGCCTGTCAGTGAGTGTATGTGTGTGGGTGTGCATTTGTTTGTGGGTGAGTGTGTGTGTGTGAGTGTGTGTGCATTTGTTTGTGTGTGAGTGTGTGTGAGTGTGTGCTAGTCACTGCCCCACTGTGAACTGTGAGTGTGTGAGTGTGAGTGTGGGTGTGTGCTAGTCACTGCCCCACTGTGATCCGTGAGTGTGTGCGCGTGTGTGAGTGTGAGTGTGTGCTAGTCACTGCCCCACTGTGAACCGTGTGACTGTGAGTGTGTGTGTGTGCTAGTCACTGTGTGTGTGTGCCCCACTGTGAACTGTGTGAGTGTGAGTGTGAGTGCGTGTGCCCCACTGTGAACCGTGTGAGTGTGTGAGTGTGTGTGTGTGCTAGTCACGGCCCCACTGTGAACCGTGTGAGTGTGTGTGAGTGTGCGAGTGTGTGAGTGTGAGTGTGTGTGTGCTAGTCACGGCCCCACTGTGGACCGTGTGAGCGTGTGCTGGTGACGGGGTCGGTGAGTCGGGGTCAGGGCTACAGCCGGTCTCGGGATGAACACGGTGGGTTTCCCCAGCGATGCTCCTGGTGAGTCTCTCTCTCTCTCTCTCCCCCCTCACCCCCGTCACCACAGAGTCTGGGAACCGCCGGGTTGTGTCCCCGTCCCGGGCGCTAACAGCACTCAGCAGGCCGAAGGGCCTGTTTCCATGCTGTATCTCCAAACTCCAAACTCAATCCATTCCCTTCAGAGATGTTTAGGATCTGCAAATACTGGTTTATACCAAAGATAGACACAAAAAGCTGGAGTAGCTCAGCGGGACAGGCAGCATCTCTGGAGAGAAGGAATGGGTGACGTTTTGGACTTATTCATAAGTGTCTCGACCCGAAATGTCACCGATTCCTTCTCTCCAGATATGCTGTCTGTCCTGCTGAGTTACTCCAGCACTTTGTGTCTTTTTTTTTCAAATCAGCATCTGCAGTTCCATAGATACATAGATACATAGTCATTAGGTGCAGGAGTAGGCCATTTGGCCCTTCGAACCAGCACTGTCATTCAATGTGATCATGGCTCATCCACAATCTGTACCCCGTTCCTCCCGTACCCCTTGATTCCGCTAGCCCTAAGAGCTCTATCTTTTGAATGCATCCAGTGAATCGGCCTCCACTGTCTTCTTAGGCAAAGAATTCCACAAATTTGCAACTCTGTGAAAAAGTTTTTCCTCATTACAGTTCTAAATGGCCATCCCCTTATTCTTAAACTGTGGCCCCTGTGACTCCCCCAACATCGGGAAGATGTTTCCTGCCTCTACCGTGTCCAATCCCTTAATAATTGTATATGTTTCTATAAGATCCTCTCTCATGCTGCTAAATACCAGCGAATACAAGCCCAATGCCTCCATCTCTCAGCATATGACAGTCCACAATCCTGGGAATTAACCTTGTAAACCTACGCTGCACTCCCTCAATAGCAAGAATGTCCTTCCTCAAATTAGGGGAGCATAACTGCACGCAATACTCCAGGTGTGGTTACACTGGGGCCCTGTACAACTGCAGAAGGACCTCTTTGCTCCTATACTGCCATTAGCTTTCTTCCCTGCTGCTGTACCTGCATGCTTACTTTCAGTGACTGATGTACAAGGACACCCAGGTCTCGCTGTACTTCCCCTTTTCCTAACCTGACACCATTCAGATAATAATCTGCCTTCCCGTTCTTGCCTCCAAACTGGATAACCTCACATTTATCCACGTTAAACGGCATCTGCCCGCTCACCCAACCTGTCCAAGTCTCCCTGCATCCTCATAGCATCCTCTTCCCAGTTCACACTGCCACCCAGCCTTGTGTCATCTGCAAATTTGCTAATGTTACTTTTAATTCCTTCATCTAAATCATTAATGTATATTGTAAATAGCTGCGATCCCAGCACCAGGCCTTGCGGTACCCCACTCATCACTGCCTGTCATTGTGAAAGGGACCCGTTAATCCCCACTCTTTGTCTCCTGTCTGCTGACCTATCCATGTCAATACTCTACCCCAATACCATGTGCTCTCATTTTGCCCACTAATCTCCTGTGTGGGACCTTGTGAAAGGTCCTTACCTTTCCCCACAATGTTATATATTTCTATGTTTATAGGTATGAGTGGGGACTGCGGGAACGATTGTCTGTCTGTGTGTGTGTGTGTGGCTGTTCTCAGCGGGGCAGGTCTCTGACTCTACGGGTCTGGGTGTTATACAGGGCGATTGGTCCCCACAGGAATCTCAACCTGGTCAGCTCAGACTTGGCAAGTCCTGACAGTAGCTGTGATCATGGTCAGCGTGACGACCTGGGGTATATCTCGCAAAAGTAAGTACGGAAGGAATGTCAGAGCATGTTTTTTGAATGAATGAATGAATGAATGAATGAATGAATGAATGAATGAATGAGAGAATGAGAGAATGAGAGAATAGAAACATAGAAAATAGGTGCATTTGGCCCTTCAAGGCAGCACCGCCACTCAATATGATCATGGCTGATCATCCAGAATCAGTACCCCATTCCTGCTTTTCCCTTATATCCCTTGATTCCGTTAGCCCTAAGAGCGATATCTAACTCTCCCTTGAAAACAGCCAGTGAATTGGCCTCCACTGCTTTCTGTAGCAGAGAATTCCACAGATCCACAACTCTCTGGGTGAAAACGTTTTTCCTCATCTCAGTCCTAAATGGCCGACCCTTTATTCTTAAACTGTAGCCCTTGGTTCTGGATGAGGCTAGATGAAGGAACATTTTTCACGCATCTAGCCTATCCAATCCTTTAAGAATGTTATATGTTTCTATAAGATATCCTCTCATCCTTCTAAATTCCAGTGAATACAAGTCCAGTTGATCCATTGAATAGTTTATTGCCACATGTGACGAGTCCGACAACTAACCAAATTGTGAAAGGCTTGGGTAGAGTTGATGTGGAGAGGTTTTTCCACTAGTGGGAAAGTCTTTTTTAAATTTTTTTTAAAATTAGAAGCAAGTACATAATAAAAACATTTCATGTGTAACAGTCATACATTACTAATATTGTCAATATTATCAATTATTTAATACGTCTGCTTCTATATATTTTTTATTTTTTACATAGATAGAAAATAATAAGGAGAGAGAAAAAAAACCAAGGAGATATAATAAAAAAGAATGGAATAATTTACTAATAATACATCATTGGAGATATGTTTGTAAATTATAAAATATAACTCTTCATCTAATCCTTAATTCGAGTTTCAGTCAGGTTCTCGTGCCGAACCGGTTTGCCCCTTCAAATATTCAATAAATGGAGACCATATTCTGATAAAAAAGTTTGTCCATTAAGACAAGTCTGATTCTTTCCAAATGTAGGGTCTCCGACATTTCCATAATCCACATTTTAATTGTGGGGGTTTTAGGACCTTTCCAAAATGTTAATATTAATTTTTTCCCAATTGTTATACTGTAGTCGATAAAGCTTCTTTGGCTTGTAGTAAGTATTTGACTTTGTTCTGATATTCCTAATATTATTAGTTTTGAGTCGGGGTCCAATTGGGTGTTGACAACTTCCGAAATTATCTTTAACATTTCCGTCCAAAAGTTTTTAATGTTTATACAGTTTACAAATGTATGAGTTAGGTTAGCCTCTAAATGCTGACATTTTTCACAGATAGGAGATATATGTGGGAAGATTCTATTTAATTTTGTTTATGAGTAATGTAATCTATGTAATACTTTAAATTGTATTAAAGAGTGTCTGGCATTTAACGAGCATTGATGTATATGTTGTAAGCTTTTGTCCCAAATATCTTGCATTATTGGTTGGCCTAGTTCATGTTCCCATGATTGCCTATATATTTCCGTCATTGTTGCCTCACTGTCTAATAGGATATTATAGATATAAGATATTAATTTTTCTGTATTAGGATGTTTATTCAAACATTCATCAAGAGTTTCTGGATCTCTAGTTCTGTAATCCTGTGTATTTGATTTAGCATAATCTCTAAGTTGTAGATATCTGAAATAGTCATTTGAGTGAAGTCCATAAGTTTGTTATAACTCCTGAAATGAAAGAAACGTACCTTTCGTATAGAGATGACCCATCTTTTTAATTATGTGATTTTTCCATTGTAAAAAACCTTTATCCAACATTGAAGGTTTAAATGCAGGGTTGTTTACAATGTGGAGAAAGAGTGATAGATTATCCAATTCTAAAGTCTTTTTTTAAAATGTTTTTATTATCATTTAAAAAAAAATTGTTTCCAAGTAGGAAAGCCTAGGACTAGAGGGCACAGCCTCAGAATTATAGGACGTTCCTTTAGGAATGAGAGGAGGAGGAGGAATTTATGTCAACAAATTAGAGAGAGTACAGAGGAGATTTACTAGAATGTTGCCTGGTTTCCAGCAACTAAGTTACAGAGAAAGGTTGAACAAGTTAGGTCTTTAATCTTTGGTTAAGGGGGGACTTGATAGAGGTGTTTAAAATGATGAGAGGGATAGACAGAGTTGACGTGGATAAGCTTTTCCCATTGAGGGTAGGGAAGATTCAAACAAGAGGGCATGACATGAGAATTAAGGGACAGAAGTTTAGGGGTAACATGAGGGGGAACTTCTTTACTCAGAGAGTGGTGGCTGTGTGGAATGAGCTTCCAGCAGAAGTGGTGGAGGAAGGATCGATTTTAACATTTAAAAGTAAAGTGGATAGGTATATGGACGGGAAGGGAATGGAGAGGTATGGTCTGAGTGCAGGTAGATG
Source organism: Raja brachyura (assembly GCA_963514005.1). The sequence continues at coordinate 489,906 of OY740796.1, read as the reverse complement.
GGACTAGGGGAAAATAAATGGTCGGCACAGACTGGAAGGGCCGAGAAGGCCTGTTTCCGTACTGTAATTATTATATGGTTATATGGTTATATGGTTATTTAGTCAGATGGTGGTGAATCTGTGGAATTCACCACAGAAGGCAGAGGAGGCCAAGTCAGTCGATATTTTTAAGGCAGAAATAGATAGATTGTTGACTAGTACGGGTGTCAGGGGTTGATGGGAGAAGGATGGAGAATGGGGTTAGGAGGGAGAGATAGATTATCCATGATTGAAGGGTGGAGTAGACATGATGGGCTGAATGGTCTATTTGTTCCTATCACTTATGACAAGTCACAGTGAAACTCTTTGTTTTGCAAACTCTAGCTATGCAAAGAGTCGCCACATAAAGGGCGCCGGAAAGTTTTTAAAAAAATTACAAAATTAAACTTTATTCAGAATAAGCAATATATCCAAACCCGAAACTGCTTAAAAACTCTTCATACACAGCATATTTTGATGTTTATAGGTTTATTCCCTAAAAGTGGAGATTTTAATGTTGCTAAGGTTAGGTTGTAAACTACCCACGTGGAATATGAGGTGATGTTAACATTGTCAGGATGACGGGTCGGTTGTCCTGATGTAGTTATAAGCTGCTACCAGCAGGTGGCTGTCGGACCAATTTCTGAAACGTTTCTTCCCCTCAATCTCTATAAAATAATATCAATATATTATGTGTAGGAGGGAACTGTAGATGCTGGTTTAAACCAGAGATAGGTACAGAATACTGGAGTAACTCAGCAGGACAGGCAGCATCTCTGAAGAGAAGGAATGGTGACGTTTCAGGTCGAGACCCTTCTTCGGACTGAGAGTCACGGGAAAGGGAGGAACAGAGATAAGGAAGTGTGAGGTGTGAAAACTAGAAAACAAGAAAAGGGTAACTGGAGAGAGAGTGGGACCTCTCAAAGTGGTCACCTCTGTGTGGAGCCAATCTTCCTGCATCTAGCCTGCCCAACCCCTTAAGAATTTTGTACGTTTCTATAAGATCCCCCCTCAATCTTCTAAATTCTAGCGAGTATAGGCCAAGTCTATCCAGTCTTTCCTCATATGAAATTCCTGACATCTCAGAAATCAGTCTGGTGAACCTTCTCTGTATCTCCTCTATGGCAAGGATGTCTTTCGTCAGATTTGGAGACCAAAATTGTATGCAATACTCCAGGTTTGGCCTCACCAAGACCCTGTACAACTGCAGGAGAACCTCCGTGCTCCTATATTCAAATCCTTTTGCTATGAATGCCAACATACCATTCACTTTCTTCACTTCCTGCTGCACCTGCATGCCTACTTTCAATGACTGGTGTACCATGACACCCAGGTCTCGTTGCATTTCCCCTTTTCCTAATCGGCCACCATTCAGATAATAGTCTACCCTCCCGTTTTTGCCACCAAAGTGGATAATCTCACATTTATCCACATTATACTGCATCTGCCATACATTTGCCCACTCACCCAACCTATCCAAGTCACCTTGCAGCCTCCTAGCATCCTCCTCACACATAACACTGCCCCCCAGCTTCGTGTTATCTGCAAACTTGGAGATGTTGCATTCAATTCCCTCATCCAAATCATTAATATATATTTTAAATAGCTGGGGTCCCAGCACTGAGTCTTGCGGTACCCCACTAGTCACTGCCTGCCATTCTGAAAAGGACATGTTTACTCCTATCCTTTGCTTCCTGTCTGCCAGCCAGTTCACATCAATACTGAACCCCCAATACCATGTGCTTTAAGTTTGTATACTAATCTCTTATGTGGAACCTTGTCGAAAGCCTTCTGAAAGTCCAGATATAACACATCCACTGGTTCTCCCTTATCCACTCTACTAGTTACATTCTCGAAAAATTCCACAAGATTCGTCAGACACCATTTACCTTTCGTAAATCCATGCTGAGTTTGTCCAATGATTTCACCACTTTCCAAATGTGCTGCTATTTCATCTTAAATAACTGACTCTAGCATTTTCCCCACTACTGATGTTAGACTAACTGGTCTGTAATTCCCTGTTTTCTCTCTCCCTCCTTTTTAAAAAGTGGGGTTACATTAGCTACCCTCCAATCATCAGGATCTACTCCAGAATCTAAAGAGTTTTGAAAAATTATCACTAATGCATCCACTATTTCTGTGGCTACTTCCTTGAGTACTCTGGGATGCCGCCTATCTGGCTCTGGGGATTTATCGGCCTTTCATCCATTCAATTTACCCAACACCACTTCCCGGCTAACCTGGATTTCACTCAGTTCGTCTATCTTATTGGACCCCCGGTCCCCTGCTATTTCCGGCAGATTATTTATGTCTTCCTTAGTGAAGACAGAACCAAAGTAGTTATTCAATTGGTCTGCCATGTCCTTGTTCCCCATGATCAACTCACCTGTTTCTGACTGCAAGGGACCTACATTTGTTTTAACTAATCTCTTTCTCTTCACATATCGATAAAAACCTTTGCAGTCAGTTTTTATGTTCCCTGCCAGTTTTCTTTCATGATCTATTTTCCCATTCCTAATTAAGCCCTTTGTCCTCCTCTCCCAGTCCTCTGGTAGGCTGGTTTTTCTGGCTAATTTGTGTGCTTCATCTTTTGTTTTGATACTATCCCTGATTTCCCTTGTTATCCATGGATGCGCTACCTTCCCAGATTTTATTTTTTTGCTGGGGTGAACAATTGTAAATGCCTACCATTGCACATCCACTGTCACATGTGGCACATGTGGCCACTCTGTGTGTTTACTGTGGTGCATCTGTAGAAATCAGTTAGAGTCACTGAAGAGATGCAGAATTCCCTTAGTCTTAGTTTAGTTTAGTTTAGAGATACAGGGCGGAAACAGGCCCTTCAGCCCACCGAGTCTGGACCGACCACGATCCCCGTACACCAGCACTATCCTATACATTAGGGACAATTTACAATTTTTACTGAAGCCAATTAACCTACAAAGCTACCGAGGAAGTGATTGGTGTGATTCCTTGGCCCTGAGTCTGTGAGCCATGGGACGAGGTGATTGGAGATGTGAGGGGGGGAAGGTGGGGGTGGGGGTGGCCTTGGGTAAACTCCAGCTTCGGGTGGGAGGGGTACAATCTAGACGGGAAGCACTAACACTGGGTGTCACTCTGCACGTTGACAGGAGGGTGTGAGAGGCCAGGGTGTGAGGGGAGGGGCAGCTCGGCACTGGAGCTTCTGCTACAGGTGATGATACTCTACCACTATGCCACCAGGCCACACTCTTGTCTAGAGGGATTTAGAGGGTTTCAGGGCTGTTCAGAGGGGTTTAGAAGGGTTTGTAGGGGTTTAGAGGGTTTTTGAAGTGTTTTGAGAAGTTTAGAGGGCTCTAGGGGGTTTGATGTGGTGTAGAGAGGTTTAGAGGGGTTCAGAGGGGTTTGGATGGGTACAGAGGGGTTTACAGGGGTTTAGAGTGGTTTAGACGTGTTCAGAGGGGTTTGGAGGGGTTTAAAGGGGGTTAGAGAGGTTTAGATGGTTTCAAAGGAGTTCAGATGTGTTTAGAGGGGTTTCGAGAGGTTTCTAGATGTTTAGATGCGTTTAGAGGGGTTCACATAGAAACATAGAAAACAGGTGCAGGAGGCCATTCGGCCCTTCGAGCCAGCACCGCCATTGATTGTGATCATGGCTGATCGTCCCCAATCAATAACCCATGCCTGCCTTCTCCCCATATCCCTTGATTCCACTAGCACCTAGAGCTTTATTTAACTCAAGGCAGGTCACGTGGAGAACATACAAACTCTGTAAAGTGAAGCACCGCTAGTCAGGCTCGAACCAGGGTCTCTGGCGCAGTAAGGCAGCAACTCTACCACTGTGCCACCAGGCCACACTCTTGTCTCGAGGGGTTTAGAGGGTTTCACAGCTGTTCAGAGGGTTCAGAGCGGGTTAGAGGGCTTTAGAGAGTTTTAGAGGGGGTTAGGGGGTTTCAGAGGGGTTTAGAGGTATTTGGAGGGGTGTAAAGGGGTTCAGATGGGTTTTGAGGCGTCTAGATGAGTTCAGAGGGGTTCAGAGGGGCTTAGAGTGGTTTAGAGTCATTGATAGGGGTTTAGAGGGGTTTAGAGGGATTCGGAGCGGTCCAGATGGATTTAGAGGGGATTAGAGGGGGGTCGAGGTGTTTAGAGGGGTCTTGAGGGGTTTCTATGGGGTTTTGAGAGGCCCAGGAACTGGTGGAGCGAGAGGAGGAGTTTCCGGGCGGTGAGTTGAAAAATCGAGCGCGGGGCTTTGTTCCACAGAGGCCCAGGAGCCGTTGGAGCGAGAGGAGGAGTTCCCAAATCTGTAACGTTTCATCACACTTCAAAGGAAGTGGTCTGGTGGAAGCCGCTGATTAGTGGAAGCGGACTAGAGGAAGCAGCTGATTGGGAGCAACCCCAGGTTTGTATTTCTGCTTTCTGGTTAAGGTACAGTGAATTAAGGGTTCAGAGAGCTAAGGGTTCAGAGCAGGCACGTGCCGTGAGTAATTGCTCAGGGTAAGCACTCAGACCGCTTAAAAAAAAAAATTAAACCACGCATGCGCAGATTGTTCTCTCCGTTAAATAAATAAATAAAAAAAAACAGTGACATTTCAATTTGCCCAAGGCTTCCTAGTCCGAGACCAATGGGAGAACAGTTCCTTTCACAGCGTGTGGCGAGTCTGTGCCAGGGGTAAAGTTGTGGGGAGGGCACGAGTGTTGAGAAGGAGGGTGTCGGAGATAATGCCATAAATAACTCACTCACCGCTACCGCAGCTCTCCGGGCGCCAAGCCACCACTGTAGCTGGGGATAGAATCAGCTCGGGGAGCTACGAGCGCCCACCAGGACCCGACAGCAGAACTGGCCGCCACTTCAGCGCCTTCTGCCAGTGCTCTCCGTCGGAACACCTGTCACCTGCCGTTCGCCGACTTCATTCATGTCAGCGGCTTCCTGCAAATCCTTACATTCCCACAGCCGAGTAACCTCAATCGTGCTGTCGGAATTTAAGGACATGAGTGAGGCCAGCGAGCGGCAGGAGAGAGGTTTTTAGACGGAGAGCTGCCAGAGGTGAGCGTGGACCGGCAGGAGCTAAGGTGTCGGCTGGTTCCGCTGTCCGGCCCGGTGGCCGCTCAGCCACCCGAGCTACTTCTCTCGTGAGTTCAGTGAGTTACGGGGTTCAGTGAGTTACGGGGTTCAGTGAGTTAAGGGTTCAGTGAGTTAAGGGTTCAGTGAGTTACGGGGTTCAGTGAGTTAAGGGTTCAGTGAGTTAAGGGTTCAGTGAGTTACGGGGTTCAGTGAGTTAAGGGTTCAGTGAGTTAAGGGCACAGTGAGTTAAGGGTTCAGTGAGTTAAGGGTTCAGTGAGTTAAGGGTTCAGTGATTTAAGGGTTCAGTGAGTTAAGGGTTCAGTGAGTTACGGGGTTCAGTGAGTTACGGGGTTCAGTGAGTTAAGGGCACAGTGAGTTAAGGGTTCAGTGAGTTAAGGGTACAGTGAGTTAAGGGTTCAGTGAGTTAAGGGTTCAGTGAGTTAAGGGTTCAGTGAATTAAGGGTTCAGTGAGTTACGGGGTTCAGTGAGTTAAGGGTACAGTGAGTTAAGGGCACAGTGAGTTAAGGGTTCAGTGAGTTAAGGGTTCAGTGAGTTAAGGGTTCAGTGAGTTAAGGGTTCAGTGAGTTAAGGGTTCAGTGAGTTAAGGGTACAGTGAGTTAAGGGAACAGTGAGTTAAGGGTTCAGTGAGTTAAGGGTACAGTGAGTTAAGGGTTCAGTGAGTTAAGGGTACAGTGAGTTAAGGGTTCAGTGATTTACTGGGTTCAGTGAGTTAAGGGTTCAGTGAGTTAAGGGTTCAGTGAGTTAAGGGTTCAGTGAGTTAAGGGTACAGTTAGTTAAGGGTTCAGTAAGTTACTGGGTTCAGTGAGTTAAGGGTACAGTGCTTTTTTGTAAAGGTACAGATTAAAGGATTAAGATTTTTATAGTATGAGTGAGTTGACTTATTTTGGGGGAAGCCATGTCAGTTGAGAGCGGCCCCATGGTTTGCTCATCCTGCAACATGTGGGAGATCGGGGATATGGTCTGTGTCCCTGGTGACTACGTTTGCAGGAAGTGTGTCCATCTGCAGCTCCTGGCAGACCGCATTGAACGATTGGAGCTGCGGTTGGATTCATACTGGAGCATCCATGATGCTGAGAAAGTGGTGAATAGCACACACAGTGAGTTGGCCACACCGTAGGTAAAGGTTAGGCGGACAGAAAGGGAACAGGTGGCCGCTAGCCAGTGTAGCAGTAGGCAGGTAGTGCAGGAGTCCCCTGCGGTCATCTCCCTCCTAAACAGATATACCATTTTGGATACTGTTGAGGGAGATGGCTCATCAGGAGAAGGCAGCAGCAGCCAAGTTCATGGCACCATGCGTGGCTCTGCAGCACAGGAGGGGAGGAAAAAGAGTGGAAGGGCTATTGTAATAGGGGATTCAATTGTCAGGGGAATAGGTACGCATTCCTGCGGCTGCAAACGAGACTCCAGGATGGTATGTTGCCTCCCTGGTGCAAGGGTCAAGGATGTCTCTAAGAGGCTGGAGCACATTATGGAGGGGGAGGGTGAACAGCCAGTTGTCGTGGTGCACATTGGCACCAACGATATAAGTAAAAAACAGGATGAGGTCCTACAAGGTGAATTTAGGAGATAAACTTAAAAGTAGGACCTCAAAGGTAATAATCTCTGGATTACTACCAGTGCCACGTGCTAGTCAGAGTAGAAAAAGGAGGATATTGCAGTTGGATACGTGACTTGAAAAATGGTGCAAAGGGGAGGGATTCAAATTTCTAGGGCATTGGAACCAGTTCTAGGGGAGGTGGGACCAGTACAAACAGGACGGTCTGCACCTGGGCTGGAATGGAACCAATATCCTTGGGGAAGTGTTTGCTAGTGCTGTCGGGGAGGATTTAAACTAATGTGGCAGGGGGATGGGAGCATGAACAGAGTGACAGAGGGGTGTAAAATGAGGGTAGAAGGTATCGGTAGCAAAGTGAAAAGTAAAAGTGGCAGGCAGACAAAAATCAAAAAGGGCCACTTTTCAACATAATTGTATATGGGATAAGAGTGTTGTAAAAACAAGCCTGAAGGCTTTGTGTCTCAATGCAAGGAGCATTCGCAATAAGGTGGATGAGTTGAATGTGCAGGTAGTTATTAATGAATATGATATAGTTGGGATCATGGAGACATGGCTCCAGGGTGACCAAGGCTGACAGCTGAACATTCAGGGATATTCAATATTCAGGAGGGATAGACAGAAAGGAAAAGGAGGTGGGGCAGCGTTGCTGGTTAGAGAGGAGATTAACGCAATAGAAAGGAAGGACATTAGCTTGGAGCATGTGGAATTGATATGGGTAGAGCTGCAAAACACTAAGGGGCAGAAAACACTAGTGGGAGTTGTGTACAGGCCACCTAACAGTAGTAGTGGAGTTGGGGATGGCATCAAACACGACATTAGAAATGCGTGCAACAAAGGTAAAACAGTTATAATGGGTGACTTCAATCTACATATAGATTGGGTAAATCAATTTGGCAGGGGTGCTGAGGAAGAGGTTTTCTTGGAATGTATGCGGGATAGTTTTCTAAACCAACATGTAGTCGAACCAACGAGAGAGCAGGCTATTCTAGACTGGGTATTGAGTAATGAGGAAGGGTTAGTTAGCAGTCTTGTTGTGCGTGGCCCCTTGGGCAAGAGTGACCATAATATGGTTGCGTTCTTCATTAGGATGGAGAGTGACATTGTTAATTCAGAAACAAGTGTTCTGAACTTAAAGAAAGGTAACTTTGATGGTACGAGACGTGAATTGGCCAAGATAGACTGGCAATTGATTCTTAAAGGGTTGATGGTGGATATGCAATGGAAGACATTTAAAGACTGCATGGATGAACTACAATAATTGTTCATCCCAGTTTGGCCAAAGAATAAATTAGGGAAGGTAGTGCATCCGTGGATAACAAGGGAAATCAGGGATAGTATCAAAACAAAAGATGAAGCATACAAATTAGTCAGAAAAAGCAGCCTACCAGAGGACTGGGAGAAATTCTGAGTCCAGCAGAGGAGTACAAAGGGCTTAATTTGGAAAGGGAAAATATATTATGAAAGAAAACTGGCAGGGAACATAAAAACTGACTGCAAATGTTTTTATAGATATGTGAAGAGAAATGTGAAGTTAAAACAAATGTAGGTCCCTTGCAGTCAGATACAGGTGAATTGATCATGGGGAACAAGGACATGGCAGATCAATTGAAAAACTACTTTGGTTCTGTCTTCACTAAGGAAGACATAAATAATCTGCCGGAAACAGCATGGGACCGGGGGTCAAATGAGATGGAGGCACTGAGTGAAATCCAGGTTAGTCGGGAAGTGGTGTTGGTAAATTGAATGGATTAAAGGCCGATAAATCCCCAGGGCCAGATAGGCTGCATCCCAGAGTAGTTAAGGAAGTAGCGCCAGAAATAGTGGATGCATTTGTGATAATTTTTCAAAACTCTTTAGATTCTAGAGTTGTTCCTGAGGATTGGAGGGTAGCTAATGTAATCCCACTTTTAAAAAAGGGAGGGAGAAAGAAAACGGGGAATTACACACCAGTTAGTCTAACATCGGTAGTGAGGAAAATGCTAGAGTCAGTTATTAAAGATGGGATAGCAGCACATTTGGAAAGTGGTGAAATCATTGGACAAAGTCAGCATGGATTTATGAAAGGTAAATCATGTCTGACGATTCTTATAGAATTTTTGGAGGATGTAACTAGTAGAGTGGATAGGGGAGAACCAGTGGATGTGTTATAGCTGGACTTCCAGAAGGCTTTCGACAAGGTCCCACATAAGAGATTAGTATACAAACTTAAAGCACACGGTATTGGGGGTTCAGTATTGATGTGGATAGAGTACTGGCTGGCAGACAGGAAGCAAAGGATAGGAGTAAACGGGTCCTTTTCAGAATGGCAGGCAGTGACTAGTGGGGTACTGCAAGGCTCAGTGCTGGGACCCCAGCTATTTACAATATATATTAATGATTTGGATGAGGGAATTGAATGCAACATCTCCAAGTTTGCGGATGACACAAAGCTGGGGGGCAGTGTTAGCAGTGAGGAGGATGCTAGGAGGCTGCAAGATGACTTTGATAGGTTGGGTGAGTGGGCAAATGGATGGCAGATGCAATATAATGTGGATAAATGTGAGGTTATCCACTTTGGTGGCAAATACAGGAAAGTAGACTATTATCTGAAATTGTGGCCGATTAGGAAAAGGGGAGATGCAGCGAGACCTGGATGTCATGGTACACCAGTCAGGTGCAGCAGGCAGTGAAGAAAGCGAATGGTATGTTAGCATTCATAGCAAAAGGATTTGAGTATAGGAGCAGGGGGGTTCTACTGCAGTTGTACAGGGTCTTGGTGAGACCACACCTGGAGCATTGCACACAGTTTTGGTCTCCTAATCTGAGGAAAGACTTTCTTGCCATAGAGGGGGTACAGAGAAGGTTCACCAGACTGATTCCTGGGATAGCAGGACTTTCATATGAAGAAAGACTGGATAGACTCAGCTTGTACTCACTAGAATTTAGAAGATTGAGGGGGGATCTTGTAGAAACTTACAAAATTCTTAAGGGGTTGGACAGGCTAGATGCAGGAAGATTATTCCCGATGTAGGGGAAGTCCAGAACAAGGGATCACAGTTTAAGGATAAGGGGGAAGTCTTTTAGGACTGAGATGAGAAAAACATTTTTCACACAGAGAGTGGTGAATCTGTGGAATTCTCTGCCACAGAAGATAGTTGAGGCCAGTTAATTGGCTATATTTAAGAGGGAGTTAGATGTGGCCCTTGTGGGTAAGGGGATCAGGGGGTATGGAGAGAAGGCAGGTACAGGATACTGAGTTGAATGATCAGCCATGATCATATTGAATGGCGTTGCAGGCTCGAAGGGCCGAATGGCCTGCTCCTGCTCCTATTTTCTATGTTTCTATGTTTCTATGTTTAGATGGTTTCAGAGGGGTACCGAGGTGTTTGGATATGTCTAGACGCGCCATGAGGGGTTTATAGGGTTTTAGAGGGGTTCAGAGGGGTTTAGAGAGGTTCAGGGGTGTTTAAAGGGATTTGGAGGGGTTCAGAGCGGTGAGGAGGTGTTTAGAGTGGCTTAGAGGGGTTTACGTGGGTTTAGAGGCGTGTACATGGGTTCAGAGGTGTTTAGAGGGGTTTGGTGGGGTTCTGAGCGGTGAGGAGGTGTTTAGAGTGGCTTAGAGGGGTTTACGTGGGTTTAGAGGCGTGTACATGGGTTCAGAGGTGTTCAGAGGGGTTTGTAGGGCTTTAGAGGGGTTTCGCGGGGGATTGAGAGGTGTTTGGTTTCAGAGTTCAGAGGTGTTTAGAGGGATTTCAAAGGGTTTCGAGGGATTTATAGGGGTTTAGAGGGGTTTCGAAGTTTCGATCGGTTTAGAGGGGTTTAGATGTGTTTAGAGGGGTTTAGAGGAGTTTGGAGGGGTTTAGTGGGGTTTAGAGGGGTTTACATAGAAAGATGGGAACATAGAAAATAGGTGCAGGATGTGGCCATTCGGCCCTTCGTGCCAACACAGCCATTCATTGTGATCATGGCTGATCGTCCCCAATCAATAACCCGAGCCTGCCTTCTCCCCATATCCCTTGATTCCACTGGACCCCTAGAGCTCTATCTAACTCAAGGCAGGTCTCGTGGAGAATGTCCAAACTCTGTACAGTGAAGCACCCCTAGTCAGGATCGAACCTGGGTCTCTGGCGCTGTAAGGCAGCAACTCCACCACTATGCCACCAGGCCACACTCTTGTCTAGAGGGATTTAGAAACATAGAAACATAGAAATTAGGTGCAGGAGTAGGCCATTCGGCCCTTCGAGCCTGCAACGCCATTCAATATGATCGTGGCTGATCATCCAACTCAGTATCCCGTACCTGCCTTCTCTCCATGCCCTCTGATCCCCTTAGCCACAAGGGCCACATCTAACTCCCTCTTAAATATAGCCAATGAACTGGCCTCAACTACCTTCTGTGGCAGAGAGTTCCAGAGACTCACCACTCTCACCCAGGGTTTTAGGGCTGTTCAGAGGGGTTCAGAGGGGTTTAGAGAGGTTTAGATTGGTTTAGAGGGTTTTAGACAGGGTTAAGAGGGGTTCCGATGAGATTAGAGGTGTTTAGATGTGTTTAGAGGTGTTTAGAGGGGCTCAGAGGGGTTTGGATGGTTTCAGAGGTGTTCAGAATGGTTAAGAGGGGCTTAGAGTGCCAGTCCTGTACGGCTGCCAGCCCTGCAGCTGTCGGTTTTGTTTCACTTCTTTTCTTTATTTTTAGTATGTTAAAAGTGTTAGTTGGGGGTCTAATCTTTTTATGTGTGGGGGGTGGTGGGGGGGGGGGAAGGGGGAAACTGCTTTCTCAAGTCCCTACCTGGTTGGAGAGGCGGCTTTCCTCGAGCAGCAACTTCGACCCGTCCTCGCCGCCTACCAGCGGGGTCTGGAGCGGCGTTTTCCTGAGGGGACCTGTCGGAACCTCGGCTTCGGAGGTGACACAGCGCTAGAGCGCTATCGTGGAGCGGAGCGGGCGATGCCTTGCCTGGGTCGCCGCGCTGGAACTCCAGTATGCTGCGACCGCCGAGAACAACATGGCGGAGCCGCGGGTCTGGGGAGCGGCCAGCAGCGGGCGGTGGCGCTGAACTTTACACTTGTGGAGCCTGGGGTTTCTCGCCGAGATCGCCAGTGTGTGGAGCGCCGTACAGCGCGGCCTGGTGGCTTGGAAGCCGCGGTCTCCGGTAAGGAGGCGACTGTTCCTCCACCCCAAGCCGCTGAGAGGGTTCTACCGACGCCGGAGTACCATCACCTGGTGAGAACAGCCGGGAACATCGGGCCTCCGTAGCGGCGACTGCGGAGGCCTCAATAGGCCCGACTACTGAGGGTGGACATGGGGACTGGACTTTGTGCCTTCCCCCACAGTGGGGGATGTTTTTAATGTTTTATGTTAAATTCTTTACTGTTGTGTTTTATCTTTATTGGTGAGCTGCAGATGGCTCTGGAGGCGAGAGTGAACGCTGGCGCGATTGGCTGCTGCTGCTCTCTCTACGAATTGTGTATTGTTGCTGTATATGTGTTTTTGTTTCATGCTTATGTTAATTGTAAGGTGTCCTTGAGAGTCTTGAAAGGCGCCCTATAAATAAAATGTATTATTATTATTATTGGGGTACAGAGGGGTTTAGAGAGGTTCAGAGGGGCTTAGAGGGGTTTCAAAGGGTTTTGAGGGGTTTTGCGGGGTTTAGAGTGGTTTGGAAGAGTTCTGATGGGTTTAGAGGGGTTTGGAGGGGTTTGATGGCTTTAGTTGGGGTTTGGATAGGTTTAGAGGGCTTTAGAGGGGTTTAGAAGTGTTAGAGTGTTCAGGTTTCGAAGGTTTTCGAGGGGATGAGATGTGTTTGGATGGGTTTAGAGGGGTTTATAGGGATTCAGATGAGTTTGGAGGGTTTTAGAGGGGGTTAGAAGGGTTCAGAGGGTTTCCAAGTGGTTTAGAGGGGATTAGAGGTATTTAGACGGGTTCCGAGGGGTTCAGAGGGATTTAGAATGGTTTAGAGGGTTTTAGAGGGGGTTAGAGGGGTTTAGGGTGGTTCAGACAGGTACACCCAGATTTAGAGGGGTTTAGAGGTGTTTAGAGGGATTTAGTGGGTTGCGGAGGGTTTTGGAGAGGTTTAGAGCATTTTAGATGGGCTTAGAAAGGTTTAGAGTGTTTCAGAGGGGTTCAAAGGGATTTGGATGGGTTTAGAGGGATTTCTAGGGGTTTACGTGTTTCCATGGGAGGAGGTTAGTGGTTTTGCGATGTTTAGTGTGGTTTAGAGGGGTTTAGAGAAGTTTGGAGGGGGTTAGAGGAGTTCAGAGCGGTTCAGATGAGTTTGGAGGCCATTTGAGGGTTTTCGAGGGATTTAGAGGGGTTCAGATTGGTTCAAAGTTCTTTAGAGTGGTTTAGAGCGCTTTTGAGATGTTTTGAGGGCTTTAGAGGGATTTACAGGGGGTTCCGAGTGGTTCAGAGGGGTTTGAAGGCGTTTAGAGTGGTTCATAGGGGTACAGAGGGCTTTAGAGGTGTTTAGATGGCTTTTGAGGGGTTTTGAGTGGTTCAGAGGGATTTAGAGGGGTTCGGAATGGCTTAGAGGGGTATCGAGGGGTTTCAACGGGTTTAGAGGGTTTGGAAGTTCCGATGTATTAGAGGGGTTTAGATGTGTTTAGAGGAGTTTAGAGTTTTAGAGAGGTTTCGAGTGGTTTAGAGGGGTTTGGAGGAGATCAGAGGGGTTTAGATGAGTTTAGATGGGTTTAGAGGGGTTTAGAGGGGCTTAGAGGGGTTTACATAAAATTTAGAAACAAATAAAATTGGTGCAGGAGGAGGCCATTCATCCCTCCGAGCCAGCACCGCCATTCATTGTGATCATGGCTGATCATCCCCAATCAATAACTCGTGCCTGCCCTCCCAATATCCCTTGATTCCACTAGCTCTGAGAGCTCTATCTAACGTGGAGAATGTGCAAACTCTGTGCAGTCAAGCACCCCTAGTCAGGATCGAACCCGGGTCTCTGGTGCTGTAAGGCAGCAACTCTACCACTATGCCACCAGGCCACACTCTTGTCTAGAGGGATTTAGAGCGTTTCAGAGCTGTTCAGAGGGGTTCAGAGTGGTTTAGAGGGGTCTATAGCAGTTTAGAGGGGTTTAGAGGGTTTTAGACAGGGTTAGAGGGGTTCAGAAGGGTTCCAAGCGGTTTAGAGGTGATGAGAGGTCTTTAGATGTGATTAGAGGGGTTCAGAGGGGTCTTGAGGGGTTTATATTGTTTCATAGGTGTTCCGAGGGGTTTAGAGGGGTTTAGAATGGTTTAGAGGGGGTTCAGGGATTTCTAGGGCTTTAGAGGGGTTTAGAGCAGTTTAGAGGGATTTAGAGGGGTTTTGAAGGGTTTAGAGGGTTTTAGACAAGTTCAGAGGGGTTCGGAGGGAGTTAGAGGGTTTTGGAGGGGTTTAGAGAGGTTAGGAGGGGTTCAGAAGTGTTCAGACGGATTTGGAGGGGTTCAGAGGTGCTTAGAGGGGTTTAGATGGGTTTAGAGAGGTTTATATGTGTTCAGAGGTGTTCAGAGGGGTTCCGATGGGATTAGAGGCGATTCAGGCCCAAGGAATTTTCCCATCGATTAAAAATAAAAGAGTTATGAGTGTTTAAAAAATCTTCAGATCCTCTCACCTATCAATCACCATGATGAAGGAAATGTCCCATCTGGGGGAGGGACTATGAAACCACACACGACTCAGTCCCTCTGCAAGATTGCGAGGGAGAGGTCACAACTCCCATTCTAAGCTGTGAATCAACTGTGAGTCTGCAATGTACTTGCAATAACTGACTTGTAAGCCCTTAATGAAATGGGAAGTGAAATGACAATGCATTCAGGTGTTTGGCACGGCCTGCCAACCACAATGGCAATTGAAATGAAATGAAATGAAATGAGCTGTTTGGCCTGCCTGAAACCACTAATTTCGGCCCACAAGGCCCCTATTATCTGAGAAACCAGTCCCTTTTGCCCCAAATCCCTGTATTAACCCATAGGTGACGGTTTGGGTCGAGACCCTTCGGCAGACAGAAAGAGGTGAACACTAGCGAGGGAGGGGTTGATAGGCAGATGATTGGACAAAGATGATGCAAAGGCAAAAGGTGTAAGATAAAAGGAATGAAGAGTTGTACTTTGCGAAGCCAGAGGAAGGAATGTAGGCAGAAGGTGAAATAGAAACATCGAAACAAGGAAAATAGTTGCAGGGGTAGGCCACTCGGCCCTTCGAGCCTGCCACGCCATTCAATATGATCATGGTTGATCATCCAACTCAGTATCCTGTACCTGCCTTCTCTCCATACCCCCAGATCCCTTTAGCCACAAGGGTCACATCTAACTCTCTCTTAAATATAGCCAATGAACTGGCCTCAACTACCTTCTGTGGCAGAGAATTCCAGAGACTCACCACTCTCTGTGTGAAAAATGTTTTTCTCATCTCGGTCCTAAAAGACTTCCCCCTTATCCTTAAACTGTGACCTTTCGTTCTGGACTTGCCCAACACCGGGAACAATCTTCCTGCATCTAGCCTGTCCAACCCCTTTAGAATTTTGTAAGTTTCTATAAGATCCCCCCCCAATCTTCTAAATTCTAGCAAGTACAAGCCAAGTCTATCTAGTCTTTCCTCATATGAAAGTCCTGACATCTCAGGAATCAGTCTGGTGAACCTTCTCCGTACCCCCTCTATGGCAAGAATGTCCTTCCTCAGATTTGGAGACCAAAACTGTACGCAATACTCCAGGTGTGGTCTCACCAAAACCCTGTACAACTGCAGTAGAACCTCCCTGCTCCTATACTCAAATCCTTTTGCTATGAATAGGAACAAATCCAGGCGGGACAAAGGGCAAGGCAGAGGGGGACAGGGAAAGAAGGGGAGGGGGGGGAGTGTGTGTGGGGGGGGGGGGAGTGTGTGTGTGGGGGGGGGGGGGGGAGTGTGTGTGGGGGGAGGGAGATTAGATTAGTTACGTTACCTAAAATTGGAAATTCAATGTAAAACCGTTGTGTTGTAAGCTACCCAAGTGAAATATGAGGTGATGTTCCTCAAGTTTGTGTGTGGACTCCAATGGGAATAGAGGAGGCCCAGGACAGGAAGGGAATGGGAAGTGGAATTAAGCTTGTTCACAACCGGGAGACCCAGTGGACCTTGGTGGTGGTGTTTGGAGGTGGACATAGAAAACTGTCGTAACTCAGCGGGACATGCAGCATCTCTGATGAGAAGAACGGGTGGCGATTCAGGATCGAGACTAGGGTTGCCAACTGTCCCGTATTAGCCGGGACATCCCGTATATTGGGCTAAATTGGTTTGTCCCATACAGTACCACCCTTGTCCCGTAATTGACTGCTACTACTCGGGTCGAAGGGACTGTCGGGTTGGAGCGCCGCGTCCAGCCCCGCCTCACCTGTCCCATGGAGTGCAGCAGCAGCATCTCTCCTGTTGCCCGTGTCGGTCAGCAGCCCGGCCAGCTGTCTGACCTTCGGACCTTCGCTTACCACTGACGCCAGCACCCCTCCTTCTCATGGCCGATCATCGGTTCATGAGTTGGACAGGGTGCCGGAATATGAGAGCGACATCACCCGGGCCAAACCTCCTCAGCTGGCCCGCCGGCTGGGCTTTGTGTGCAGTCCTCACTCATCATTCACCCAGACACGGCCCAGTCTGTCAACGGGTTGCCGTCGGGAATTTGTCCTGTATTTTGACCTTTTGTCCCTTATTTAGGAGTGAGAAAGTTGGCAACCCTCGTCGAGACCCTTCTTCAGGCTGGGAGTCAGGGCGGTCAGTGAGGAGGTGGTGGTGGTGGATTTTCCCTCTGCCTCAGGCAGGGGTGAGGAGTCCTCCCGGCCGCCAGGGGGCGCAGCAGTCGGTGTGGAGATGGGGGTGTGATGGATCCTCACGGCCACCAGGGGGCGCGGCAGTGGGTGTGGAGATGGGGGTGTGATGGATCCTCCCGGTCGCAGGGGGCGCGGCAGTGGGTGTGGAGATGGGGGTGTGATGGATCCTCACGGCCACCAGGGGACGCGGCAGTGGGTGTGGAGATGGGGGTGTGATGGATCCTCACGGCACTAGGGGGCGCGGCAGTGGGTGTGGAGATGGGGTTGTGATGGATCCTCACGGCCACTAGGGGCCGCAGCAGTGGGTGTGGAGATGGGGGTGTGATGGATCCTCCCGGCTGCCAGGGGGCGGGGCAGTGGGTGTGGAGATGGGGGTGTGATGGATCCTCCCGGCTGCCAGGGGGCGGGGCAGTGGGTGTGGAGATGGGGGTGTGATGGATCCTCACGGCCACCAGGGGGAGTATCCAGAGAACCGCCCTCTGAGGCAGAGAATTCCACAGACTCACAACTCTCTGTGAAAAAGTGTTTCCTCGTCTCCGTTCTAAATATCTTGCCCCTTATTCTTAAACTGTGGCCCCGGGTTCTGGCCTCAACATCGGGAACATGTTTCCTGCCTCTATCGTGTCCAAACCATTAATAATCTTATATGTTTCCATAAGATGTCCTCTCATCCTTCTAAACTCCAGAGTAAACAAGCCCAGACGCTCCATTCTCTCAGCGGAGGCGCTGGGGGAGAACATGAAGCAGTGAGTGGCGGCGGGAGAGGGGGAGGGGGCGGGTTGGAGCCGTGTCTGGGTTGTCAATGTGATCACTGGCGAGGGTCTGGATGGGGAGTAAGAGGGGAGGAGAGAGAGGGTAGGAAGAGAGGGAGTGAGGAGAAGGAGGGAAGGGGAGAGTGGGAAGGGAGGGGGATGGAGCAGAAGGGGGGAGGGGAGAGAGGGAGGGGGTGGGAGAGGAAGAGAGGGAGAGGATAGGGTGGAGAGCGAAGGAGGAGTGAGGCTGGGAGAGGGGAGTGGATGGAGGGAGAATGGGTTGGGGAGAGGTGGGGGAAGTGGAGGCGGAGGCAGGAAGGGGTAGTGGGAGTGAGGAGTGAGAGGAAGGGGTGAAGTGGACACATGGGTGATGGCGTAGGGTTGAATGGGAGGGGAGAGGGATTAGGAGGTGAAAGAAGGGACGAGTGCTGGGGAGGGGATGGGGAGGGTGGGAAGGGGTTGGGGAAGTGTGGAAGGTGGTGGAAAAGGGGTAGTGGGATGGAGGAGTAGGGTTGGGAGGGGGAAATAGCAGGAGGGAAGGGGGTCAGAAAGAGGTGGAAAGGGGGTAGAAGGAGCTAGGAGGGCAAAGAAGGAGCAGGATGAAAGGATGTAAAAGGAGGAATAGGTTGGTGTGGGGGGGATAGAGGGAGAGGAAGGAGTTGCCGGGCAAAGGGTGGAGGGGGTAGACAGAGGGCCGAAGGAGGAAAGGGGATGGAAGGAGACAGAGGGGGTGGAGCGAGGGATAGGGACTGAGAGGGGTAGATGGAGAGGAAAAGGTATGGGCTAAAGATGTTAAAGGGAGTGAGGTTAGAGAGTGGAAGCGGCAGTGGGAGGGGTAGAGAGGGGGGGATCCACGTCAGTGTGGTGGGTTCTGAGGTGGCTGATGAGGCCACTAACTGATCCCCGGGCAGGGTTGTTGGGTAGTTTGTCGGCTGGTGTTTGTGATCTGCACAGGCAAAGGGACCAAGGTTGTGCTCACCATCCCGGCTGCTTCTCCATTTGTAGAGGCCATTGACCACAGGTTCCCAGGACTCATGATAATGGTAAGATATATGATTGCTTATTTTCCTTTACCTTTGAGATATATCTGTACACTTATTGACTGAAAACAATGAGGTGACTTTGTACTCAGCAACTTGTCCTGGACCAGCCATGTCAAAGCAATGGCCAAGAAAGCCCCCCACCGCCTCTGCTTCCTTAGAAGCCTTAGGAAGTTCGGCATGTCCCCAACAACTCTCACCAACTTCAACAAATGCACCGCAGAAAGCATTTTATCAATGCTTGTATTCCCTCATGCAACCCTCCTTTTGTATTCATTCAAAATGTATCAAGGGTGCATCACAGCATGGTTTGGGAACAGCTACATCCAAGAGCACAAGAAATTGCAGAGAGCTGTAGACACAGCTCAGAACATCACACAAACCAACCTCCCTTCCACTGACTCCATGTACACTTCACACCACCTCAGCAAGGACACCAGCATAATCAAGGTCATGTCTCTCTCCCTCTTCTTTCCTCTCCAATCTGGCAAGAGGCACAGAAGTGTGAAAACACACACCTCCAGATCCAGGGACAGTGTCTTCCCAGCTGTTACCAGGCAACTGAACCATCCGACCACCAACTGGAGAGCGGTCCTGAGCTACTATCTACCTCATTGGAGACCCTCGGACTATCTTTATTCGGACTTTACTGGACATTATCTTGCACTAAATTATATTTCCTTTATCATGTATCTACACTGGATGGCTGGATTGTAATCATGTATTGTCGTTCCGCTGACTGGTTAGCACGCAACAAAAGCTCTTCACTGTACCTCGGTACACGTGACCATAAACTACGCTAGAGTATTTTCCAAGGTAAACAGGTGACATCCCAATTTCTACCACGGATGTATAAAGTGTTATCGTATCGTAATACAGTAACTTAAATTAGCTGGAGTAAACTTGATGAACAACTCACCAGACTGATGAGGTATCTTCTCTCTCTGTTGCATGTGGGGAATCACTGTGAAATACATTTAGCTAATATTCAGCTCAGCATCTGAAATGTTCGGATACTTTAGGTGAACAATGTCGATCGTGAGGCTAAAGGTAGCAAGGACAGTCTCACTGCAGCCAAACCCCTAAATGATTGGAAACAATAGATGCAGTAATAATTTTTTTAATTGAATTAGATTTGTACATGAAAAGCAAATAATTTTGAGACAGCAGGGAAAAGTGATGTGGTTGCTCATCTTTTTTTTGCATTAACAACCGTTTTGGTCTCGGATTATCACAGACGTGGTTCTAAACTGTGGTGGATTAAGCATGAAATTATTAAAAACTCATTTTTGTTTTGCAGTGCATTCTCACAATGACTTCTTGCTTGCGATCCTCACGAGATGTCAGATTATGGTTTCCGCTTCAGGTAAATGAGATTTTAATACTTTCTGCAAAAATACTCAATACTTATCTGTTTTAGCGATTCTCCTAACTCATGCTGTGTCTTCATCCCTCTGCTTACGGACTTTGGTCTTCTAATTGAGATGTGGCAAATTAAAATTCTCATCGACCTTTTCAAAACCCTCCCTGTTTTTGCTGTTCTCTATTTTTCAACCTTTACATTTGTAACTCCTCCCATTCTGGCCGCCTCATTTTGCAGTGATCTTATGTTTCTTACAAAATGATGCATGAACATTTACCTCCATTTAATTCCTCCATTTAATAAAATGGAGGAAAGTCCTTCTGCCCTGCTATTGGGTGGAGACTGACAATGAGTGAATGATATAAGTGGTGCTGTTATCTGAATGAACAGGGTAAAGGCTAGTGAATATCAACAGGTATATCTCAGAGATGTAACAAAGATCAGCCTGAAGAAGGGTCCCGACCGGAAATGTCACCTGTCCATGTTCTCCATGGATGCTGCCTGAGCCGCTGAGTTACTCCGGCAGTGTGTCTCTTTTTTGTTAAACCAGCGGGTGCAGTTCCTTGTTTCTACTTCTATTTCTACTAGCCATTTCTCAGTTCTCTCAGCTGACACCTGCATGTATCATTCAATCATCCCAGTCTCCACACTTCATGTGATAGGAGCAGAATTTGGTCATTCGGCTCATCAAGTTTACTCTGATCATGGCTGATCCATCTCTCCCTCCTAACCCCATTCTCCTGCCTTCTCCCCAGAACCCCTCACACCTGTACTAATCACGAATCTATCTATCTATGCCTTAAAAAGATCTATTGACGGTACCCGGACGTGGCGCTGACGGACGAGAAGTTGAAGCAAAGAAGTCGAAGCCAAAGAACCGATTGGAAACGAGGCCGAAATGCCAATAAACCAAAAGAATACGAACACGAAACGCTTACTAACCGAAAGGATGGGACATCTAAATGCAAACTAACTGAAAGGGCGGGACGCCTAAAAGCCAACGAACCGAAATGCTGCGTCGCCAAAAAGCAAACTTACTGAATGGCCGCTCTGTTGAAACGCCACCTAACCGAAAGGCGGCGTCGCCTACACGCCAACGGACCGACTGCCGCTCAACAGAAACGTCCAATAACGGACATGACGTTGCAGGGGGGCGGGACTTGTCAGCGATTGGTCCAGACCCCAGCGTCCATCACATCACTGTGAAGGGATGGACATTGTCCCACACCTCTGCTCCATCCGACCCGCAGCCCATGGAGGGTGGGCGTGGGAGAGGGGGGCTGTCCCGAGGAATGCACACCGGCGGCAGCTTTCAACTTGGTGCTTGGGTTCAGATTGCCCAGTCACCTATGGCTTGTGTGGGAAAAGGACCCCCACGCTCCTGTCTCCCCCTTCTCTCTCCCCTATTCTCTCTCTCCTTATCTCTCTCCACTCATCTCTCTCCTCTCTCTTCCCTCTTCTCTCTCTCCTCCTCTCTCCAATCTCTCTCTTCTCCCCTCTTCTCTCTCTCCTCTTCTCTCTTTCTTCCTCTCTCGCCCTTCTCCCTCTCCTCCTCTTTCCTTCTCTCTGCCCCTTCTCTTCCTTCTCTCTCCCCCTCTCTCTCTCCCTTTCTCTCCCCCTCTCCCACCCTTCCCCCTCCCTTCTCTCTCCCCCTTCTCTCTTCCCCTCCTCTCCCCTCCCCCCGACCCCCTTCTCTCTCTTCCCCTCATCTCTCCCTCCCTCTCTCCCTTCTCTCTCCCTCCCCTCTCCCTCCTCTCTCTCTCTCCCACTTCTCTCTTCCCCTCCTCTCTCCCCCCCCCCACCCCCCCTCTCCCTTCTCTCACTCCTCCGTCTCCACCGGCGGGAGCGTCACACATTCACTGACCGCGATGCACCGCCATCGGACCCCAACACTCACACCAGGGTGGTTTGCCCCCGACCCCCAGACCCTGACACCCCCCCCTTGACAAGAAGAAGCACTTTTTAACACAGCTGAACTTGGGTCCCATTGATGATGTCACTTGGGTCCATTCATGAGTTCACGGGGAGTCACAAGGGGCCCATTGATGAGGTCAGGGGAGGCATTGATGTGGTGTCAGTTACGTCCCTGCTCCAGCCCACAGTCAACTGGACGACCCATCAGTGAAGTACGATGAGCAGAGACACGATACAGCTTTTGACTGGGCATGCTGGTTCTAAAGGGCGGCTTGCCCAACTTCATGAAACAGGTGGCACCATCTTGCCCTGCGGCCTAATGGAGCTGCACATTGGGCAGTCCTTGCCCCGGCGCGGTGCCGAGCTCCACTACCAGATGTGCCGCCAGCCGTGCGAGAAGGAGGAAACACCAATGGGGATGATTGCCAATCTGTTGCCGGAGATCGGCGATTGGTGGTGGTGGGGTCGGGAGACTGCGTTCGATTGGATGGAGCCTCGCATAATGCTGCTGCAGACCAAAGATACTAGAGGAGGAGTGGCCATCTTGCTCCTCTAGTATCTTTGCTGAAGACGGTAAACCCTCGACATCCACGACAATGCCCGGATGACAAGGTTGAGTGAGTGGGCAGATGTGTGGCGGATGCAGTATAATATAGATCAATGTGAGGTTATCCACTTTGGCGGCAAAAACATGGGGGCAGATTATTATCTCAATGGGGTTAGGTTAGGGAAGGGGGAGCTGCAGGGAGACCTGGGCATCCTGTACTCCGTTCACTGAAAGTTGGCGTGCAGGTACAGCAGCCAGTGAAGGAAGCTAATGGAATGTTGGCCTTCACAACAAGAGGATTTCAGTATAGGAGTAAAGAGGTTCATCTGCAGTTGTTTAGGGCTCTGGTGAGACCACATCTGGAGTATTATGTACAGTTTTGGTCTCCTAATTGGAGGAAGGACATCCTTGAGATTGAAGCAGTGTAGCGTAGGTTCACGAGATTGATCCTTGGGATGGCGGGACTGTCATATGAGGAAAGATGAAAGGACTAGGCTTGTATTCACTGGAGTTTGGAAGGATGAGGGGGATCTTATAAAACATATAAAATTATTAAAGGACTAGACAAGCTAGATGCAGGAAGAATGTTCCCAATGTTGGGCGCGTCCAGAACCAGGGGCCACAGTCTTAGAATAAAGGGGAGGTCATTTAAGACTGAGGTGAGAAAAAACGTTTTCACCCTGAGAGTTGTGAATTTATGGAATTCCCTGCCACAGAGGGCAGTGGAGGCCAAGTCACTGGACGGATTTAAGAGAGAGTTAAGGTAGAGCTCCAGGGGATAGTGGAGTCAAAGGATATTGGGAGAAGGTAGGCATGAGTTATTGATAGGGGACGATCAGCCATGATCACAATGAATAGCGGTGCTGGCTTGAAGGACTGAATGGCATCCTACTGCAAATATTTTCCATGTTTCTATGTTTTCTATATTTCCCCCTGCAAGTATTAAACCTCACCCCAATATTTTTCTCCCTCCCTTTATTGGCTCCCTGTGAAATCCAGACCAGGATAGACTTTCCTCCTTCATTGCTGTGATATGCAGAAAAAGATGAAAAATGTCTAAAATTGATTCTCCACCCTCTCCCCCTGCTCTCTCACAGTCTCTCACCTGTTTTGGGCAGAATTTCTAGCAGTTTCTGAACTGCCATCCCCCCAGACCTGAGTGACTGAGCTGCCAGCCCACCAGACCTGAGTGATTGAGCTGCCAGCCCACCAGACCGGAGTGACTGAGCTGCCAGCCCACCAGCCCTGAGTGACTGAGCTGCCAGCCCACCAGACCTGAGTGACTGAGCTGCCAGCCCACCAGCCCTGAGTGACTGAGCTGCCAGCCCACCAGCCCTGAGTGACTGAGCTGCCAGCCCACCAGACCTGAGTGACTGAGCTGCCAGCCCACAAGGCTTGAGTGACTGAGCTGCCAGCCCACCAGCCCTGAGTGACTGAGCTGCCAGCCCACCAGACCTGAGTGATTGAGCTGCCAGCCCACCAGACCTGAGTGACTGAGCTGCCAGCCCACCAGACCTGAGTGACTGAGCTGCCAGCCCACCAGCCCTGAGTGACTGAGCTGCCAGCCCACTAGACCTGAGTGACTGAGCTGCCAGCCCACCAGCCCTGAGTGATTGAGCTGCCAGCCCACCAGCCCTGAGTGACTGAGCTGCCAGCCCAATAATCCTTTTGAAATTGAAAATCTTTATTATCATTTACCTGAGTACTTACATACGCAGAGGAAACGAGAAAACATTGCTCAACCAGTGTCTACTCAGTGTGCGGTAATAAAAAAAGAAAGAAATAAAAATAAAAATACATATAACATCATGAGTTCCAATCGGCAGCGGCACGACAATGGTTCTGCTTCAGTGTGTTGGTGCACGATACTTTTGCAAGGGGCAAAGTCCGTTTATCAGTCTTATGGCCTGCGGGAAGATGCTGAGGAGCATCCTGCTGGTTTTGCAGCTGATGCTCCTGTACCGCTTCCCAGATGGCAGGATGGAGAATATGTGATACGATGGGTGGTAGGGGTCTTTGATGATGGAGATGGCTCTGTTGATACATCTCTTCCTGTCTATGTCCAGCAGGAAAGGGAGTGGAGCACCAATAATCCTGCTGCCGGTCTTCACAATCCTGTCTAGTTGGTGCCGTTCGTACGCTTTGCAGCTCCCGAACCAGGAAGTGATGCCGTAGGTTAATGTGCTCTCGATTGTCCCCCTATAAAAAGTTCATAGGTGTGCAGTGGGGAGACCTGCTTTCCGTAGTCTTCGGAGAGGGTGTAGTCGCTGCTGGGCTCTCTTGACCAGTGCTGTGGTGTTGGTCGTGGATGTCAGGTCATCCGACAGGTGGAGTCCTAGGAACTTCACACTGCTGACCCTTTCCACATCAGCTCCATCGATGTGCAGAGGTGTATGGCGTGGTTTTCCCGCCCTCCTGAAGTCAACCACCATCTCCTTTGTTTTTCCCACATTGAGAATGAGGTTGTGGGATTTGCACCATCATGTGAGAAGCTCCACCTTCATCCTGTACGCCAACTCATCATTGTCACTGATGAGACCCACCACTGTTGTGTCATCAGCGAACTTGTTGATGAAGTTGTTGTTGAGTCTAGCAGTACAGTTGTGTGTAAGCAGACTAAACAGCAGGGGGCTTAGGACACAGCCTTGGGGCGAGCCACTGCTCACGGCTATGGTTTTTGATGTCCTACTGCCCACCCTGACTGTCTGCTGCCATTGCGATAGAAAGTTCAGGACCCAGTTACATGTGCCAGCATCAACCCCCAATAACTCCAACTTCTCCACCAGCTGCTGCGGAATGATTGTGTTAAAAGCAGAGCTGAAGTCTATGAAGAGGATCCTGGCATAAGTATTTTTCCGATCAAGGTGTGGCAGTACGAGGTTCAGTGTTGTTGAGACTGCGTCCTCTGTGGATCGGTTGGCTCTGTATGCAAACTGCAGTGGGTCTAGTTCGGCAGGTAGGCTATTTTTGATATGCTGCATAACCAGTCGCTCAAAACACTTCATTACTATGGGTGTTAGAGCCACTGGTCGAAAGTCATTATGGCAGGCTGGGTTTGGTTTCTTCGGGACAGGAACGATGGTGGCTCTCTTAAGACAGTTGGGCACTACTGCCTGGCTGAGTGAGGTGCTAAAAATGTCTGTGAAGACATCTTTCAGTTGCTCGGCGCAGTCTCTTAGAACGCATCCAGGAATGTTGCCCGGCCCTGCGGCTTTGCGTGGGTTGATGCTGGCAAAGGCCTTTTTAACTCCGGCTGCGGACAGCCTAAGCGACTGGTCACTGGGAGATGGCAGTAGTGCACGTGTCTGGGTGCTGTTTGTAACCTCAAACCGTGCGTAGAACTCGTTCAGTTCTTCTGGTAGAGAGGGGTCGTTTTGGCATATCCGCAGTGGGGGCAGCTTGTAGTCAGTGATGGTATGAAATCCCTGCCACAAGCGACGTGTGTCTTTGTCATTTGTGAAGTGGTTATTAAGTTTTTGTCCATACAACCTCTTCGCTTCCCTGATCCCCGGGATAGGTTACTCCTTGCCAGTTTGTATGCTGCGTTGTCTCCAGATTTAAATGCAGCATTCCGGATTCTCAGTAGGGAACACACTTCCCCAGTTAGCCAAGGTTTCTGATTGGCACGTCTCCTGACGGTTTTTACCACCGTGACATCCTCGATGCATTTATTGCTGTATCCAATGACGGATTCTGTGTATTCTTGGAGGTTGATGCCACTGTCATCTGTTGCTGCCTCTCTGAAGATGGCCCACTGTGTGGTTTCGAAACAGTCCTGTAGTGCCTCGGTAGCTCACTGTGGCCATGTTGTGACTTCTTTGACCGTTGTCCTGTCCTGTTTCACCCTGGGTCTGTATGCAGGTGTGAGCATAACCGCTAGGTGGGCAGAGTTGCCGATTTGGGGGAGGGGGGCTGCTCTATATGCATCTTTAATGTTGGTGTACACCAGATCTAGTTTGTTCTTTCCCCTGGTTGCAATGTTCACATGCTGGTAGAATTTAGGCAGGACAGAAGTAAGACTTGCCTGGTTGAAATCCCCAGCTGCCATGAAGAAAGCATCTGGATGTTCCCTCTGCTGCTCACTGATGTTGTTGTATAACTGTGTCATAGCATCCTTCACGTCCGCGCTCGCTGGTACATAGACGGCCGTTATGAAGATTGCCGTTAGCTCCCTGGGTAAGTAGAAGGGTCGGCATTTCACAGTCATTAGCTCCACGTGGGATGAGCAGTAAGTGGAAAACACCACAGCATCCCGGCACCATGATCTGTTCACATACACAGCCTGTCCCCCTCCTCTTGTCTTACCAGCTGGCGAAGCTACTCTATCAGCTCTGTGTAGCGTCAGTCCCTCCAACTGGATCGTAGCGTCTGTGATGTTCTGATTCAGCCAGGTCTCCGTTAGGACGTAGACACAGCAGTTCTTCACGCTTCGTTGGGAGGCTCTCCACGCTCTGATGTAGTCCATCTTGTTGTCGAGGGAGCGGACATTTGCCAACATGACTGTAGGCACTGCCGGTTTGTGAAGGTTTGCGTTTAGCCCAGCGTAGGCTCCTCCGCGCTTCCCCCGCTTCTGCCTCCTGCTACACCGCTTGCGATGTTTCCCCACCAGCGTAGTTCCAGGTGCAGTCGCGGCTCTCCATGGGCCTGCGTGCCTCCGTGGGCCTGCGCACCTCCCCACCAGCATTGTTCCCGGTGCTGGTGCAGCCGTGGCTCTCCGTGGGCCTGCGCACCTCCCCACCAGCATTGTTCCTGGTGCTGGTGCAGCCGCAGCTCTCCGTGGGCCTGCGCACCTCCGTGGGCCTACGCGACGCAGAAGTCTCAGCTCCACCAGGACGCTCCGTAAGGTAATGTTGCACCACGAAGCCTTGTTGCCGATTTTTAAAAGAACCTGCCGCTTGTACTTACGCACACACACACGCTCCTCCGACACGCACTCTTCATACACACCACTCGCTCCAAAACCCGCGAAATCGCCAAACCTTCACTGGGAGAGGCCGCTGTAGTCGCGCCGCCATTTTACTTATACTTTTGGCCACAATGTCCATACTAGTCCTCTTGAAACCAGTCCCTTCAGCCCACAATGTCCATACTAGTGCTCCAGAAAGCCCCCCCCAACCACTGGCCACCAATTTTGGAATTGGCGAAGAGGAGGAATATTGCGTTGGGAGCCCTCCCATGTGAACATGAGACCCAACGGGTCCCACTGAGTCTAGTTTCTCCTTTTGCCTTCGCTGTTGCTGGTCTAGTAGCTATGGTCAGGTGTGACTCAGTGGTGTCTCCCATCTGAAATCGATCTCTTTGGTTTTGAGAGAGGTGGACCATTATTCCTCATCCCGGACTCGAAAAAAAAATAAGGGGGTCACTGTTAGCTGTTCGAACTTATTCAACCAGGGGGAAACCTTTTCCTGGTACCCGGGATTAGGGAGTTGCATATATAATGTCTGTCTGAGGAAGGATCTTGACTCGAAATGTCACCCATTCCTTCACTCCAGAGATGCTGCCTGACCCGCTGAGTTACTCCAGCATTTTGTATCTACCTATATAATGCCGTGTTATATGATGATTCCATATTTCGCTTGGGTAGTTTACACCCCAGCGGCATGAACATCGACTTCTACAGCTTCAGATAGCCCTTACATTCCCTCTCCATCCCCTCCCCCTTCACAGTTCTCCCACTAGTCTTACTGTCTCCGCCTACATTCATTCATTGTCCCGCCCATTCCCCTGACTTCAGTGTGAAGAAGGATCTCGACCCGAAGTGTCCACCCCCCTCTTCCCTCCTCCCACCCCCCTCTTTCCTCCTCCCGCCCCAATCCTTCCTTCTCCACTCTCCCCCTAACCTTCTCCCCTCCCCACTCCCCTTCTTTCATTCGCCCTGCTCCACTCGTCTCCCTCTTCTCCATTCCCTCCCCTCCCCTCACATCCCCATCTCCCCCTCCTCCCATTCTCCAACCCCCCCCCCCCACCCCCCCCCCCCACTTTCCCTGACTGCCCCCCATTTGCGGACCCAGCCTGTGACAGCTAGATCCCACTAATAGTGCTGCACAAAGACCTAATCATTGACTATGGGATAAATGCAGACTGTGGGAACAACACCCCCCATCTCCTCCCCCCCCCCAACACCCTGTCGCCTTGTTTCAAAATGGGTGGTGGGTATTTAGACTCAGTGGCCAGAGCAGATGGGTGGCAGTGGTACATTGACAACATTGCCTGTACCCAGTTGATAAGCCCGTTGCCTCTGGGGGTTTAGAGAGACCATTGGAAGAGAGATCTGCATCTGGGACAACTCGTGGCCAACAGTTTAGTTCCCATGAGGAGCAGGCAGAACATTGGGGGTGGAGTCCAACCCCTGGGGCCCCTGTGTCACATTTAGTTCAGAGATACAGTGCCCTTCGGCCCACCGAGTCCGCACCGACCAGCGATCCCAGGCACTCTATCCCACACACGCTAGCCTATCAACCTAGAGTCAGGGTTAGGACTAGGATTTCCTCCCACACTACAAAGGTGTACAGGTTTGTATAAACTGTCCCTATCGTGCCCGGTGGGTGTGGGGGGGAAGCGAGGACCCGCGGCGGGGGCGGGTGGCGTGGACCTGGCTGGAGCAGCACCTGGTGTCGAGTCATGGCCGCTGCCAGGACTGGGTTCAGAGTCAGTCCTTCCCGCTTCCCGCCCAGCGACAGGAGAATGGTCTCCCTGGACCGCCCGCCGGCAGAGGACCCGCTCCTTGGATGCCAAGACCCGAAATGTCGCCGATTCCTTCTCTCCAGGGATGCTGCCTCACCTGCTGAGTTACTCCAGCATTTTATGTCTACCTTTGATTTTACCTAAATTAAGTAAGAAAGGATATTCATATTTTCTTCCACACATGCATTCCTAAGAAACCTCATACTGTAGAAAATTACATTGGAAAAATTGTTGTGTCAATGGGGAAAAATGCAAGGCACTCGTCAGGAGTGTAATGGAATACTCATCCCATGTTATGCTGTAACTCAATGGGTCAGGCAGCATCTCTGGAGAACATGGATCGGTGACATTTCACAGAGTGCTGGAGTAACTCAGCGGGTCAGGCAGCATCTGTGGAGAACATGGATCGGTGACGTTTCACAGAGTGTTGGAGTAACTCAGCGGGTCAGGCAGCATCTCTGGAGAATATGGATAGGTGAGGTTTTGTGTCGGCACCCTTCCTTAGACTGATTTGGCAGGGGGGTAGTAATCTGGCAGAGAGGAGAGGCAGGAGAAAGCCTGGCAGGTAAGAGGTGAAATATGAAGGAAGGAACTGCAGATGTTGGTTTATACCAAATATAGACACAAAGTGCTGGTGTAACTCAGCGGGACAGACAGCATCTCTGGACAGAAGGATTAGGTGACGGTTTTGGTCGAGACCCTTCGGCGGACAGAAAGAGGTGAACACTAGCGAGGGAGGGGTTGATAGGCAGATCATTGGACAAAGATGATGCAAAGGCAAAAGTGTGAGTCTAAAGGACTAAAGGTAAAGACTAAAGAAATAGGAACAAATCCAGGCGGGACAAAGGGCAAGGGAGTGGGGGGCAGGGAAATAAGGCGGGGGGGAAGGGGTGATTAGATTAGTTACGTTACCTAAAATTGGAAATTCAATGTAAAACCGTTGGGTTGTCAGCTACCCAAGTGAAATATGAGGTGATGTTCCTTCAGTTTGTGTGTGGACTCCAATGGGAATGGAGGAGGCCCAGGACAGGAAGGGTGGGTGGTGGTGGTGGTTGGAGGTGGACATAGAAAGATGTAGTAATTCAGCAGGACATGCAGCATCTCTGGTGAGAAGAACGGGTGGCGTTTCAGGATCGAGACTAGGGTTGCCAACTGTCCCGTAATAGCCGGGACATCCCGTATATTGGGCTAAGTTGGTTTGTCCCATACAGTACTGCCCTTGTCCCGTATTTGACTGCTACTACTCGGGTCGAAGGGACTGTCGGGTTGGAGCGCCGCGTCCAGCCCTGCCTCACCTGTCCCGAGGTAGTGCAACCCATGGATTGCAGCAGTAGCGCCTCTCCTGTTGCCCATGTCAGTCAGCAGCCCGGCCAGCTGTCTGACCTTCGGACCTTCGCTTACCACTGACGCCAGCACCCCTCCTTCTCATGGCCGATCATCGGTTCATGAGTTGGACAGGGTGCCAGAATATGCGAGCGACATCACCCGGGCCAAACCTCCTCAGCTGGCCCGCCGGCTGGGCTTTGTGTGTAGTCCTCACTCATCATTCACCCAGGATACGACCGAGTCGGTCAACGGGTTGCCGTCAGGAATTTGTCCTGTATTTTGACCTTTTGTCCCTTATTTAGGAGTGAGAAAGTTGGCAACCCTAGTGGAGACCCTTCTTCAGGCTGGGAGTCAGGGCGGGTAGAGAGGAGGTGGTGGTGGTGGATTTTCCCTCTGCCTCGGGCAGGGGTGAGGAGTCCTCCCGTCCGCCAGGGGGCGCGGCAGTGGGTGTGGAGATGGGGGTGTGATGGATCCTCCCGGCCACCAGGGGGTGCGGCAGTGGGTGTGGAGATGGGGGTGTGATGGATCCTCACGGCCACCAGGGGGCGTGGCAGTGGGTGTGGAGATGGGGGTGTGATGAATCCTCACGGCCAACAGGGGGAGTATCCAGAGAACTGCCCTCTGAGGCAGAGAATTCCACAGACTCACAACTCTCTGTGAAAAAGTGTTTCCTCGTCTCCGTTCTAAATATCTTACCCCTTATTCTTAAACTGTGGCCCCTGGTTCTGGCCCCAACATTGGGAACATGTTTCCTGCCTCTATCGTGTCCAAACCATTAATAATCTTATATGTTTCCATAAGATCCCCTCTCATCCTTCTAAATTCCAGAGTAAACAAGCCCAGTCGCTCCATTCTCTCAGCGGAGGCACTGGGGGAGAACATGAAGCAGTGAGTGGCGGCGGGAGAGGGGGAGGTGAGGGTTGGGGCTGTGTCTGGGTTGTCAATGTGATCACTGGCGAGGATCTGGATGGGGAGTAAGAGGGGAGGAGAGAGAGGGTAGGAAGAGGGGGAGTGAGAAGGGGGGAGGGTGAGAGAGGGAAGGGAGAGGGATGGTGCAGAAGGGGCGAGGGGAGAGAGGGAAGACAGTGGGGATGAGGGGAGAGGGGGAGGGGGCATGGGAGAGGAGGAGAGGGAGAGGATAGGGTGGAGAGCGAAGGGGAACGAGGAGTGAGGCTGGGAAAGGGGAGTGGATGGAGGGAGAATGGGTTGGGGAGAGGTGGTGGTGAAGTGGAGGCGGAGGCAGGAAGGGGTAGTGGGAGTGAGGAGTGAGAGGAAGGGGTGAAGTGGACACATGGGTGAGGGAGTTGGGTTGACTGGGAGGGGAGGGGGAGAGAGGGATTAGGAGAAGGAAGGTGAAAGAAGGGACGAGTGCTGGGGAGGGAATGGGGGAGGGTAGGAAGAGGTTGGGGAAGTTTGGAAGGTGGTGGAAAAGGGGTAGTGGGAGAGGGAGGAGTAGGGTTAGGAGGGGGATATAGCAGGAGGGAAGGGGGTCAGAAAGAGGTGGAAAGGGGGTAGAAGGAGCTGGGAGGGCAAAGAAGGAGTAGGATGAAAGGGTGTAAAAGGAGGAATAGGTTGGTGTGGGGGATAGAGGGAGAGGATGGAGTTGCCGGGCAAAGGGTGGAGGGGGTAAATAGAGGGTCGAAGGAGGAAAGGGGATGGAAAGAGGCAGAGGGGGTGGAGCGAGGGATAGGGACTGAGAGGGGTAGATGGAGAGGAACAGGTATGGGCTAAAGATGTTAAAGGGAGTGGGGTTAGAGAGGGGAAGCGGCAGTGGGAGGGGTAGAGAGGGGGGATCCACATCAGTGTGGTGGGTTCTGAGGTGGCTGATGAGGCCACTAACTGATCCCCGGGCAGGGTTGTTGGGTAGTTTGTCGGCTGGTGTTTGTGATCTGCACAGGCAAAGGGACCAAGGTTGTGCTCACCATCCCGGCTGCTTCTCCATTTGTAGAGGCCGTTGGCCACAGGTTCCCAGGACTCATGATAATGGTAAGATATATGACTGTAGGGGGCGCCGTCGAGTATGGCTGCCCTGCCAGCAGCTGTTACTTTTTTCACCCTTCAAAAAAAAATTTAGTGAGTTAAAGTGTTTGTTTTGGAGGTCTTCTCGTCTTTTATGTGGTTGATGGGGGAGGGGAAGGGGAAACTTTATTTCCCAGTCCCTACCTGGTCGGAGAGGCAGCTTCCCTCTGAGCTGCTTCTTCGCCCCCTCCTCGCGGCCTTCCGTCGGTCTGTAGCGGCCTTTCCTGTCGGGACCGGCCGGGACTACAGCTTCGGCGGCGGGCCTGTGCTGGGACACCAACACGGAGCGGGCGATGCCTTGCCCGAGTCGCCGTGCGGTCAGCTCCGGAGTGCTGTGACCGGCAACTCCAACATCCAAGGAGCTGTGGCTGCGGGCGGGCGTCCAACGCTGCGCGGCGCTGGATTTAAAACACCGCGGAGCCTGGGATTCGAGATCGCCAGTCGGAGCTCCAGCCAGCGCGGCCTGAGGACTTCGGGTTCCGCGGTCTCCGGGGAGGAAGCGGCCGCTCCAGACATTTCCAAGCCGCCGAGGAGAGTTCACACAACGCCGGAGTTCCAGCTTTCAGGCAAGAGGGCCTGAAAACACCGGACTGGCTGCGGAGGCCACAATAGGCCCGGACATGGGTGAACAGGGGATGGGACTGGACTTTGCCGCCTTCCCCCACAGTTGGAACCATTGTGGGGGGATGTTTTTATGTTTATTGTTAAATTCTTTAATGGTGTGTCTTGTCTTTATTCATGTGCTGCATTGGCAAGTCAAATTTCACTGCACCATTTGGTGTATGTGATAATAAATGTCCTTTGTATCCTTTGCTTATTTCCTTTACCTTTGAGATATATCTGTACACTTATTGACTGAAAACAATGAGGTGACTTTGTGTTAAAGAAGGAACTGCAGATGCTGGAGAATCGAGGGTTACACAAAAAGCTGGAGAAACTCAGCGGGTGCAGCAGCATCTAAGGAGCGAAGGAGATAGGCGACGTTTCGGGTCGAGACCCTTCTTCAGACTGGTGACTTTGTACTCAGCAACTTGTCCTGGGCTAGCCATGTCAAAGCAATGGCCAAGAAAGCCCCCCACCGTCTCTGCTTCCTTAGAAGCCTTAGGAAGATCGGCATGTCCCCAACAACTCTCACCAACTTCAACAGATGCACCGCAGAAAGCATTTTATCAATGCTTGTCTTGTCTTCCCTCATGCAACCCGTCTTTTGTATTCATTCAAAATGTATCAAGGGTGCATCGCAGCTTGGTTTGGGAACAGCTCCATCCAAGAGCACAAGAAATTGCAGAAAGCTGGAAACACACCACAGAACATCACACAAACCAACCTCCCTTCCACTGACTCCATGTACACTTCACACCACCTCAGCAAGGACACCAGCATAATCAAGGTCGTGTCTCACTCCCTCTTCTCTCCAATCTGGCAAGAGGCACAGAAGTGTGAAAACACACACCTCCAGATCCAGGGACAGTGTCTTCCCAGATGTTACCAGGCAACTGAACCATCCTACCACCAACTGGAGAGCGGTCCTGAGCTACTATCTACCTCATTGGAGACCCTCGGACTATCTTTATTCGGACTTTACTGGACATTATCTTGCACTAAATTATTTCCTTCATCATGTATCTACACTGGATGGCTGGATTGTAATCATGTATTGTCGTTCCGCTGACTGGTTAGCACCCAACAAAAGCTCTTCACTGTACCTAGATACACGTGACAATAAACTACGCTAGAGTATTTTCCAAGGTAAACAGGTGACATCCCAATTTCCCTCCAGGGATGTATAAAGTGTTATCGCATCGTAATACAGTAACTTAAATTAGCTGGAGTAAACTTGATGAACAACTCACCAGACTGATGAGGTATCTTCTCTCTCTGTTGCATGTGGGGAATCACTGTGAAATATATTTAGCTAATATTCAACTCAACATCCGAAATGTTCGGATACTTTAAGTGAACAATGTCAATCGTGAGGCTAAAGATAGCAAGGACAGTCTCACTGCAGCCAAATCCCTGAATGATTGGAGACAATAGATTCAGTAATAACTTTTTAAATTGAATTAGATTTGTACATGAAAAGCAAATAATTTTGAGACAGCAGGGAAAAGTGACGGGGTTCTAAACTGTGGTGGATTAAGCATGAAATTATTAAAGGAACAACTCATTTTTGTTTTGCAGTGCATTCTCATAATGACTTCTTGCTTGTGATCCTCACGAGATGTCAGATTATGGTTTCAGCTCCAGGTAAATGAGATTTTAATACTTTCTGCAAAAATACCCAATACTTATCTGTTTTAGTGCTTCTCCTAACTAATGCTTTGTCTTTATCCCTCTGCTTACGGACTTTGGTCTTCTAATTGAGATGTGGTGAATTAAAATTCCCATCGACCTTTTCAAATCCATCCCTGTTTTTGCTCTACTTTATTCTTCAAACTTTACATTTATAACTCCTCCCATTCTGGCCGCCTCATTTTGCAGTGATCTTATGTTTCTTACAAAATGATGCATGAACATTTACCACGTTATTTAAAAAAATGGAGGAAAGTCCTTCAGCCCTCCTCCTGTGCTCTAGGGTGGAGACTGAGAATGAGTGAATTATATCAGTGGTGCTGTTAGCTGATAGAACAGGGTAAAGGCTAGTGTAACAAAGATCAGCCTGACGAAGGGTCCCGACCGGAAATGTCACCTATTCATGTTCTCCATGGATGCTGCCTGAGCCACTGAGTTACTCCGGCAGTGTGTCTCTTTTTTGTTAAACCAGCGGGTGCAGTTCCTTGTTTCTACTAGCCATTTCTCTGTTCTCTCAGCTGACACCTGCGCACGTGTCATTCAATCATCCCAGTCTCCATCCTTCGCAAGCGATAGGAACAGAATTTGTTCATTCGGCTCATCAAGTTTACTCCAATCATGGCTGACCCATCTCTCCCTCCTAACCCCATTCTCCTGCCTTCTCCCCAGGACCCCTAACACGTGCACCAATCACGAATCTATCAATCTCTGCCTTAAAAAGATCTATTGACAAAAAGCCTCCACAGCCTTCTGTGACAATTAATTCTATAGAGTCACCATCCTCAGACTAAATAAATTCCTCCTCATCTCCTTCCTAAAGGAACGTCCCTTAATTCTGAAGCTATGACCTCTGGACCAATACTCTCCCACCAGTGAAAACATCCTCTCCACATCCACTCAATTCAGGCTTTTTACTATTTGCTAATTTTCAAATAGGTTCCCCCCTTAATCCTTCTAAGCTCCAGTGAGTAGAGGCCCAGTGCCATTAAATGCTCATCATATGCCAACCCACTCAATCCTGTCACCCTATTTCACAGGAGCAGTGTTGCGCGACTTTCCTCCCTTTTATTAAATCGTGTGGGGAATGTGGCACGTGCCGTGCATTTTGTTCACATTAAATTGCCTTGATCTGATAGACATCTGTGTTAAATGTCCTGTGCGACCCGCAGGATAACTTTATCAACAACATTCTCAAAGACTACGAGTGACTCTTAAGAAATGAAGCCAACTCATGCTGCCTTTGTACTGTTCACGTTACAGAAGGTATGTCCTCTCAACAATGGAACAGTCAATCGGCTGCTAAACCCGGTAAACCTGAAAGCAAAAATACGTTCCCATCAAAGTTTGAAGTGAGTTACTTTCAAGCCGACGATGGCTACTTGCTGAGCTCGTTTTGGAAGACATTTTGGAAAAATGATTTTAGTTTCAGGTAATTAAAAAGAACAAACTAAAGTCTCCTGATACTCAGTGGATGAATAATGATGTAATGTTGTTGGTGTGGGCAAGTTGGGCCTGTTGCACGCTTTATGACTATAAAGGGATGATTGAGGGCAAAAAAAACATGCAAAAGAAGAAAGTGTTATTATGTTTTTATCTGCATTGTGTTACCATTTAACAATGATCACTAAATAAAAATCTTTACAGTTTCAATACTAAAAGCAGCAGATTGTAGTCACCCAGCATATCTCCATCTCGGTTATGTACTTGGAGGCTTTATTTGGTTTCCAGGCCTGGAGGATGGGGAGACAAAAGATCTTATTAATTCACTTAATGTGTTTATGGAGGTGTGCTTGTTTTGATGCGTTTTGCATATGTACTAGCAGTAAAGCTGGGGTAGCAGTAGAGTTGCTGCCTTACAGCGCCAGAGACCCAGGTTCGATCCCGACCACAGGTGCTGTCCATACAGAGTTTGTACCTTCTCCCAGTGACCATGTGGGTTTTCTCCAGCTGCCCCAGTTTGCTCCCACACTCCAAAGCCGTACGTGTTTGTAGGTTAACGTGGCTGCAGTAAATTGTCTCTAGAGTGTAGGATAGTGTTTGTGTATGGGGTGATTGCTGGTCAACGTGGACAAAATGATGGGCAAAATGGCCTGTTTATGTGTTGTATCTTGAAAACTAAACTAAATTAATCTACGTTTTGCAATGCTGGTTTACAAAAATAGACACAAGATGTTGGAGTAAATCAACGGGTCAGGCAGCTTCTCTGGAGAACAGAGGGAAGGGACGTTTCGTGTCTGAAGAACGGTCCCGACCTGAAACGTCACCTATTCATTTTCTCCAGAGATGCTGCCTGTCCCACTGAGTTACTCCAGCAATGTTTTGTAATAAACTCAGTCTTCTATCTTCTCAGTTAATCTATTATCATCATCCTAATTTATACATGATCCCGATAACACATCAGCTCACTGTTAACCACTTTGATTTGAGTTTAGAAGAATGAGGGGCGACCTAATTGAAGCATACAGAATAGTGAAAGGCTTGGATCGAATGGATGTGGAGAGGATGTTTCCATGACTGGGGGAGTCTAGGACTAGAGGTCAAAGCCTCAGAATTAAAAGATGTTCTTTTAGCGTGGAAATGAGGGGAAATATCTTTATTCAGAGGGTGGTGAATCTGTGGAATTTCATTTCGGAGTCACGTGAGTGACTTCGTGAAGAGCCCGCCGGCGCGCATGCTCGACATATCGTCGTACCGTGTTGCTGCGATGGCTGGCAGTGGAGCGCGCTCCTCGCCAGCCCTTCATAAGGGGCCACGGAGGTAAGTATCCTACCTTTAGTTGGTGGTCCTTGTTGTTGGTTATGTCTTGCAGCAAGGACATGGATGGGAGTTCCAAGGGCCGGAGGACGTCAGGACGAGTTCGCCGGTCAACAGTTCCGGGGCCTTTACCATCGGCAGTACCTGCAACGCAGGCCGGGACTCAGGCGGAGATGTGGGTAAGCCCTGTGATTACAGGTCCAGATCCGCCAGCACACCACAGCTCGGAGGAGTTCGACGAGGAGGAGTGTGGTGTGCCGCCAGAGCAGGAGGACCCTGCCATGGCAGTCAGGTCGTCAGCGGGCTCGCTGGCGACCTCGAGCAGAGTGCGTGCGGCTGCACGGCCTGTTCCACTCAGCCCTCCGAGTAGGGGAAGTGCAGGAGCCCAGAAGCCTAACCCTACCAGGGCTAAGGCATTGCCTGACACGGAGGAGCGGTCAGGTTCCAGGGCGAGACCCGGGGCGGCTGTGAGGTCCAGCCGGCACACCCCGACTCTCGACGCCGGGACGGGTCGGTTGAGTCGGGTCTCGTCACGGTCGCCGAGCCCCCCATGGACTGGTGGGCGAGACCATGCGTCGGCAAGGTCCACGATGTGGGCAGCCGGCAAGCCTGCGCGGGCTTCAGGCAGCCATGCTTCGGCTGGTGCCGACACCACGCCGCAAGTGCCCTTAGTGGCAGCGGCTTCAGCTCCCGCTAAACGGAGGCGGTTGAACACGCCCGCGCGGGAATCGCGCAGTTTCGCCTCGGCGGCTGTTAGCGACAACTACCGGCACCGGCAGGGCCTCGATGAGGTGCGGGCCGTTGATAGGAGCCCGGTTTTCTTTTCAGAGCCGGAGGACTCCGACCACCTGAGTGTTCAGGGTGAAGGGCGTATTGACTGTATGGAGCGGCTGTTGGAGCTCTTGCTTCAAAGTCAACAACAGCAGGGCAGCAACAGGCACAGGGCGTCGTCACCAGCCTCTACCATCAGCCTGGAGCAGCAGGAGGAGGAGGTTTTGGTGGATCCCATACCATCTCCGTTGGAGGTGCCAGCGGAGGATCTTCTGGATGTGGCGACCAAATTTGCGGCCCCACATTTATCTGGACTTCCTTTAAACGCAAAGCTGGCAGCCACTGTGGACTTTCTTAACAACCAGCAACTACAGGAAGAAGTCCTCATTCAGGCAATGAGCCGTCACAAGGCTCCATCCAATTGCAACTCCCTCAACGTGCCTGTGGTCAATACGCCGATATGGGGCAACATCAGTGCGGCTATCCGTCAACAAGAGGTAAAATTGCAGCGGATCCTGAAGCTCCTCACGGCCGGTATTACCGCCTTTGCGCGGTCGGTGGACGGGGACGAACTGAATTTGGACCAGGAAGATGCTCTGGCCCTCCTGTGCGCGACCCAGCACGAAATCAACGGGTTTCGCAAAACCAGCATCCGCCCAGCGCTCAATCCGAAGTTTGCAGGATTGTGCAAACCACCGCCGCCGCCCCCGCCCCGTCAGCTCTTTGGGGAGGACCTCTCGAAGAGAGTCAAAGAGCTTGACGAACAAGCCAAAACGGTGGGGATCATGCGCTCTCAGAGTGCCCCCGCACCGTCAGGCTCAAAGTCTCCATACATTCGATCACGAGGGTCTGCTAGTACCTCGACGAGGACCCACCCTCAAGCTCCACAACGACAGCAACATCAGACCCAGCACCAGGGGTCTTTTTTAGGACAGGGTCGGCAGAGACCCTGGTGGAAAACGAAGACGCCGCGCCCTCAAGCCAACCCAGCACCTCCACGTCCACCCACGCGTGTCAAGGACCGCCGGTAACCACGGAGGGTGAGGGGGTCTGGTTCTCTCTTTTCTCTTTGTTTAACTTCACATGTTGGTGGTCGCCTTCGGTTGTTTTTGGGTGCATGGGGTAATTTTACTGGTGACGAGTATGTGTTGCAGAATATTCAGGGGCATAAAATTGAGTTTATTAATGGCGACATTCCTCCATCCCAGCACATGCCCGCTCGAACGTTTAAATTATCTGCTGCAGAACAGGCAGCAGGCTACAAGGAACTTTTAAGTCTTGAGCAGAAGGGAGTGATTGAGAGAGCGGTGCATGAGCCAGTTGAATTTGTTTTGAATATATTCACCAGACCTAAGAAGGATGGAGGTTGTCGTGTCATTATTGATCTAACCCGTTTGAATACTTTTGTAACATATACTCATTTTAAAATGGATACGTTTGAAACAGCCAAATCATTGATTTCTCATGGTTGCTTTATGGCATGCATCGATTTGAAAGACGCATATTATTCAGTATCCATCCAGAAATACGACAGAAGGTTTTTGAAATTCATCTGGATGGGGCAACTCTGGCAGTACAAGGCTTTGCCTAATGGGCTAACCACAGCCCCTAGATTGTTCACTAAATTAGTGAAACCAATTATGGCTTATTTGAGACAACGACACCATATAGTTACCCTACTTAGATGATATCTTAATTGTGGGCCACACCCTGGAATTGGCTGAACAGGGTGTTGCAGCTGCTGTCAATATATTTCAACAATTAGGGTTTATTGTCCATCCAGAGAAATCAAAGTTCTGCCCTGCCCAGGTGATTAATTACCTAGGGTTCACGATGAACTCTATGAGCATGAGGGTTACCATTCCAATTAACAAGATTGAGGAGGTTACCCAGGTGTGTCAAGATTTAATCCGCACCAATATACCATCGATTCGGCATTCAGCTACAATAATTGGGAAGCTTGTAGCTTTGTTTCCGGCAGCGCGATATGGACCTTTGCATTATCAGAATTTGCAAAGAGCTAAAATTGCTGCGTTAAAACAGAACGCTGGTCATTATGATCGGTCCATGCAGCTGCCGCCCGAAGCGATAAATGAGTTGCAATGGTGGGTGTGTCACATTAGCAGCTCATTCAAGCCTATCAGGGAGGCTAATCCGGTGGTATATTTGCAGACTGATGCAAGCTCCAATGGTTGGGGAGCCACGGATAATTGCTCTAGTTGTGGGGGCAGATGGGACACCCTTGAATCAACGATGTTGTTGAATCAAGGGATTAACTATTTGGAGTTGCTGGCAGCATTCCACGGACTTCGTGCGTATTGTTCCAAGCTTGTTCGAGCACATGTCCATCTCCAAATAGACAACACCACAGCAGTGGCATACTTAAACCATATGGGTGGTACCAGGTCAGTTTCGTGTGACAAATTGGCTAACTCAATTTGGCTCTGGTGTGTTCAAAGAGACATTTGGATTTCAGCTACCTATTTGCCAGGTGATCTTAATACTGTGGCGGACACCAGGTCACGCAAATTTAATGACAATATTGAATGGATGTTGCATCCTCAGATTTTTTCTAAAGTCACAGCCAAATTTGATAAACCGGACATTGACCTTTTTGCGTCACGGTTGAACCATCAGGTACCAACCTACGTTTCATGGGAACCAGATCCTGGGGCAATAGCGCTAGATGCATTCTCGCTGGACTGGGGGAATTGGTTTTTCTATGCCTTCCCCCCGTTTTGCCTCATCAGTCGGGTATTGCGAAAGATTCAGGCAGAGGCTGCCAAGGGCATCCTTATTATACCCGACTGGCCCACACAGCCTTGGTATCCGGTGGTCTTTGACATGCTCAACGAACCTTGGGTCCTTTTGAAGGATTGCCCACAATTGGTTACTCACCCTGTCTCAGGGGAGCCACATCCCTGCCATGGCTATTTAAATTTGTTGGCTTGCAGGTTCTGAACAGGCCGTTAGTCCATTACGGCCTCTCGGCTCGGACCATGGATACCATCGGGGCGTCGTGTCGAGAGTCCACAAGGCGAAGATACCGCTCGCATATTAAGAAGTGGGAAGCCTACTGCAGCCGCTCTCGCATCACGTACGATGACGTGACAATAACCGACGTCCTGGAATTCCTCGCGGGGTTGCACCATGATGAACACTTAAGTTACAGTGCCATCAACAGCGCCAGAAGTGCGCTATCATTCTACCTCAATATTGGGGTAGGATCCAACAGGCTAGTGTCCAGACTCATGCGGGGTATATTCAATATGAATCCGCCTACACCACGCTATAATATCACCTGGGATGTCAGGGACGTATTAACCCTGCTCAGGACGTGGTCTCCCATGGAAGGGCTCCAACTGGACCAACTCACCATGAAGCTGGTGATGTTACTAGCGCTGACTTCAGCTCAGAGGGTACAGACACTACACAAACTTCGTGTCGACAGAATGACTTCTACCCCTACAGAAGTAGTCTTTTTCATTGACGAGCTACTAAAGCAGCATAGACCTGGGTGCACAGGGCTGCAGCTGAAGTTCCCGGCATACCCCGCAGATGCTAGGCTATGTTTAGCCTCACATATCCGCCACTATGTCAAGGTGACGGCACGCATCAGAGGAATGGAGAGATACCTGCTTGTCACTCATAAGAGACCTCATCATCGAGTGACAGTCCAGACGACATCCAGGTGGCTTCGAGACGTCTTGGGTAAGTCAGGTATCGACACTAATGTGTTCAAGTCTCATTCCACCAGGGCTGCATCGACGTCAGCGGCGAGGGTCATGGAGGTGCCCATGGACCAAATTCTCGCCACAGCAGGATGGGCTAATGAAGCTGTGTTCCAGCGTTTTTATAACAAGCCTGTTGCTGCTCCTCTACAGTTCGCAGAAGCCGTGCTGAATGCAGGTTCAGAACGTGGAGATGTCCCCGCATGAGGGGTTTTTGATTTGTTATTAATAAATATGCTCTTGTTTTGCAGTATGAACTATTGAGCAAGTTTGTTCCTCCCATCCATCCCTGGTAGTGGTGTGTCAGCATGGACGTGGTCCAGGGCGTGTAATCACAGAAGCTTTGAAGTCTTCACGAAGTCACTCACGTGACTCCGAAATGAAATAGTAAGATTGAACGAGAACTTACCAGTTCGAAGGTTGATCTTTATTTTATGAGGAGTCGAAGTGAGGGGTTTCGTGCCCTCCTCGCCCAACCCTCAATCACCTTCATCTGGTAATCTTAGTCACTTCAATCTTACTATGCGAAGTCATTTCTATTGTTGGTTTCTGTGATTCCACGCCGCTACTTTGAAGTATGTCGAGCATGCGCGCCGGCGGGCTCTTCACGAAATCCCTCACTTCGACTCCTCATAAAATAAAGATCAACCTTCGAACTGGTAAGTTCTTGTTCAATCTTACTATTCTCTGCCACAAAGGCAGTGGAGGCCAAATCAGTGGATATTTTTAAAGGCACAGATATATAGATTCTTGATTAGTACAGGTGTCAGAAGCTATGGGGAGAAGGCAGGAGAATGGAGTTTAGAGGGAGAGATAGATCGGCCATGATGGGCCGAATGGCCTAATTCTACTCCTATCACTTTTAAAGATCCTACCCTTGTTCTAATCTGCCTTTTCCAAGAATTCTAATGAGCCTTGCAGACTCCTTCAGTTACAGCTTATAGTCACAGTCACAGAATGGTACAGTGTGGAAACAGGCCCAACGTGGCCACACTGGCAAACATGTCCCATCTAAACTTGTCCCACATACCTGTGTTTGGTCCATATCCCTCCAAACCTGTCCTATCCATGTACCTATATAACTGCTTCTTAAACCTCAAATACCTCCTCCGGCAGCTTGTTCCATACAC
Source organism: Raja brachyura (assembly GCA_963514005.1). The sequence continues at coordinate 447,195 of OY740796.1, read as the reverse complement.
CCACAACCCTTTGTTTGAAAAAGTGACCCCTCAGATTTATGTTCAATCTTTTCCCCCTCACCGTAAACCTATGTCCTCTGGTCCTCGATTCCCCTACTCTGGGCAAGAAACTCTGTGCATCTACCAGATCTATTCCTCTCATGATTTTATACACCTCTATAAGATCATCCCTCATCCTCCTGCGCTTCTGGGAATAGAGTCCCAACCTTCTCAACCTCACCTTATAGCTCAGACCCTCAAGTCCTGGCAACATTCTTGTAAAATGTCTCTGTACCCTTTCCTATAACATGGTGCCCAGAACTGAACACAATACTCTAAATATTTGGTCTTTGGTCATCTTCAATTCGAATCACTAAAATGGTAACTGGTACTTTTATTAAGTTTCCTTTTCTCAGTGCTGTTAAGGCAAGCTTGCACTGATGATACTTCAAGATGGAATGAATAGCTCTGGCCTCAGCACAAGAGACCCAGGTTTGATCCTGACCTCAGATGCTATCTGTGTGCAGTTTGTACGTTCACCCTGTGGTTTTCCACTGGGTGTTCCGGTTTCCTCCCACATAGAAACATAGAAACATAGAAAATAGGTGCAGGAGTAGGCCATTCGGCCCTTCGAGCCTGCACCGCCATTCAATATGATCATGGCTGATCAACCAACTCAGTATCCTGTACCCGCCTTCTCTCCATACCCCCTGATCCCTTCAGCCACAAGGGCCACTCCCTCTTACATATAGCCAATGAACTGGCCTCAACTACTTTCTGTGACAGAGAATTCCACATATTCATCACTCTTTTTGTGTGGAAATTTTTCTTCTCATCTCGGTCCGTAAAGACTTCCCCCTTATCCTTAAACTGTGACCCCTTGTTCTGGACTTCCCCAACATCGGGAACAATCTTCCTGCATCTAGCCTGCCCATCCCCTCAAGAATTTTGTAAGTTTCTTTCGGATCCCCCCTCAATCTTCTAAATTCTAGCGAGTACAAGCCGGGTCTATCCAGTCTTTCTTCATATGAAAGTCCTGACATCCCAGGAATCAGTCTGGTGAACCTTCTCTGTACTCCCTCTATGGCAGGAATATCTTTCCTTGGATTAGGAGACCAAAACTGTACGCAATACTCCAGGTGTGGCCTCACCAAGGCGCTGTACAACTGCAGTAGAACCTCCCTGCTCCTATACGCAAATCTTTTTGCTATGAATGCTAACATACCATTCGCTTTCTTCACTGCCTGCTGCACCTGCATGCTTATTTCCAATGACTGGTGTACCATGACACCCTGGTCTCGTTGCATCTCTCCCTTTCCTAATCTGCCACCATTCAGGTAATAGTCTACTTTCCTGTTCTTCCCACCAAAGTGGAGAACCTCACATTTATCCACATTATTCTGCATCTGCCATGCATTTGCCCACTCATCCAACCTATCCAGGTCACCTAGCAGCCTCCTAGCATCCTCCTCACAGCTAACACTGGCCCCCAGCTTCGTGTCATCCGCTAACTTGGTGATGTTGCATTCAATTCCCTCGTCCAAATCATTAATACATTGAAAACATTCGGGTTTTCCCAAACCAGAAACCCTGGATGTCCAGCCAGGTCCGCACACTCCTCAGAACCCGCGATGATGTCTTCGGGTCAGGTGACAGAGCTCTGTACAGGGCTGCTCGAGCCGATCTGAAAAGGGGAATTAAAAAAGCCAAGGTGGACTATAAGAGGAGCATAGAGGCCCACCTGTCCAGCAATAACACACGGGAGGTATGGCGGGGCATACGAGACATTACAAACTATAGAGGGTCTGCCACAACGACAGAAGACCTGAGTGCGCCGCTGGCAGAGAAGCTAAATTGCTTCTTTTCCTGCTTTGAAACATCACAACAGCAGCACTCATGTGCTACAGCCCTGCTCCCACCCTTACCTGGCTCCTGCACTACTCCACTCACTGTAAGGGAGCACGATGTCAGACGGGTGCTCCTGGCAGTGAACCCCAAGAAGGCTGCCGGCCCAGATGGAGTACCTGGTAAGGTGCTCAAAGCGTGTGCCCACCAGCTCACTGTCATCTTCACCAGAATCTTCAATCGTCCCAGTGCCGAAGAAGTCTCCGATCACCAGCCTAAACGATTACCGTCCCGTGGCCCTCGCTCCGGTAATCATGAAGTGCTTCGAGAGATTGGTCCTCCAGCACATCAAGGACTATCTCCCTCCAGACTTCGACCCCCACCAGTTCGCCTATCGCCCAAACAGGTCCACAGAAGACGCCATCACCGTAGCTCTCCACTCTGTGCTGTGCCACCTGGAGCAGGGGCAGAGCTACGTTCGGATGCTCTTTGTGGATTACAGCTCAGCTTTCAATACTATCATTCCGGACATTCTCATCGACAAACTGGTCACTCTCGGCCTCCCCACTCTCACATGTGCCTGTATAAAGGACTTCCTCACCAACCGGCTCCAGACTGTGAGACTCGGCCCCCACCTCTCCGCCACTCGCATGTTGAGTACCGGCGCCCCACAGGGCTGTGTGCTAAGCCCCCTCCTATACTGTCTCTACACCCACGACTGTAGTCCGGCCCACAACAACAACCGAATCGTCAAGTTTGCTGACGACACTACAGTAGTTGGACTCATCTCAAGGGGAGATGAGGCAGCCTACAGAGAGGAAGACCTGAAGTTGACAGCCTGGTGCTCAGAAAACAACCTGGCTCTGAACACCAAGAAAACCAAAGAGTACATTGTCGACTTCAGGAAGCACAGCACCGACTTAGCCCCCTTATACATCAACGGCAAGTGTGTGGAGAGGGTCCACACCTTCCGGTTTCTCGGCGTCCTCATCTCCGCTGACATCTCCTGGACAGACAACATCACAACATCAAGAAGGCTCAGCAGCGGCTGCACTTCCTGAGGGTCCTCAGGAAGCACAACCTAGACTCCAACCTGCTGCTGACCTTCTACCGCTCGTCCATTGAGAGCCTGTTGACATACTGCATTACAGCATGGTACGGCAGCTGCACCATGGCAGACAGGGAGAGGCTTCAGAGGGTAGTTAGGGCAGCACAGAAGATCATCGGCTGCCCTCTCCCCTCTCTGATGGACATTTACACCTCCCGCTGCCTCAGCAGGGCGAAGAACATTATCAAGGACAGCTCCCATCCTGCATTTGGCCTGTTCAACCTGCTACCCTCAGGGAGGCGCTATAGGTGCATCAGCACAAGGACAAATAGACTCAAGAACAGTTTCTTTCCAAAATCCATCATCTCCCTGAACTCACACATGCATTGACTTCACAGCCTAACCCCCGGACTTTCATCTATCCACCTACTGTAATTTGTACTGTAACTGTAACCCATACTGGATATAGGAATCCTATTATCCATTCTATTTATCCATTGTCTTTTTATAGATATGTATATAGTGCTGCAGAAACTGTGCACCTTATCCCCCCCCCCCCCCCTTTTTGTCTTGTTTTTACACTGAGTAGGAGCAGTTTTTAATCTCACTGTACATGTGTATAGTGACAATAAAAGGCATTCTGATTCTGATTCTGATTCTAATATATATTGCAAATAGCTGGGGTCCCAGCACTGAGTCTTGCGGTGCCCCACTAGTCACTGCCTGCCATTCTGAAAATGACCCGTTTACTCCTACTCTTTGCTTCCTGTCTGCCAGCCAGTTCTCTATCCACATCAATATTGAACCACCAATACTGTGTGCTTTAAGTTTGCATACCAATCTCTTACGTGGGACCTTGTCGAAAGCCTTCTGAAAGACCAGATATAACACATCCACTGGTTCTCCCTTATCCACTCTACTGGTTACATCCTCAAAAAATTCTATAAGGTTCGTCAGACATGACTTACCTTTCATAAATCCATGCTGACTTTGTCCATTGATTTCACCACTTTCCAAATGTGCTGCTATCCCATCTTTAATAACTGACTAGCATTTTCCCCACTACCGATGTTAGACTAACTGGTCTGTAATTCCCCGTTTTCTCTCTCCCTCCCTTTTTAAAAAGTGGGGTTACATTAGCTACCCTCCAATCCTCAGGAACTACTCCAGAATCTAAAGAGTTTTGAAAAGTTATCACTAATGCATCCACTATTTCTGGTGCTACTTCCTTGAGCACTCGGGGATGCAGCCTATCTGGCCCTGGGGATTTATCGGCCTTTAATCCATTCAATTTACCTAACACCACTTCTCGACTAACCTGGATGTCACTCAGTTCCTCCATCTCATTTGAGCCCCAGTCCCCTGCAATTTCCGGCAGATTATTTATGTCTTCCTTTATGTCTTCCTTAAAGTAGTTATTCAATTGGGCTGCCATGTCCTTGTTCCCCATGATCAATTCACCTGTTTCTGACTGCAAGGGACCTACATTTGTTTTAACTAATCTTTTTCTCTTCACATATCTATAAAAGCTTTTGCAGTCAGTTTTTATGTTCGCTGCCAGTTTTCTTTCATAATCTATTTTCCCTTTCCTAATTAAGCCCTTTGTCCTCCTCTGCTGGACTCTGAATTTCTCCCAGTCCTCTGGTAGGCTACTTTTTCTGGCTAATTTGTATGCTTCATCTTTGTTTTGATGCTATCCCTGATTTCCCTTGTTATCCACAGATGTACAACCTTCCCTGATTATTATTTTGCCAAACTGGGATGAACAATTGTTGTAGTTCATCCATGCGGTCTTTAAATGCCTTCCATGCATATCCACCGTCAACCCTTTAAGAATCAATTGCCAGTCTATCTTGGCCAATTCATTTCTCATACCTTCAAAGTTACCTTTCTTTAAGTTCAGAACCCTTGTTTCTGAATTAACTATGTCACTCTCCATCCAAATGAAGAACTCAACCATATTATGGTCACTCTTGCCCAAGGGGCCACGCACAACAAGACTGCTATCTAACCCTTCCTCATTACTCAATACCCAGTCTAGAACAAAGATTATAGAGGAGCAAGATGCGCCACTCATTGGAAATCCAATGGACTGGTGTGTAGTACGTAACGGAACGTCACGGCCGCCATTTTGGTGGATTGCCTCCCCATGTGCAATCCGCTCCAAAGCTACAGAGCAGTTGCAAGCAAAGGTTATAGAGGAGCAAGATGCATTAGAAAGTTATTAGATTTATTTGTAATAGATCTTTACTTACCACTCGACCTCCCTCTCTCCCCTCTCATCTCTCTCGATCCCTCTCTCTCCCCTCTCGATCTCTCTCCCCTCTCAATCTCCCTCTTCTCTCGATCCATCTCTCTCCCCTCTTGATCTCTCTCTCCCCTCTCGATCTCCCTCTTCTCTCGATCTCCCTCTCTCTCTCTCTCCCCTCTCTTCTCTCGATCTCTCTCTCTCCCCTCTCTTCTCTCGATCTCAGTCTCTCCCCTCTCGATCTCTCTCTCCCATCTCGATCTCTCTCTTCCCTCATCTCTCGATCTCACTCTCTCCCCTCTTGATCTCTCTCTCCCCTCGATCTCCACCCCTCTCTCCCTCCCTCCTTCCCTCTCCCTCCCTCCTTGCCTCTCACTCCCTCCCTTCCCTCTCCCTCCCTCCCTTCCCTCTCTCTCCCTCCCTTCCCTCTCTCTCCCTCCCTTCCCTCTCTCTCCCTCCCTTCCCTCTCTCTCCCTCCCTTCCCTCTCTCTCCCTCCCTTCCCTCTCTCTCCCTTCCTTTCCCCCCTGTTCCCCCATTTCCCTCGCATTTTTCTTCCCCAGCCCCCACTTTTGCGTATTTTCCCTTGCATTGTGCAGCTTCCCTTGTATTGCTTAAACACACACTGCACAAAATTACAGGCACACACAAACACACATTCATATAAATATATGGTGGGACAGGCCCTTGAGAGATAAATCCATTACCTTCTCATGGATCAGAAGCAACTGATTTAAAGCATCACTATAACTCTGTCAGATAGTGTACATAAACCATACATACATACATACATATATATGCATATACATACATACATACATATATATATACATACCTATATATACATGCATATATACACATACATATATACATATGATCATTTTCCAATGTTCAATAGATTTAGGATCAGTTCTTGTGGATTGGAGGATAGCTAATGTTATCCCACTTTTCAAGAAAGGAGCGAGAGAGAAAACAGGGAATTACAGGCCAGTTAGCCTGGCTTCGGTGGTGGGAAAGATGCTGGAGTCAATTATTAAAGATGTAATAATGGGGCATTTGGATAGCAGTAAAAGGATTAGTCCAAGTCAGCATTTATGAAAGGAAAATCATGTTTGACTAATATATATGGTAAACAGTTGCGGCCTCAACACCGAGCCTTGTGGCAAAAATTTCCAGAAGATTAGTCAAACATGATTTTCCTTTCATAAATGCTGACTTGGACTAATCCTTTTACTGCTATCCAAATGCCCCATTATTACATCTTTAATAATTATATATAATGATTTTGAAGAGGTAAATAGGACCAGACGGATTCATGGGATGGCAGGATTCCATATGAAGAAAGACTGGATAAACTTGGCTTGTACTCGCTGGAATTTAGCAGGTTGAGGGGGGATCTTATAGAGACATACAAAATTCTTAAGGGGTTGGACAGGCTAGATGCAGGAAGATTGTTCCCAATGTTAGGGAACTCCAGAACAGAAGGGAGGGAGAGAGAGAGGGAAGGGTGAAGGGAAGGAGAGGGAAGGGAGGGAGGGAGAGAGGGAAGCAGAGAGAGAGAGAGAGGGAAGGAGGGAGAGAGAGGGAAGGAGGGAGAGAGAGGGAAGGGAAAGAGAGAGGGAGAGAGAGCGATCGAGAGAAGGGGAGAGAGATCGAGAGGTGGGAAAGAGAGAGATTGAGAGAAGGGGAGAGACAGAGATCGAGGGGGGTGGGAGATCGAGAAGGGGAAAGAGAGAGAGAAGGGGAAAGACAGAGAAGGGGGAGAGGGAGAAGGGGGAGAGGGAGAAGGACAGGGAGAGTGGAACAAGGGCACGTTATAACGCGCACCCTTCCCATTCCGACCAAAGATATTATATAGAGCTCCTCTGGCATCTTTGATTCCGACCCCCACCCCACATTTGCACCCAAAGATTATAGAGCGGAGTTCTGTAATCTTTGATTGCACCCTTCTTCACGACGGGCTTGGGATCTTTGCATGTGAAGTCTCGACAATTCGAGGGACATAACCGGTAACAGCCGTCGCGTTCCCGGACTCGAATCTGAGCTGGAAAAATCTCCTGGTCACTGGGCCTTATTTTGGAGAGCCCTGCCTTACAAGAACAAAACCCAAAACGTTCAGCAGTGTTAAAATTATTGACTTTATTACTTTGGTAAGTAATCTTTATTACTGTGGTAAGTAAAGATCTATTCAAAATAATTCTAATAACTTTCTAATGTACCGACCAAAGATTATAGAGGAGCCTAATTTTCCATGACCGTTGATGTGAGAACAGAAAATAACATTTCAGTTCAGAATAATAATATTTTTGTCCCCTTTTTTTTGGGGGGGAACCTAAAGAAAGATTACCAGTCGTCACTGCAGATTTAGATGTAGACGCCATAGTCGACGCCATCTCTGGTCCGCTAATATGGCGTCGACAATCACACATGTGATACTACGCTTTTTTCGCTGAGTGGCGCATCTTGCTCCTCTATAATCTTCGCCCACCAGCGTGACAGACGATCGGGCGGGGGAGACGGAGAGGGCGTCCTGTGTGATGGTCGCCACGGCCACTTTTCCACCACGCTCTCCCGTGACCGCGCTGCGATAGTGACCGCCACCGCCATGTTGTAGAACTTCAAGGAGCCCAGCGGAGCGCAGCACGACTTGAGCACGTGTTTAGCGGCATCAATCCAGAGCCCTGGGGGGGGGGGGGGGGGGGCTGGGCCATGTAACTCACAGCTCGTGGATAAGAGTGGCCAGCAGCTGCGCGTTGAAACCTCTGCACAGCTGGCCGCGAGGAGCAGAGGCATTGTGAAGTAATCCGGCTCGTATCAGCCCATTAGATTTTAAATAGATCTCAGATTGGTAAACAATTTTAGTAAAAGACGCGGTAAATAATGAATTAAATGTTCAGATGAGGCTGACTTTGGTTATCTGATATCTCTCCAATTTCTACAGATGCGCCGTAGAAAGCATTTTATCGGGATGCATCACAGCAGAGTTTGGGAACAGCTCCATCCAAGACCACAAGAAACTGCAGAGAGTTGTGGACGTAGCCCAGACCATCACACAAACTAACCTCTCTTCCATTGACTGCATCTACACTTCAGGCTGCCTCGGCAAGGCCAGCAACATCATCAAGGACCAGTCTCATCCCCGTTCACATCCTCTTCACCCCTCTCCCATTAGACAAGTGTGAAAACTCACACCTCCAGATTCAGGGACTGTTTTCTTCCCAGTTGTTATCAGACAACTGAACCATCCTATCACCAACTAGAGAGCGGTCATGAGCTCCCATCTACCTCATTGGAGACCTTAGAACTATTTATAATAAGACTTTATTTCACTTTATCTTGCACTAAACGTTATAACCTTTACGGTAGACAAAAGTGCGGGAGAAACTCAGCGGGTGCAGCAGCATCTATGGAGCGAAGGAAATAGGCAACGCTTTGTAACATAGAAACATAGAAATTAGGTGCAGGAGTAGGCCATTCGGCCCTTCGAGCCTGCACCGCCATTCAATATGATCATGGCTGATCATCCAACTCAGTATCCCGTACCTGCCTTCTCTCCATACCCTCTGACCCCCTTGGCCACAAGGGCCACATCTAACTCCTTCTTAAATATAGCCAATGAACTGGCCTCAACTACCCACTGTGGCAGAGAGTTCCAGAGACTCACCACCCTCTGTGTGAAAAAAAGTCTTTCTCATCTCGGTCTTAAAGGATTTCCCCCTTATCCTTAACCTGTGACCCCTTGTCCTGGACTTCCCCAACATCGGGAACAATCTTTATCCTTTGTCTGTGAGTAGCTTGATTGTTATCATAGAAACATAGAAAATAGGTGCAGGAGGAGACCTTCGACCCTTCGAGCCTGCACTGCCATTCGTTGTAATCATGGCTGATCGTCCCCAATCGATAACCCGTGCCTGCCTTTTCTCCATATCCCTCGATTCCACCAGCCCCAAGAGCTCTATCTAACTCTCTCTTAAATCCATCCAGTGTTTTGGCCTCCACTGCCCTCTGTGGCAGGGAATTCCACAAATTCACAACTCTCTGGGTGAAAATGTTTTTTCTCACCTCAGTCTTAAATGGCCTCCCCTTTATTCTAAGATGTATGTATTCTAAGATTCATGTATCGCCTTTCCACTGACTGGTTAGCCCACACCAAAAAACCTCTTCACTGTTGGTCTGGCAAAACAGATAATCCAGAAAGGCTCTGGAAGCAAGGATGCTGGAAAATCAGTAGTGGAGATAACAGATATTGAAGGTAAATATCCTGCATGCCTTCTTTACCACCTTAAATGTTGCCAACTTCAAGGATCCTCGTACTCCAAAGTCCGCATTCCTCAATACACGTTTGGAATCCACCATTCCCTACGAATGTCCCACCCTGAATAGCCCTCACCAAGTACTTCACCTCACACTGGTGAGGAATATATTCTATCTTCCATTGTTCTACCTGCGGCATGTGTGTGCCTTTAAGAAATGTGTCCCGGGCCTCCTCCTTTGCCATATTGAGGCTGTACAACATGGAGGAACAACTCACTGCCCAGTGATGTAAACATTGGATTCTCTGAGTGAATATAACTTCTACATATGCTCCCCTTCCTCCTCTCCTCCCTCCCACCCCCTTACTGCACTAAAAGTCAGTTAACCAGTTCCACAGTTCACAATATATTCCACAGATTCACACCATCCCTAGCAGATAATCAGCTTTTCAGTTAGATATAGCTCCAAGAGCTAACAGAATCAAGGGATATGGGGGGAAATCAGGAACGGGGTACTGATTCTGGATGATCAGCCATGATCATATTGAATGGTGATGCTGGCTCGAAGGGCCAAATGGCCGACTCCTGCACTTATTTTCTATGTTTCAGTATGAGGGATCCTCCTTGCCTGAGGTAATCTGTTGCCGGTCCTGATTTGTCGTGGTCATTTCTAGCTTCCAATCCATCCCCTCCCACCCACAATCAGTCCGAAGAAGGGTCTTGATCCGAAACGTCCCGTATCCATGTTCTCCACAGATGCTGCCTGACCCGCTGAATTACTCCAGCACTTTGTGTCTATCATTAAGAACCTTTGGTTCGATCCTGACTACGGGTGCTGTCTGTATGGAGTTCGTATGTTCTCCCCATGACCACGTGGGTTTTCTCCGGGTGCACCGGTTTCCTCCCACATCCCAAAGACGTGCAGGTTTGTAGGTTAATTGGCTTCTGTACATCGTCCCTAGTGTGTAGGATGATCATTGGCTGGCACGGACTCTGTGGGCCGAAGGGCCTGTTTCCACGCTGAACCACTCAACTAAACTAATTATTTGGCTTTGCAAAGCTCGAAGATGTAAGAGAAAATAAGGTGGAGTCATCTCCAAAGTCTAAAAGTTTGAATGTATCTGAGAACCAAGTGAAAATAGGATGGGAACACAGGGAATGCTGATGTTGGAATCTTGAGCAAAACACAAAGTGCTGGAGTAACTCAGTAGGCCAGGCATCATCTGTGGAAGGAATGGGCCGGCAAAGTCATTAGAATGGGCATCCAAAGATGTGCAGATTATTGGCTTCTGTAAATTGGCCCTAGTGTGTAGGATAGTACTAGTGTGATCGCTGGTCGGCGTGGACTCGGTGGACCGAAGGTCCCGTTTCCACGCTGTATCTCTAGAAGCAAAACTAAAAGGTATGTAGCATGACTTTTGCGACATTTTGCATCAGCATCTTTTGAACATTTCAGTGTTCATCGGGATTAAACACTGTTTGGCTAGCAGTTTAGAAGTATAATTAGATCACGATATAGGAAGAGTTTACAGACCATACATGAGAAGTTGCACATTCCACAACTAATCATGTTTAAAAGAACATATTAATCAAAACGCTAAACTGATTTCTGGAATTGTTGTGAATATCACTTCTCCAATTCATTTGGGTCATTAGACTATTTATGGGAAACATCTGTCTAACCAGCACCAGCAAGGAAAACAGCTGGATTCATAGCAATGGGCAGCCAGAAATCGTTGCACTCTAATGCAAATCCTACTGAAAATCCTGTCACAGAGAACGCCACTCTGTGTAATTGGAAAGCTCATTCAGGTACAACACCAAGGATTAAGAAGGGTTTTGGCCCGAAACGTTGCCTATCTCCTTCGCTCCTTAGATGCTGCTGCACCCGCTGAGTTTCTCTAGCCTTTTGTGTACCAAGGATTTACAGTTGGATACATTCAGGGATGGCACAGCGGTTGAGTTGCTGCCTCACAGTGCCAGAGACCCAGGTTTGATTCTGACTACGGGTCCTGTTGGTACGGAGTTTGTACGTTCGGCCCGTAACCACGTGGGTTTTCTCTGGGGGCTCTGGTTTCCTCCCACTGTCCAAAGATGTATAAGTTTGTAGCTTAATTGTCTCCGTTAAAATGGTCAATTGTCCCTGGTGTGTGGGCTAGTATTAGTATTAGTGTGCGGGTGATCGCTAGTCGGCACGGACTCTGGGCTGAAGGGCCTGTTTCTGCACTGTACCTCTAAGCTGAACTTTCTGGAATTGTGCCCAAATGTCCAATATATTTTGGAAGTCTACATTTGAAACATGACAGAAACATGAGTCCGAAGAAGGGTCTGGACCCAAAATGTCACCTTTTCTTTTTCTCCAGAGATGTTGTCTGACCCATTGTTTTTTGTGTCTATCTTCGATGTAAACCAGCATCTGTAGTTCCTTCCTTTTAAATATTACTGTATCAAATGTCGGTACAAAATGGGGAAAGGAGGTAAAGGTGGGGGCGCAGATGTGACGGCTGGTTGGGTGGAAGGTGAGGACAAGGCAGATTCTGTCCTTGTTACGAGTAGGGGATGTGGAGTGAAAGCAGAGCTGCGGAATATAGAGGAGACCCTGGTGAGAGCCTCATCTATAATCAATGAGGGGAATCCCCGTTCCCTAAAGAATGAGGACATCTCCGATGCCCTGGTCTGGAACACCTCATCCTGGGTGCAGATGCGGTGCAGACGGAGGAATTGGGAATGGGGGAGGAATGGGTAGAAGGGAGAATGTGAAAACAAAGAACTGCAGATGCTGGACTAACTCAGATACTGCAGTAACTCAGCAGGTCAGACAGCATCTCTGGATAGAAGGAATGGGTGACGTTTTAGGTCAAGACCCTTCTTCAGACTGCTACACAAAATATCTGAGTGGGACAGTATCTCTCAAGAACATTCATAGGCAATGTTTCGGGTCGGAAATAATGTTAATTGTATCCCTTCGTTATCACCTCTTCCCCAGCCAACAATGGGCCATTGTGGGCTCCACCCTTCCTTGGTCATCTGTTGCCGGCCCAGATTTGTTCTATACTGATCTGTGTGTTCAAGAGAGTTAGATTTAGCACTTTGGGCTAATGGAATCAAGGGATATGGGGAGAAAGCAGGAACAGGGTACTGATTCTGGATGATCAGCCATGATCATATTAAGTGGCGGTGCAGGCTGAAAGGGTCGAATAGCTTACTCCTGCACCTATTTTCTATGTTTCTGGTCTATTCTTACCTCCAGTTCCCTCCCCTCTATTTTCGGTCTAAAGGAGAGTCCCGACCCGAAACGTCACCCACGGTAGAACTGCTGCCTTATAGCGCCAGAGACCCAGGTTCGATCCACACTATGAGCGCTGTCTGTATTGGAGTTTTACGGGAAATCTCCCCGTAACATATGTGGGATTTCTCCAGGTGCTCGGGATGCTAACCTATCGAGGATGGAAGACCTCGCACATAACCAAACAGAATGGCCAAAGCTTGCTGCCCAATGCACTCCACAGTGTGGGAAGACTAAGTCTAAGTAAGTAAGTGTGTGTAGGATAGCGTTAGTGCACGTTAGGGGATTACTGACCGGCATGGGCTCAATGGGTTGAAGGGGCCGGTTTCCGTGCTGTATCTCTAAACAAAAGACAAATCACCCATTGATTTTCTCCAGATGTGCTGCCTGCCCACTGAATTACTCCAGCACTTTGTGTCTATCTCCATAATGTTATTGAAGGGAGTTACCATAAATAGCGTGTGAACAGCTTATTGGGAAATCAGGCTTGTGCTTGGATCTGTGATGTGTAAGACATGGCAGTACTCCCAATACCTAATCCATACCATGGAACCAAACTCAGAACAACAAATAAACAACAGGCAGAGAGCAGTGGTTAAGGTCACAGCAGAACAATAACAGCCGCCAAAGCCTAGTGCCTTAAATTTCTCAACATTTTATTTTAAAAAACAAATTGATGCATTGAAATTCATTTATAATAGCTATTTTCTTAAAAACAAATTAAAAACAAGGAATATTGAAAACTATTTACAAATGTAATACATACAGAAAGTTTCACTGATACCACAGGCAATTTGTGTTTAACATCTGTGTTCAATGCTGTAGATACATTGTCTTTTTACACTAGTGCGCTTAATGTTGAGAGAAAGGGCTGAGATCTTGAACCTTTCATGTAGGTGGTGGTTTGGGGCAGTCCGTGTCTGATGAACGGTAGTTACCGGTGTTTCAGCTCAGATGCACCGGATGAAGGAAGAGAAGAAGCAAAGAGTAGAACTCCAGATCTTTGTTTGTGAGCTCCTTCCAATACTTTCTCACTGGAGATCACAGGCACATAGTTACTGAGAGCGAGAGTGTGTGAGGGTATGACAGTGGGTGAGTGACAGTGAGTGAGTGGGAAAGAGAGAGGGAGTGCGAGTGAAGAAATAGTGAAGAGTGAGTGTGTGAAGAGTGAGTGAGAGAGTGAGAGAGTGAGTGAGAGAGAGAGTGAGCGCGGGAGTGAGTGAGAGTGAGTGTGAGAGTGAGTGAGATTGGGTGTGGGTGAATAAGAGTGAGTGAGAGAGTGAGTGCGTGAGAGATGTAATGTAAATAAAGTTGAAGCAGGAGATGTAATGTAAATCCCACGCCTCATGAGGCCAGGAGACCTGTAGCCCAGGATAGAGACCCGTAGCCCAGGATAGAGACCTGTAGCCCAGGATAGAGACCTGTAGTCCAGGATAGAGACCCGTAGCCCAGGATAGAGACCTGTAGTCCAGGATAGAGACCTGTAGCCCAGGATAGAGACCTGTAGCCCAGGATAGAGACCTGTAGCCCAGGATAGAGACCTGTAGCCCAGGATATAGACCTGTAGCCCAGGATAGAGACCCGTAGCCCAGGATAGAGACCCGTAGCCCAGGATAGAGACCTGTAGCCCAGGATAGAGACCTGTAGCCCAGGATAGAGACCTGTAGCCCAGGATAGAGACCTGTAGCCCAGGATAGAGAACCGTAGCCCAGGATAGAGACCTGTAGCCCAGGGTATAGACCTGTAGCTCAAGATATACACCTGTAGCCCAGGATAGAGACCTGTAGCCCAGGATAGAGACCTGTAGCCCAGGATAGAGACCTGTAGCCCAGGATAGAGCCCCGTAGCCCAGGATAGAGACCTGTAGCCCAGGGTGTAGACCTGTAGCCCAGGATGGAGCCCCGTAGCCCAGGATAGCGACCCGTAGCCCAGGATAGAGACCCGTAGCCCAGGATAGAGACCCGTAGCCCAGGATAGAGACCCGTAGCCCAGGATAGAGACCTGTAGCCCAGGATAGAGACCTGTAGCCCAGGATAGAGACCCGTAGCCCAGGATAGAGACCTGTAGTCCAGGAAAGAGACCTGTAGCCCAGGATAGAGACCCGTAGCCCAGGGTGTAGACCTGTAGCCCAGGATAGAGACCCGTAGCCCAGGATAGAGACGTGTAGCCCAGGATAGAGACCTGAAGCCCAGGATAGAGACCCGTAGCCCAGGATAGAGACCTGTAGTCCAGGAAAGAGACCCGTAGCCCAGGATAGAGACCCGTAGCCCAGGATACAGACCCGTAGCCCAGGATACAGACCCGTAGCCCAGGATAGAGACCTGTAGCCCAGGATAGAGACCCGTAGCCCAGGATATAGACCTGTAGTCCAGGATAGAGACCCGTAGCCCAGGATAGAGACCCGTAGCCCAGGATAGAGACCCGTAGCCCAGGATAGAGACCTGTAGTCCAGGAAAGAGACCTGTAGCCCAGGATAGAGACCCGTAGCCCAGGATATAGACCCGTAGCCCAGGATAGAGACCTGTAGCCCAGGATAGAGACCTGAAGCCCAGGATAGAGACCCGTAGCCCAGGATAGAGACCTGTAGTCCAGGAAAGAGACCTGTAGCCCAGGATAGAGACCCGTAGCCCAGGGTGTAGACCTGTAGCCCAGGATAGAGACCCGTAGCCCAGGATAGAGACCTGTAGCCCAGGATAGAGACCTGAAGCCCAGGATAGAGACCCGTAGCCCAGGATAGAGACCTGTAGTCCAGGAAAGAGACCTGTAGCCCAGGATAGAGACCCGTAGCCCAGGATAGAGACCCGTAGCCCAGGATACAGACCCGTAGCCCAGGATAGAGACCTGTAGCCCAGGGTATAGACCTGTAGCCCAGGATAGAGACCCGTAGCCCAGGATAGAGACCTGTAGTCCAGGATAGAGACCCGTAGCCCAGGATAGAGACCCGTAGCCCAGGATAGAGACCCGTAGTCCAGGATAGAGACCCGTAGCCCAGGATAGAGACCCGTAGCCCAGGATAGAGACCCGTAGCCCAGGATAGAGACCTGTAGCCCAGGATAGAGACCCGTAGCCCAGGATAGAGACCCGTAGCCCAGGATAGAGTCCCGTAGCCCAGGATAGAGACCCGTAGCCCAGGATAGAGACCCGTAGCCCAGGATAGAGACACGTAGCCCAGGATAGAGACCCGTAGCCCAGGATAGAGACCCGCAGACCAGGATAGAGACCCGCAGACCAGGATAGAGACCCGTAGCCCAGGATAGAGACCCGTAGCCCAGGATAGAGACCCGTAGCCCAGGATAGAGACCCGTAGCCCAGGATAGAGACCCGTAGCCCAGGATAGAGACCCGTAGCCCAGGATAGAGACCTGCAAACCAGGATAGAGACCTGTAGCCCAGGATAGAGACCTGTAGCCCAGGATAGAGACCCGTAGCCCAGGATAGAGACCCGTAGCCCAGGATAGAGACCTGTAGCCCAGGATAGAGACCAGCAGCCCAGGATAGAGACCTGTAGCCCAGGATAGAGACCTGTAGCCCAGGATAGAGACCCGTAGCACAGGGTAGAGACCCGTAGCCCAGAGTAGAGACCTGTAGCCCAGGGTATAGACCTGTGGTCCAGGGTAGAGACCTGTAGTGCAGGATAGAAACCCGTAGCCCAGGGTGGGCCTGTAGCCCGGGATAGAGACCTGTAGTCCAGGATGGGCCTGTAGCCCGGGATATAGATCTGTAGCCCGGGATAGAGACCCGTAGTGCAGGATAGAAACCCGTAGCCCAGGATAGAGTGTGAATGAGCTGATGAGGGCGAGTGAGTAAGACTAAGTGGGTGAAGAGTGGGTGAGGGTGAGTGAGTCTATGGGTGAGTGAAGAGCGAGAGCGAGGGAGAGTGAGAGTGAGTGAGAGTGTGTGAGTGAGAGTGAGTGAAGAGTGTGGGAATGACTGATCGTGGTGAGAGTGAGTGATTGTGGGTCAGTGAGAGCGAGTGAGTGGGTGAGAGAGCTTGAGTAAGTGAATAGTGGTTGAGTGGGAGAGTGAATGTGGGTGAGAGTGAGTAGGTGAATGAGAGTGGGTGAGTGAATGTGAGTGTGTGGGTTAGTGTGACTGTTAGTGAGAGAAGATTGATTGTGAGTGAGTGAGTGAAGCATGAGTGGGTGAGAGTGAGTAAGTGCGTGAGTGACTGAAACTGAGTGAGAGGGTGAGTGAACAGTGTGAGTGGGTGAGAGCGTGCGTGGGAGAATGAAGAGTGAGTGAGTGAGAGTGTGGGTAAGAGATTGTGAGTAAGTGAAGTGAGTGTTGGTGAGTAAGAGTGGGAGTATGAGTGCGACAGTGAGTGAAGAGTGGTTGCGAGTGGGTGAGTGAAGAATGAATGGGTGAGAGTGAGGGAGTGAGAGTGTGAGTGAGAGAGTGAGCGAGTGTGACAGTGAGTGTGTGGATGAGAGTGAGTGAGTGAATGAGATTTAGAGTGAGTGGGTGAGTGTGAGTGGGTGAGTGAGTGTGAGTGAAGAGTGAGTGTGAGGGGTGATTGACAGCAAGTGTGTGAGTGGGTGAGAGTGAGAGACAGTGTGGGAGAGTGAGTGGGTGAGTGAGTGAGAGTGAGTGTGTGTTAAGAGTGAGCATGTGAGTGAGAGGGAGAGAGTGTGTGAGTGAGTGAGTCAGTGAAGAATGAGTGAGTGTGTGAGTGAGTGAAGAGTGAGAGACAGTGTGGGAGAGGGAGTGAGTGAGAGTGAGAGTGTGTGTCAGTGAAGAATGAGTGTGAGAGTGAGTGGGTGAGAGTGAGTGCGTGTTAAGAGTGAGCATGTGAGTGAGAGGGAGAGAGTGTGTGAATGAGTGAGTCAGTGAAGAATGAGTGAGAGAGTGAGTGGGTGAGTGTGTGAGTGAGTGAAGAGGGAGAGAGTGGGTGAGAGTGGTTGGGTGAGAGTGAGTGAGAATGGGTGAGTGTGAGAATGCATGTGTGTGAGTGAGTGGGACTAAGTGAGAGTGCGTGAGTGAGTGAGTGAGTGTGAGTGAGTGTGGTTGAATGTATGTGACAGAGTGAGTGAAGAGTGTGTGAGCGCGAGAGTGAGAGTGAATGGGTTCGATATGGGTAGAGCTGCGAAACTCTAAGGGGCAGAAAACGCTAGTGGGAACTGTGTACAGGCCACCTAACAGTAGTATTGGAGTTGGGGATGGCATCAAACAGGAAATTAGAAATGCGTGCAACAAGGGTAACACGGTTATAATGGGTGACTTCAATCTGCATGTAGATTGGGTGAATCAAATTGGCAGGGGTGCTGAGGAAGAGGATTTCCTGGAATGTATGCGGGATAGTTTTCTCAACCAACATGTGGAGGAACCAACGAGAGAGCAGGCTATTCTAGACTGGGTATTGAGTAATGAGGAAGGGTTAGTTAGCAGTCTTGTTGTGCGTGGCCCCTTGGGCAAGAGTGACCATAATATGGTTGAGTTCTTCATTAGGATGGAGAGTGACAAAATTAAGTCAGAAACAAGGGTTCTGAACTTGAACAAAGGTAACTTTGAAGGTATGAGATGTGAATTGGCCAAGATAGACTGGCAGGTGATTCTTAAAGGGTTGACAGTGGATGTGCAATGGAAGGTATTTAAAGACTGCATGGATGAAGTACAAAAGTTGTTCATACCAGTTTGGCAAAAGAATAAATCGGGGAAGGTGGTGCATCCATGGATAACAAGGGAAATCAGGGATAGTATAAAAACAAAAGATGAGGCATACAAATTTGCCAGAAAAAGCAGCCTACCGGAGGACTGGGAGAAATTCAGAATCCAGCAGAGGAGGACAAAGGGCTTAATTAGGAAAGGGAAAATAGATTATGAAAGGAAACTGGCAGGGAACATAAAAACTGACTGCAAAAGTTTTTATAGATATGTAAAGAGAAAGAGACTAGTTAAAACAAATGTTGGTCCCTTGCAGTCAGAAACAGGTGAATTGATCATGGGGAACAAGGACATGGCAGACCAATTGAATAACTACTTTGGTTCTGTCTTCACTAAGGAAGACATAAATAATCTGCCGGAAATAGCAGTGGAACGGGGGTCAAATAAGATGGAGGAACTGAGTGAAATCCAGGTTAGCCGGGAGGTGGTGTTGGGTAAATTGAACGGATTGAAGGCCGATAAATCCCCAGGGCCAGATAGTCTGCATCCCAGAGTACTCAAGGAGGTAGCCTCAGAAATAGTGGATGCATTAGTGATAATTTTTCAAAATTCCTTAGATTCTGGAGTAGTTCCTGAGGATTGGAGGGTAGCTAATGTAACCCCACTTTTTAAAAAAGGAGGGAGAGAGAAAGCGGGGAATTACAGACCAGTTAGTCTAACATCGGTAGTGGGGAAACTGCTAGAGTCAGTTATTAAAGATGGGATAGCAGCGCATTTGGAAAGTGGTGAAATCATTGGACAAAGTCAGCATGGATTTACGAAAGGTAAATCATGTCTGACAAATCTGATAGAATTTTTCGAGGATGTAACTAGTAGAGTGGATAAGGGAGAACCAGTGGATGTGTTATATCTAGACTTTCAGAAGGCTTTCGACAAGGTCCCGCATAAGAGATTAGCATACAAACTTAAAGCACACGGTATTGGGGGTTCAGTATTGATGTGGATAGAGAACTGGCTAGCAGACAGGAGGCAAAGGGTAGGAGTAAACGGGTCCTTTTCAGAATGGCAGGCAGTGACTAGTGGGGTGCCGCAAGGCTCAGTGCTGGGACACCAGCTATTTACAATATATATTAATGATTTGGACGAGGGAATTCAATGCAACATCTCCAAATTTGCAGATGATACCAAGCTGGGGGGTATAGTTAGGTGTGAGGAGGATGCTTGGAGGCTGCAGGGTGATTTGGATAGGCTGAGTGAATGGGCAGATGCATGGCAGATGCAGTACAATGTGGATAAATGTGAGGTTATCCACTTTGGTGGCAAAAACATGAGGGTAGACTATTATCTGAATGGTGGCAGATTAGGTAAGGGGGAGATGCAACGAGACCTGGGTGTCATGGTACACCAGTCATTGAAAGTAGGCATGCAGGTGCAGCAGGCAGTGAAGAAAGCAAATGGTATGTTAGCATTCATAGCGAAAGGATTTGAGTATAGGAGCAGAGAGGTTCTACTGCAGTTGTACAGGGTTTTGGTGAGGCCACACCTGGAGTACTGCGTACAGTTTTGGTCTCCAAATCTGAGGAAAGACATCCTTGCCATAGAGGGGGTACAGAGAAGATTCACCAGACTGATTCCTGGGATGTCAGGACTTTCATATGAGGAAAGATTGGATAGACTCGGTTTGTACTCGATGGAATTTAGAAGATTGAGGGGGGATCTTATAGAAACCTACAAAATTCTTAAGGGGTTGGACAAGCTAGATGCTGGAAGATTGTTCCCGATGTTGGGGGAGTCCAGAACAAGGGGTCACAGTCTAAGGATAAGGGGGAATTCCTTTAGGACCGAAATGAGGAAAACATTCTTTACACAGAGAGTGGTGAGTCTCTGGAATTCTCTGTCACAGAAGGTAGTTGAGGCCAGTTCATTGGCTATATTTAAGAGGGCGTTAGATGTGGCACTTGTGGCTAAAGGGATCAGGGGGTATGGAGAGAAGGCAGGTACGTGATACTGAGTTGGATGATCAGCCATGATCACATTGAATGGCGGTGCAGGCTCGAAGGGCCGAATGGCCTACTCCTGCACCTATTTTCTATGTTTCTATGTTAGTGAGAGTGAGTGGGAGAATGAGAGTGTGTGTGAGACTGAGTGACTGTATGTGGGTGAGTGAGAGTTAGTGGGTGAGTAAGAGTGAGAGGGTGAGTGAATGTGATTGTGAGTGGGTGAGTGTGACTGTTAGTGAGAGAAGATTGTGAGTGATTGAGTGAAGCGTGAGTGGGTGAGAGTGAGTAAGTGTGTGTGCGTGACTGAAACTGAGTGAGAGGGTGAGTGAAGAGCGTGAGTGAGGGAGTGAGTGAGTGGGTGAGTGAGTGAGTGCGTGGGAGAATGAAGAATGAGTGAGTGAGAGCGAGTGGGTAAGAGATTGTGAGCAAGTGAAGTGAGTGTCGGTAAGTAAGAGTGGGAGTATGAGTGTGCCAATGAGTGAAGAGTTGTTTTGAGTGGGTGAGTGAAGAGTGAATGGGTGAGTGAGTGAAAGTGTGTGAGAGAGGGAGTTAGTGGGTGAGTGTGAGTGGGTGAATGAGAGTGAGTGTGAGTGAGTGTGAGTGGGTGAGAGTGAGTGAGTGAGGAGTGATTGACAGCAAGTGAGAGTGTGAGTGGGTGAGAGTGGGTGAGTGAGTGAGTGAGAGTGAGTTGGGGAGTTAAGAGTGAGCATGTGAGTGGGAGGGAGTGAGAGAGTGTGTGAGTGAGTGAGTGAAGAATGAGTGAGAGAGTGAGTGGGTGAGTGTGTGAGTGAATGAAATGAGAGAGAGTGGGTGAGAGTGATTGGGTGAGAGTGAGTGAGTAAAGAGTGACTTAATGAATGAGAGTGAGTGATTGTGACTGGGTGAGTGACTGAGAGTGAGTGAGTGTGAGTGGGTGAGTGAAGAGTGAGTGGGTGAGTAAGACAGTGAGTGTGTGTGAGAGTGAGTGAGTGTGTTAGTGCGTCGGTGAGTGAAGAGTGAGTGAGAATGAGTGGGTGAGAGTGAGTGAGAGTGTGGCTGAGTGAGTGCGTATGAGTGAGTGATAGTGGGCGAGTGAGAGTGCGTCAGTGAATCGATGAGATTGAGTGAGAATGAATGAGATAGTGAGTGAGTGAAGAGAGAGTGAATGGTAATGAGAGAGTGAGTGAAGAGTGTCAGCGTGAGAGAGTGGATGAATGAGAGTGTAAGAGTGAGTGCATGAGAGTGAGGCAATGAGCGAGTGAGTGTGTGGGTGAGTAAAGAGTGAGTGAGAGAGAGGGTGAGAGTAAGTAAGAGTGAGTAAGAGTAAGTGAGAGTGGGAATCAATGAATGGGTGAGATGGAGTAAGAGTGAATGAGATAGTAAGTGAATAAGAGTAAGTGATTGGGAGTGAGTGTGAGTGGGTGTGAATGGGTGCTAGTGAGTAAAGAGCCAGTGAATGAATGAGCGTAAGTGGGTGAGTGAGACAGTGAGTGAAGAGTGAGTCAGTGGTAGTGAGAGAGCGTGAGTGAGTGAAGAATGTGAGAGAGTGAGAGAATGAGAGTGTGAGAGTGAGTGTGCATGAGAGTGAGACAATGAGTGAGTGGGAGTAACCGAGTGTGCGTGGGTGTGAGTGAGTGAGTGACAGTGTGGGTGAGTGTGAGTGAGAGGGTGCGTGAAGAGTGAACATGTGAGTGAGAGTGTGTGTGAGTCAGTGACGAATGAGTGAGAGAGTGAGTGGGTGAGTGTGGGATGGTGAAGAGTGAGAGAGAATGGGTGAAAGAGTGGGTGAGTGTGAGTGGGTGAGTGTGAGAGTGTGTGTGAGAGAGTTAGGGTGAGTGCGTGAGTTAGGGTGAGTGCATGAGAGTGAGTGAGTGACTGGTTGAATGTGTGAGAGTGAGTGAAGAGTGAGTGTGTGCGTTAGTGCGAATGAGTGAATGGGTGAGTGAGAGTGAGTGGGAGAGTGAGTGACTGTAAGTGGGTGAGTGAGAGTGCGATGGTGAGTGAGTGTTAGTGTGAGTGAGTGAGTGTGACGGTGAGCAAGTTAAGAGTGAGCGTGTGTGAGTGAAGAGCGAGTGAGTGGTAGTGAGAGTGTGAGTGAATGAAGAGTGTGAGTTAGAGTGAGTGGGAGTGGGTGAATGAGTGTGAGAGTGAGTGAGTGTGCATGACAGTGAGACAGTGAGTGAGTGTGTGAGTAAAGAGTGAGTGTGACTGGGTGAGTGACTGAGTGAGTGAGTGCGAGTGGGTGAGTGAAGATAGAGTGGGTGAGTAAGACAGTGAGTGCGAGGTAGTGGGTGTGTGGGTGAGTGAAGAGTGAGTGAGTGAGAATGAGTGGGTGAGAGTGAGAGTGTGGCTGAGTGAGTGCGTATGAGTGAGTGATAGTGGGTGTGAGAGTGGGAGTCAGTGAATCGATGAGATTGAGTGAGTGTGATATAGAGTGCGAGTGAGTGAGAGTGAGTGTGAGTGAGTGAGGGAGAGAGTGTGTGAGTGTGAGTGACAGTGAGAGTGAGCTAGTGTGCGGGTGAGTGAAGAGTGAGTGGATGAGTGAGAGAGTGAGTGGGAGTGAGTGAGAGTGAGAGTGTGGGCGCGTGAGTGTGAGAGTGAAAATGAGTGAGTGAATGGTAGTGAGAGTATGAGTGAGTGAAGAGTGTGAGTGAGAGAGTAGGTGAATGAGAGATTAAGAGTGTGCATGAGTGAGACAATGAGTGAGTGTGAGTGAGTTAGTGAGCAAAGAGTGTGAATGAATGAGAGTGAGTGTGAGTGGGTGAGTGGCAGAGTGAGTGGGTGAGTGAAGAGTGAGTGAGTGCGAGAGTGAGTGTGAGTGAGTGGGTTAGTGTGTTGGTGAGTGAAGAGTGAGAGTGGGTGAGTGAGAATAAGTGAGTGAAGAGTGGGTGGGTTAGAGAGTGTGAGTAGGTGAGTGAGCAAAAAGTGACTTGGAATGAGTGAGTGAAGAGTGAGTTAGAGTGTGGGCTACGTGAAGTGAGTGAGAGTGAGTTTGTGAGAATGAGTGGTTGAGTAATATAATGAGTGAAGAGTGTGAGTGAGTGGGTGAGTGACAGAGTGAGTGAAGAGTGTGAGTGAGAGAGTGAGTGAGGGTGTGTGTGAGAGAGTGAGTAAGTGTGAGAGAGTGAGTGTGAGAGAGTGAGTAAAGAGTGAATGAGTGAGTGAATTAGAGCGAGCGAGTGAGAGGGAGTGAGAGTGAGTGGGTGAGCGAGAGTGTAAGTGAAAATGAGTGAGCGTGCCTGCGAGTGAGAGCGACAGTGATTGGGTGAGTGTGTGTGAGAGAGTGGGAGTGAGTGACAGTGAGTGAGTGTGTGAGTGAGAGAGTGTGAATGAGTGAGTGAATTAGAGCGAGCGAGTGAGAGTGAGTGGGTGAGCGAGAGTGGGAGTGAGTGAGTTTGAAAATGAGTGAGTTTGCGTGCGAGTGAGAGAGACAGTGATTGGGTGAGAGAGAGTGGGAGTGAGTGGGCGAGTGAGAGTGAGTGAGAGAGTGAGTGTGTGGATGAGTGAGTGTGTGGGTGAGTGAAGAGAGATAGTGAGAGAGTGAGAGTGAGTGAAAAGTGGGTGAGTGAGGGGTACCCGGACGTGGTGTCGAAGGACAAGATGCCGAAGCAAAGAAGTGGAAGCCAAATAACCGAACGGAAACAATGCCGAAATGCCAAATAACCGAAAGGGCGAGACGCCTAAAAGCCAACTCACCGAACGGAAACGACGGCGAAAAGCCAAATAATGGACATGATTTCACCGGGGGCTGGGACTTATCAGTGATTGGTCCAGAACCCCGCGTCCACCACATCACTGCCCGGGGGAGATGGAAGAGTGGGGATCATTTTTAATTTTCCTTCGCTGCCTTTGGTCTTTCCTAAATATAAAATAAAACCCCGTGTGATTGGAACTTTCAGTTTCTTTAACAAAATAATAATCCAAATGGGTTCCATTAATATTTACACCAACTGTAACAATGATATTTTGACTACCACAATACATTTACGTACACTACCGTGCATCTTGAAGGCCACTGGTCCTTTTGGGTCCGAATCGAAAAACCAAACAAAAATTATGACAGATTTTTAAAGAATATCTTAGCTCACCGAGTCAGCTCACTGATATGAGTAAGTGTGAATCGGCGTGAGTTAGTGTCAGCGTGCACGCCCGAGAGATGGGAAATGTCCACGCTGCGCTGCCTCGTGTCTTTATTCTCAGTGAGCAGAATTCTTCAAACCTCTGTTGACCCCCAGCTGAGGTGGTGGGCGGCCGTGGCCGGACAGCACTGACCCAGAGAAGAGAGAGCGGGCTGTCCCAAAGGTTGAGCTCCTTTGGCCGCTTACACAACGGGACAGGCAGTATCTCTGGAAAGAGGAAATGGGTGACATTTCGGTTCAAGACCCATCAGAGTCAACTGAAGTCTCGTCGGTGAGAGCACTTGTGATTGTCTGAAGAAGGGTCTCTACCCGAAAAGTCTTCAATTCCTTCTATCCATAGATGAGGTCTGTCCCGCTGAGTTACTCCAGCATTTTGTGTCTAATTGTCAGTGTGTACCAGAACCAGCAGTATCTTCCCACACAAGAATACCCGGGGCTGGAGGGTGACACTGGGCACTCTGTACCCGAGCACCAAGGTGTAAGCTGCCAAAGGAGCGCATCCTTTGTGACAGCCCGCACTCTCTTCCCGGAGTCAGCGCTGTCTGGCAATGGCCGAGCTCCATCTCAGCTGGAGGTCCATGCAAGTTCCAAGAATTCTTTTTTTTTTAAATATTTTTTTTATTAGAAGTAAATACGTAATAAAAAGGAAGTTCGAATAATTCTGCTTACTGGTAATAAAGGCCCAAGACAGCGTAGTGTGGACACTTCCCATCTCTTGGACGTGCACACTGACACTAACTCACGCCGATTCACACTTACTCATATCACTGAACCACCTGAGCAAGCTAAGGGAATCTTGGAAAAAAAAGTATTTTTATTCGTCTGGTTTCTCGATTCACACGCAAAAGACCAGTGGCTTTCAAGATGCACGGTAGTGTATGTAAATGTATTGTGATAGTCAAAATAGGACTGTTACAGTTGGTGTAAATATCTATGGAACCAAATTAGATTATTATTTTGTATAATCAACCGAAAGTTCCAATCACACAAGGTTTTATTTTATATTTAGGAAAGTCCAAAAGCGGTGAAGGAAAATTAAAAAATGATCCCCACCCTCCCATCTCCCCCGGCCAGTGATGTGATGTGATGGACTCGAGAGTCTGGACCAATCGCTGACAAGTTCCACCCGCCCGCTGACGTCATGTTTGTTATTTGGCTTTTCGGCGATCCGCCCTTTCAGTGAGTTGGCTTTTCATCGTTGTTTATGTTCCGTTAGTCAGCTCTTAGGTGTCTCACCCTTTTGATTATTTGGCTTTTCGGCATCGCGTCCGTTCGGTTTTTTGGCTTTTTGGCCTTGCGCTCTTTTGGTTATTTGGCTTTACGGCATTGTTTACGTTCGTTTATTTAGCTTCTTCGCTTCGGCATCCCATCCTTCGATGCCACGTCTGCACACGGGGTGACAATGAATGGGTGAATGAGAGTGCGTGGGTGAGTGAGTGAAGAGTGAGTGAATGGTAGTGAGAGTGTGAGTGAAGAGTGTGTGAGAGAGGGGAGTGAGTGTGAGTAGGTAAGTGAGTGAGGGAGAGCGAGTGAGAGTGAATGGGTGAGTGAAGTATGAGTGAGTGAGAGTGCGGCTCTTTCTATGTGCCTTTCTTGGTGACCATGTCGTCGGCTTCATTGGTGGCCGTGTCATCGGCCGCGTTGGCGAGCGTGTCGTCGGCTTCGTTGGTGGCCGTGTCATCGGCCGCGTTGGCGAGCGTGTCGTCGGCTTCGTTGTTGGCCGTGTCATCAGACTTGTCGGCGGCCGTGTCGTCGGCTTTGTTGGTGGCCGTGTCATCGGCCGCGTTGGCGAGCGTGTTGTTGGCTATGTTGGCGGCCATGTCATCGGCTTCGTTGGCGGCCGTGTCATCGGACTTGTCGGCGACCGTGTCATCGGCTTCATTGCTGGACGTGTCATCGGCCATGTTGGTGGCCGTGTCATCGGCCATGTTGGTGGCCGTGTCATCGGCTTCGTTGGTGGCCGTGTCATTGGCTTCGTTGGTGGCCGTGTCATCGGCCATGTTGGTGGCCGTGTCATCGGCTTCGTTGGTGGCCGTGTCATCGGCTTCGTTGGTGGCCGTGTCATCGGCCATGTTGGTGGCCGTGTCATCGGCCATGTTGGTGGCCGTGTCATCGGCCATGTTGGTGGCCGTGTCATCGGCCATGTTGGTGGCCGTGTCATCGGCCATGTTGGTGGCCGTGTCATCGGCCATGTTGGTGGCCGTGTCATCGGCTTCGTTGGTGGCCGTGTCATCGGCTTCGTTGGTGGCCGTGCCATCGACTTCGTTGGTGGCCGTGTCGTCGGCTTCGTTGGTGGTCGTGTCATCGGTCGCGTTGGTGGCCGTGTTGGCGAGCGTGACTTTGGCCGTGTCATCGGACGTGTCGGCGGACGTGTTGGTGGTCGCGTCGTCGATGGACGTGTTATCGGCCACGTTGGCAAGCGTGTCGTTGGCATCGGAGGTGTCGGCGGACGTGTCGTCGGCTTCGTTGGTGGCCATGTCGTCAACTTCGTGTGTGACCATGTCATCGGCCGCGTTGGCGAGCGTGTTGTTGGCTATGTTGGCGGACGTGTCATCGGACTTGTCAGCGGAACGTGTCATCTGCTGCGTTGGTGGCCGTGTCGTCGGCTGCGTTGGTGGCCGTGTCATCGGCCGCGTTGGTGGCCATGTTGGCAAGCGTGTCATCGGCCTTGTCTTCGGCCGCGTTGGTAGCCGTGTCGGCGCGTGTGTTGGCCGAAGTGTCATCAGCCGTGTCATCGGCCATGTTGGTGGCCGTGACAGCGGAAATGTCATCGGTCGTGTCATCGGCCATGTTGGTGGCCGTGTCATCGGCTGTGTTGGTGGTCGTGTCATCGGCCGCGTTGGTGGTCGTGTCATCGGCCGCGTTGGTGGCCATGTCATCGGCCATGTTGGTGGCCGTGTCATCGGCCCTGTTGGTGGTCGTGTCATCGGCCATGTTGGTGGCTGTGTCATCGGCCATGTTGGTGGTCGTGTCATCGGCCATGTTGGTGGTCGTGTCATCGGCCATGTTGGTGGCCGTGTCGGCGCGTGTGTCGGCCGAAGTGTCATCAGTCGTGTCATCGGCCATGTTGGTGGTCGTGTCATCGGCCATGTTGGTGGTCGTGTCATCGGCCATGTTGGTGGTCGTGTCATCGGCCATGTTGGTGGCCGTGTCATCGGCCATGTTGGTGGTCGTGTCATCGGCCATGTTGGTGGCCGTGTCATTGGCCATGTTGGTGGCCGTGTCATCGGCCATGTTGGTGGTCGTGTCATCGGCCATGTTGGTGGCCGTGTCGGCGCGTGTGTCGGCCGAAGTGTCATCAGCCGTGTCATCGGCCATGTTGGTGGCCGTGTCATCGGCCATGTTGGTGGTCGTGTCATCGGCCATGTTGGTGGCCGTGTCGGCGCGTGTGTCGGCCGAAGTGTGATCAGCCGTGTCATCGGCCATGTTGGTGGCCGTGTCATCGGCCATGTTGGTGGCCGTGTCGGCAGAAGTCTCATCGGCCCTGTCGGCGCGTGTGTCGGTGCCCGTGTCGGCGGGCATGTCAGTGGCCATGTTGGTGGCCCTGTCGGCGGGCGTGTCGGAAGGCATGTTGGTGGCCGTGTCGGCAGGCATGTTGGTGGCCCTGTCGGCAGGCGTGTCGGTGGCCATGTCAGCAGGCATGTTGGCGGCCCTGTCGGCAGGCGTGTCGGTGGGCGTTGTGCAGGTGACTTTGATGTTGTGGGCGGATGAACAAAAGTTGACGGAGTCTATGCTCTCCCCAGAGCTGCAGCTGGGCTGGGACTTGCACTGCTCGCTGTTGTTGGGAGTGCTGTTCCTGATGACCTCCAACCCTTGAAAGAGCCTGCAAGTAGGGAGCACAATCATCAGCACACACATCTGGAGAAGCCATGTGGTCACAGAGAGAACCACATGCCAGACACACACACACAGACAGACACACACACACACACACACACGCACACACAGACAGACACACAGACAGACACACACACACAGACAGACAGACAGACAGACAGACAGACAGACAGACAGACAGACAGACAGACAGACAGACAGACAGACAGACAGAGAGACACGCACACAGACACACACAGCCGGAGAAGGCACATGGTCACAGGGAGAACATGCGAACTCCACACACACATGCAGCACTCAAGGTCAGCATCAAACACATTCCTAGACTCTGCAAGGCCAACAACATAATCAAGGATGAGTCAAATCCTAGCCACATCAGGCAAAAGGTATAGAAGTGTGAAAATGCACAGATTCAGGGACAGTTTCTTCCCAGCTGTTATCAGGCAACTGAACAATCCTACCCCAACCAGAGAGCAGTGCTGAACTACTATCTACCTTACTGATGACCCTTGG
Source organism: Raja brachyura (assembly GCA_963514005.1). The sequence goes on along the minus strand of OY740796.1, from coordinate 418,470 downwards.
TCTATCCTTGATCGGACTTTACTGGGTTTATCTTGCACTAAACATTATTCCCTTATCATGCATCTGGACACTGTAAATGGCTCGATTGTAAACATATATTGTCTTTCGGCTGACTGGATAAGCATGCAACAAAAAGCTTTTCACTGTATCGAGGTACACGTGACAATAAACTAAACTGACCCGGGCCTCTGGCGCTGTGAGGCAGCAGTCTAATGTTAATTGGCTTCTTTGAATTGTCCCTAAGCATATGGAATAACATAGAACTAGCGTGCGGGTTGGTCAGCGTGGACTCGGTGGGCCGAAGGGCCTGTTCCCACGCTGTATCTCTAAAACTAAACTAAGGAGGATTCAGCATATGTGGGATAGACAAAAGTGCTGGAGAAACTCAGCGGGATGCAGCAGCATCTATGGAGCGGAGGAAAGAGGCAACGTTTTGGGCCGAAACTCTTCTTCAGACTGATGTGGGGGGGGGGGGGGGGTAGAAGAAAGAAAAGGAGGAGCCAGAGGGTTGAGGGAGAGCTGAGAGGAGGAGACAGCAAGGGCTACCGGAAATTGGAGAAGTCAATGTTTATGCCGCTAGGGTACAAACTGCCCAAGCGGAATATGAGGTGCTGCTTCTCCAATTACCGGTGGTGCTCACTCTGGCCTTGGAGGAGGCCCAGGACAGAAAGGTCGGATTCAGAATGGAAGGGGGAGTTGAAGTGCTGAGCCACAGGGAGATCAGGTTGGTTAATGCAGACCGAGCAGAGGTGTTCGGCGAAACGATCGCCAAGCCTACGCTTGGTCTCACCGATATAGATGAGCTGACATCTAGAGCAGTAGATGCAATAGATGAGGTTGGAGGAGATGCAGGTGAACCTCTGTCACACCTGGAACGACTGCTTGGGTCCTTGAATGGAGTCGAGGGGGAGGTAAAGCGACAAGTGTAGCATCTTTTGCGGTTGCAAGGGAAACTGCAAAACCCTCCCATTCCGAATCCGACCTTTCTGTCCTGGGCCTCCTCCATGGCCAGAGTGAGCACCACTGGAAATTGGAGGAGCAGCATCTCATATTCCGCTTGGGCAGTTTGTACTCTAGCGGCATAAACATTGACTTCTCCAATTTCCGGTAGCTCTTGCTGTCCCCTCCTCCCCTTCTGAGCTCTCCCTCAGCCCTCTGGCTCCTCCTCTTCCTCCTCTTCCTCCTCTTCCTTCTCCTTCCTTCTCCCCATCCCCCCCCCCCCCCTCAGTTATCAGTCTGAAGAAGGGTTTCGGCCCGAAACGTGGCCCATTTCCTCTGCTCCATAGATGCTGCGGCACCCGCTGAGTTTCTCCAGCACTTTTGTCTACCTTTGATTTTCCAGCATCTGCAGTTGCTTCTTAAACAGCATATGTGGGGGATGGGAGCTAATTGAGATGGATAAGGATGCCAGCAACAAATTATGGCAGAGTGAATAATAAACAGATGTTTAAAAACTGGAGTTCAAGGCATGGTGTAAGTTTGAGAGAAAGGTGAATGGGGAAAAAAGGCACAGAGTCATTTCTAAATTGTGTGAGAATCCAGAAATCAAAGGGAGTTGGGAGTTCTGGTGTAGGATTCCCTCAAAGGGAATCTGCAAGACAAATCGGTGATAAAGAAGGCAAAAGCAATGCTGGCATTTATTTCAAGTGGGCTAGAATACAAAAACAGGGATGTAATGCTGAGGCTCTATCAGGCGCTGGTCAGGCCACATTTGGAGTATTGTGTGCAATTTTGGGCATAATATCTGATGAAGGATGTGCTGGCTATGGAGAGGGTCCAGAGGAGGTTTACAAGAATGATCCCAGGAATGAATGGGTTAACCTATGATGAGCGTTTATGACGGCAGTGGGCCTGTACTCGCTGGAGTTCATTGAAATGCACCGAAAGGTTTGGACAGTGTGGATGTGGATAGGATGTTTCCACTCATGGGAGAGTGTCGGACAAGGGTTCCCAGCCTGGGGTCAATTTACCCCAGAGGGTACATTTCACCTTCCCAGGGGGCACATTTATTGATTCTGGATTTGTACTCACTTTTTAACTTTGACTGACTGTTTGGTTCTGGTATACTGTTCACCATTAGTTGTCCATAAATAGGTGAAATAATATTGTGATGTGTTATTAAAGTTGCCAGGGGTAAATGGGATGAAAAAGGTTGGCAATCCCTGATCTAGGACCAGAGCCTCAGAATTAAAGGACATTCCTTTAAGGAGATGAGGAGGAATGTCTTTAGCCAGAGGGTGGTGAATCTGTGGAATTCATTACCACAGGCAGCTGTGGAGGCCAAGTCATTGAATATTTTGAAGGTGGAAATAGATAGATTCTTGATTAGAATGAGAGCCAGGGGTTATGGGAAGAAGGCAGGAGAATGGGGTTGAGGGGGAAAGATAGATCCGCCATTACTGAATGGTGGAATAGACTTGATTGGCCGAATGGCCTAATTCTGCTCCTGTAACTTATGAGAGAGGGGTCAATGTTACCTGAGGTGTTAACAAATGATGGACAAGTAAATGGGATTGTGGTGATGTCCAGGATACAGAGAGTATTGCTCAACATGATGAAATGATGCACTGTCATTCCTTCTAAGCTTACTTTAGAGATACAGCATGGAAACAGGCCGTTCGGCCCACCAAATACGTGCTGACCAGCGATCACCCGTACACTAGGTCTACCCTACTCACTGGGGGTAATTTTCAGAATTAATCTACACACCTGCACGTCTTTGGAATGAGGGAGGAAATCGGAGCACCCAGAGAAAACCCACACAGACACAGAGAGAACGTACAAACTCTAGTCCCACCTGCCTGCATTTGGCCCATATCCCTCTCAACCTTTCTTATTTCCGGACCTGTCAAAATGTTTTTTAAAATCGAAGATAAGACACAAAATGCTGGAGTAACTCAGCGGGATGGGCAGCATCTCTGCAGAGAAGGAATGGGTGACATTTCGTGTCGAGACCCTTCTTCAGAGTGATGACATGGGAGTGGGCAGCACAGAGATAAAATGTAGTCGGAGACAGTGAGACTAATGAGGAAACTGGGAAGGGGAGGGATGGAGAGAGAGGGAAATCAAGGGCTACCTGAAGTTGGAGAAGTCAATGTTCATACCACTGGAGTGTAAGCTGCCCAAGCAAAATTTGAGGTGCTGTTCACAAGTTCATAAGTGATAGGAGCAGAATTAGGCCATTCGGCCCATCAAATCTATTCTGCCATACCACCATGGCTGATCTATATTTCCCTCCTAACCCTGTTCTCCTGCCTTGTCATAATAACCCCTGACACCCGTACAAATCAAAAATCTATTTATCTCTGTCAGTCTGAAGAAGGGTTTCGATCCAAATGTGGCCTATTCCTTCTCTCCATTGATGCTGCTTCACCTCCTGAGTTCCTCCAGCATTTTTGTCTACCTTTGATTTTTTTCCAGCATCTGCAGTTCTTTCTTAAACAAAAATCTATCTCTCTGCTTTTGAAATATCCATTCACTTGGCCACAACAGCCTTCTATGGCAAAGAATTCCACACAATCACCACCCTCTGACTAGCAGCAATTGTGAAACCACATATGCAGACGTGGCACCTACTCGAAAGGCGGCGTCGCCTACAAGCCAATGGACCGAATGCTGCTCGACAGAAAAGTCAAATAATAGACATGATGTTGCCAGGGGGCGGGACTTGTCCATGATTGGTCCAGACCCCTACGTCCATCACATCACTGTGAAGGGATGAACATTGTCCTGCGCCTACGCTCCACCCGTCCCACAGCCCGCGGAGGGCTCTCTCCTCTCTCCACCCGTCCCACAGCCCGCGGAGGGCTCTCTCTCCTCTCCACCCGTCCCACAGCCCACGGAGGGCTCTCTCTCCTATCTCTCCGCTCCACCCGTCCCACAGCCCACGGAGGGCTCTCTCTCCTGTCTCTCCGCTCCATACAGGCACCCACGCACAAAACAACTGAAGCTGTAAACTGTAAACCGAAGATGGACATAAAAAGCTGGAGTAACTCAGTGTAACAGGCAGCATCTCTGGAGGGAAGGAATGGGTGACGTTTCACGTCGAGACCCTTCTTCTGACCTGAAGACTGAATCTGAAGAGTGTCGACTTGAAACGCCACCCACTCCTTCTCTCCAGAGATGCTGCCTGTCCCACTGAGTCACTCCAGCATGTTGTGTCTATCTTCGCTGTCAGTGCCAGTTTTCTCAAATTCCATAGCCGCTCTGAATAAGTGGGGTGGAGAGAGAATGGGGGGGAGAGAGAGCGAGAGAGAGAGAGGGAGGAGAGAGAGAGGGGGGGGGAGAGAGAGAAAAGGGGGGAGAAAGAGAGAGGAGGAGAGAGAGGAGGGGAGAGAGAAGGGGGAGAGAGAGAAGGGGAGAGAGAGAAGGGGGAGAGAGAGAAGGGGAAGAGTGAGAAGGGGGAGAGAGAGAAGGGAGGGAGAGAGAAGGGAGGGAGAGAGAGAGAGAGGCGAGGGGGAGAAAGAAAAGGAGGAGAGATGGAGAGAAGGGAGAGAGGGAGGGGGGAGAGAGACAAGAGGGGAAAGAGAAGGGGGAGATGGGAGCGTGGGGGTCATTTGCCCACACAAGCCATAGACAACTGTGCAATCTGAACCCAACCACCAAGTTGTAAGTGGCCGAATGTGCGCATCGCTCGGGACAGCCCCCACTCTCCCACGGCCACCCTCCGCGGATGGGTGGAGCGGAGGCATGGGACAATGTTCATCCCTCCACAGTGATATGATGGACACGGGGGTCTGGACCAATTGCTGACAAGTCTCGCCCCCCCCCCCCGGCAACGTCATGTACGTTATTTGTCTTTACTGTTGAGCGGCACTCGGTTTGTAGGCTTGTCGTCTACGCCGCCTTTTGGGTAGGTGGCGTTTCGGCAGAGCGGTCATTCGGTGAGTTTGCTTTTAGGCGACGTAGTCTTTTGTTTCGTTAGCTTTTAGGAGTCCCACCCTTTCGGTTAGTTGGCGTTTCCGCTTTGTTCCCATTGGGTTATTTGGCGTTTCGGCTTTGTTCCCATTGGGTTAGTTGGCGTTTCGGCTTTGTTCCCATTGGGTTATTTGGCGTTTCGGCTTTGTTCCCATTGGGTTATTTGGCGTTTCGGCTTTGTTCCCATTGGGTTATTTGGCGTTTCGGCTTTGTTCCCATTGGGTTATTTGGTGTTTCGGCTTTGTTCCCATTGGGTTATTTGGCGTTTCGGCTTTGTTCCCATTGGGTTATTTGGCGTTTCGGCTTTGTTCCCATTGGGTTATTTGGCGTTTCGGCTTTGTTCCCATTGGGTTAGTTGGCGTTTCAGCTTTGTTCCCATTGGGTTAGTTGGCGTTTCGGCTTTGTTCCCATTCGGTTATTTAGCTTCCACTTCTTTGCTTCGGCTTCTCATCCGTCGGAGCCACGTCCGGGTACCGTGAAACCTCTCTGACAACTGGATACCTCCTACCACTCCAATGTCAGGCCTCTGGAATCATACATGTTTACATGTATCCAATATTGCTCATTATGACCAATGCAGGGAGCTGCAGCCAATGCTCACACAAAACCCACTAAATGATTTAATCTTCTTTAAACACATCTCCTGGCAACAACTTCAAGGAAGCAAAATTTCAATTTGATCGCCCAAACCCTTCCTCCAATTTGTGCTGGGCCTCACTTTGACAATGGAGGAGGCCCAGGACAGAAAGGTCAGCGTGGGAATGGGAGGGAAATTAAGTGTTGAGCAACCGGGAGATCAGGTAGGTTCTCCAGTAAAGTCTCGGAGGCTGGGCCCTCAGTATTACCAATAGTCTGGCAAAACGGATAATCCAGAAAGCCTCTGGAACCAAGGGTGCTGGAAAATCGGTGGTGGACCTGTACATGGCAGCATCTTTGACTGGTTCATCACGGCCAGGTTCAGCAACTCGAAAGCCCAGGAAAGAAGGAGATTATAAAAGTGGACACTGCCCGGCCCATCACAGGTACTGATCTCCCCACTATCAAATGGTTCTGAGAAAAGAAGGCCTGTACACCAAAAGGCTCTACTCACCATGAAGGAAATGTCAAAGATCAATGAAAAACCGAAGATCGACACAAAAGGCTGGAAGAGCTCAGCGGGACTGACAGCATCTCTGGAGAAAACAGGCAGGTGACATTTTGGGTCTGATTAATTTTACTGAATGTATGCCTTATCATCTTTTCCCCAGCCAACAATGAAACATTCTAGTCTGCAGAAGGGTCTCGACCCGAAATATCACCCAATTCCTTCTCTCCAGAGATGCCGCCTGACCCTCTGAGTTACTCCAGGTTTTTATGTCTATCTTCGATTCAAACCAGCATCTGCAGTTCTGCTCCTTCCTACACATCAATAAGGAACCGTGCTCTCTGGGTTAACAGATACAGTGTTATTTTATTCTACTCACAGACTGAGTCGCTTCACCAGGCTCTTCCTGGGCTTTGTAGATGTGGACCCAGACCAATCTGCAGTCGGTACAGGTCGGAGACAAGTGGGAGTACTGGGAAGAGAGGGAAAATAAGGTTTACTAGTAAGATTAAATGAGAACTTACCAGTTCGAAGTTTGATCTTTATTTTATGAGGAGTTACGATGAGGGATTACGTGAAGACCCCGCCAGCACGCATGCGCGACATTCTTCAAAGCAGTGGTGTGAAATCACAGATGGCAACGTAGACTAATATAGTAAGATAAGAGAGAACTTTCATACCAGTTGATCTTTATAATAGAGGGCTGGGAGCGGAGGGCACGTAATCCCTCATCGTAACTCCTCATAAAATAAAGATCAAACTTCGAACTGGTAAGTTCTCATTTAATCTTACTATTTTACTTCGGAGTCACGTGAGTGACTACGTGAAGATTTCAAAGCTCTGTGATTTCATGCCCTGGAAAACTCCATGCTCACACACCGCTATGCTGGGATAAGAGGATGAACGTAATTCAGACATAACACTGGCTGAAAAACAAAAATAGGTATTTATTCATACCAAACACAAAAAATACATATCCCATGACGTGTAAATTATTTGGCAGAGCTCAAAATTCTCCCTGCATAAGAGTCAGTGGAGGCCACGGGTTTATTATAAAAGCGATGAAACGTCCTCTCATTGCTCCAACCCGCTGTGGCCAGGATGTGGTCCAATGGTACCTCCATCATCCTAGCCGCCAACGTGGATGCCGCCCTGGTGGAGTGAGATTTAAATATATTAATGTCTATCCCCGCCGCATCCAGAACCACCCTTATCCATCTAGAAATGGTTTGCACCGTGACTTTGTGGTGAGGCTTTTTGTGGCTTATGAGCAAAGCTTTCTCCGTGCCCCTGAGATTTTTTGTGACTGAGATGTAACGTGATAATAAAATGACAATACAAAGTCGAGTATCTGCCGGGTAGGCTAGAAACTCTAAAGTATGTCCAGACGTTCCGGGTCCATCTTGTTTTAACAGCCCCTGCACATAAAAGGTGATTTTGTCATTGGATATGGACATGGCATCCAGATTTAATTTGTGCAGGGACTGGACCCGTTGTGCCGTGACGAGTGCCATGATCATTACCACCTTGTAGGTAAGCTTGTCCAGGGTAAGTCCTGAGTTAGGTGTCCATCCTCGCAGCATAGTTAATACTATGCTGATATCCCATGTGTGGTTGTATCTGGGCCTGGGGGGATTGGAATTGAATATTCCTCTCATTAGTTTTGATACTAATGGATGTGATCCAATGCCCAATTGGTCACTCCCCTTGCCCAGGTAGGTCGATAGGGCACTCCTGGCACAGTTAATGGCACTATAGCTCAGTCCTTTGTCATGGTGAAGGGTTGCCAAGAATTCCAGAACTTCTGTGATGGTGGCTGATTCGTAGGTAGTGTTGGTTGCAGAGCAGAATTTTTCCCACTTCCTGATGTAGGTCAGGTACTGCTTACGGGTGGACTCCCTGCACGATGCTGAGATGGTATCCATGGTTCTGCTGGTGAGTCCGTACCCCAAAAGTGGCCGTTTCAGAACCTGCAAATCAATAGGTCCATGCGGTCATGACATGGGTGGTGTTCCCCTGTGACGGGATGTATAAGCAGGTTAGGTCGTTTATTGACCTTAATACAAGGTTCTGTGGCCATCTTCTGTATCATTGGGAACCATGGTTGGGTAGGCCAGTCGGGCACAACCAAAATACCCGATGCGGAGTCTTGTCTGATTTTCTGCAAGACCCGACTGATGAGGCAGAAGGGGGGAAATGCATAACAGAACAAGTCCCCCCAGTGTAGCGTGAAAGCGTCCATTGCTACTGCCCCTGGGTCTGGTTCCCAAGCAACATATGTTGGCAGTTGGTGATTTAATCTGGACGCAAAAAGGTCGATATCTGGTGTCCCATAACGTTCTACAATATCTGTGAACACTTTTCGATCCAACATCCATTCTATGTTGTCGTTAAATTTGCGTGACCTGGTGTCTGCCACTGTATTTAGTTTACCTGGGAGGTAAGTGGCTGAAATCCAAATTTCTCTTTGCAGACACCAGTGCCAGATATTATTAGCCAATTCATCACACGATATCGACTTTATTCCACCCATGTGGTTAATGTAAGCCACCACCGTGGTATTGTCAATTTGTAATCTAACATGTATATTGTGCATGTTAGAGCAGTATGCCCTAAGGCCATGAAATGCTCCCAGCATTTCTGAATGGTTAATCCCCAGTGTGTTGAATTGGGTTAGTTCTAGTGCATTCCATCTACCTCCACAACTAGTGGTGGTATTAGTTGCTCCCCGACCTTGGGCACTGGCATCAGTTTGTAAGATGACCGAGGGATTGATGATAATGATGGGTTTTGAACAATTTTGAGCATTCTCCATCCACCAATTTAATTCGGTTTTTGCCTTTCCTGGCAGTTTCATAGGCCTGTCGAAATGGCCTGCATGTCTTTTAAGAGCTATAATTTTAGCTCTTTGTAGGTTTTGATAATGTAATGGTCCGAATTGTGCTGCTGGAAAGGCAGCCACTATCTTCCCAATTACCCTGGCCACCTGCCAAATGGACGGATCTCTGATGCCAGTAAGGCTCCTGCAAGCCTCTATCAAGTCCACCGCTTTGTTTGGTGGTAAAGTGATAGACATTTGCACCGAGTCAATGGTAAACCCCAAGTAACCCATGGTGGTTGAGGGTTCCAGTTTTGATTTATCTGGATGTATGATGAATCCCAGCTTTTGGAAAATATGTTTTGTGGCTAAAACTGCCAATGTAGCCATTTCCAAATTCTCCCCAACAATGAGGATATCATCAAGATAGGCCATTACAATGTGATTCTGTTTTCTTAGGTAGGCCAAGGCTGGTTTCAATATTTTAGTAAACAGTCTGGGTGCTGATGATAACCCATTGGGCAAGGCTTTGTATTGCCATAGTTGTTCCATCCAGATAAATTTTAGGTATTTCCTATGATCCTTGTGAATTGGTACTGAATAGTATGCATCTTTGAGGTCAATGCATGCCATGTAGTACCATAGGCTATTAACTGCCTAGCTGTGTCAAAGGTATCCATTTTGAAATGAACATACTGAACAGAAGTATTTAGTTCGGTCAGATCTATAATTATGCGGCACCCGCCATCGCTTTTATTTTTGGTAAATATATTGGATACGAACTCCTGAGGCTCTCTGGTGGTTTTCTCAATTACTCCTTTTCCAATTAGCCTCAACAGTTCAGCATGCCCTGCCATTCTTTCTTTTTGTGAAAGTATAAACTTCCGGCTAGGTGAATGCTGGACCGGGGTAGGGAGTTCGTAAACAAATTCAATTTTGTAGCCCTGAATACTTCCGAGTATGTAAGGATCAGAGGTAAGTGTGCGCCAAACTTCATAACACAAGTGCAACCGGCCCCCCACATTTTGTGAATTTAGGCAAGGAATGTTCCTGGGGAAGCCAGACCCACCTACCTCCATGGTTATTGTCGGTGTTGTGGCCTCTGTCCTTGTTTCTTTTGTTGAGTTGTCACGGTGTAGGGGTGGCGCATTTTCCAAGAAGGCCGGGCTGGGCCATGGCCTAAAAAAGACCGTTGTGCAGGTGGACCGGCCTTCGAGCTTTCACCACCGGCAGGTCTGTGATAATATCGCTGTCCGGTGGGTGTGTAGGGGTGCTGCCGTTGTGGGTAATGAGGTTTAAATGAACCGGGTACCTTGATGAGGCCAATGGCCTTGGCCTCCTCGTCCAGGTCTTTCACCTGTTTGGGAAGGTCGTCCCCAAACAGTAGATTCGGCGGTTGAACGTTCCCTGGTTTGCACAACCCCCCAAATTTGGGGTTGAGTGCCGGTTTTATGATGCTCCTCCTGAAGTTATTAATCTCATATTGTGTGTTGCACAATAGAGCCAGGGCATCTTGTAATTCCTCCGGTAACTCAATTCCCACTGCAGTTCTGGCCACTGCCGTAATCCCGGTGGTCAATAGCTTCAGGATCTTCTGCAGTTTGACTTCTTGCCCTCTTATCATGGGGCTCATGTCCCCCCAAATGGGGTTGTTCACCGCAGGAACATTTAGGGAGTTGCAATTCTCCGGAGCTAAATATTTTTCGGCTGTGGTATGAATAGCCTGCTCCTGGAGCTGGTTTGTAACCATATAATTAATGCTAGCTGCTAGCTTGGGATGGATAGGTAGGCCTTTCTGAGAAGGCACTGCATGTTTATTGACCATCTCCAGCAACTCATCCTGCACCCCAGACACTGTAGGTTCTTCAGCCAACTCCCCCTCTTCGGGGTCAGCCCAGTTCTGACCCCCAATGCTCCCCTGCGTAGAGGGTGAGACATTAGGCAGTCCGTGATAGGAGCCTGCCGTGGGCCTGCTAAGAGGCCCACCGTGACTCTGCCCCTGCAAAAGCAGGTCACGCTGGAGCATTTGCTCCATCATCCGCTCTATGCGGGAAAGACGACATCCGTCGCTTCCAACGAACGGGGTGTCCTCGGGTCCGGACTCAGCTGAGTCAGCGGCCCCGGCCGACTTTCTGGTGGAATTGCCGCCCGGCCGCGGTGTACCAGACACCCTTATGGGCGAAAAGTCGGGAGCTGCAGGTTGAACCTGTAGCTCGGGAGAAACAGCCCGCTGCTGGGTGCTCTCCATGGCGGCAGCTCTAGCCGCTGCTCGTTTAGACTTCCTTCCTTCCATAGTTCTTCGTCGACGCTCACTCTCCGGTGAGACTTACCTTGCGTACGTTTTTTAAACTTATGCTGGAGGAGCCCCGCTCCTCCCGGCTGCCGCTTCCGCATGCGTACGACGATATGTCGCGCATGCGTGCTGGCGGGGTCTTCACGTAGTCACTCACGTGACTCCGAAGTAAAATTGAAGTTAGAGAAGTCAATGTTCACACCACTGAGGTGTAAGCTACCCAAGTGAAATACAAGGTGCTGTTCCTCCAATTTGCGCTGGGCCTCACTCTGACAATGGAGGAGGCCCAGGACAGAAAGGTCCGTGTGGGATTGGGAGGGGAATTAAGTGTTGAGCAACTGGGAGTTCAGGTAGGTTTAGACAGACTGAGCTGATGTCTTTTAAATATTGTTATAATACCTGCCTCAACTACCTCCTCTGGAAGCTCGTTCCTTGTATCCACCACTCTCTGTGGGTGAAAAAGATGCACCTCAGCTTCCTAGTAAATCTTTCCCATCTCACCTATGTGCTCTGGTTCTTGATTCCATCGTTACAATGTGTAACAGACTGCATTCACTTTATCTATTCCCCTCATGATCTTGTTTGCCTCTCTAAGGTCACCCCTCACCCTCCTGCACTCCAAGCCTGCTCAACCTCTCCCTATGGCTCAGTCCCTCAAGTCCTGGCAACATCCATCATAAATAGCCACAAAAAGCTGGAATGACTCAGCGGGACAGGCAGCATCTCTGGAGAGAAGGAATGGGTGACGTTTTGGGTCGAAACCCTTCTTCAGAAATTCAAAGTAAATCTCGATACAAAGCAAAAGCGCATAAATCGACAAGGCCGTAAAGTTTATTTGGTCATATGGAAGGTGAAGTGGCAGGATATAATTAATGCTGCTGCACAAAATCCTTTGTCGAGAATGTGGCGCACTCATTACCTATGATAGATTGCAACCAAAAATGCCTTGCACATTCTAAATGGCCGCATAATGAAACAGATCACCTATTAATCAATTATTACATGCTGCAGAGTAGGAATAATTGATTACTTGATCGGTTGCCTGAGCTCTGCATTATTTCCCCGCTAAGTGATGTACGGAAATAGCTCAAATAGTAAGCCAATGGTTTCACATGGATAGTTCGATAGTAGCGGTGAATTTATAACTCAAAGGACCTGCTCAATGAGAGATACAGTGTGGAAACAGGCCCCTCAACTCAACTTGCCCACACCGACCTACATGCCTCTGCTACATCCTCTTTAAATATTGTTTTAGTCCCTGCCTCAACTACATCCTCTGGCAGCTCGCTCCACACACCTTCTATCCTAGGTGTAGAAAAGTGGCCCCTCAGGTTCCTATTAAATCTTTCCCCCCACACCTTAAGCCTATGCCGCCTGGTTCTCGATTTCCTCAACTCTGGGTAAAAGACTCTGTGCATTTACCCAATCTATTCCTCTCATGATCTTATACACTTCTATAAGATCAGCCTCCTGCACTCCATGGAATAAAGTCCTAGCCTGCCCAACCTCTCCCTATAGCTCAGGCCCTCGAGTCCTGGCAACATTTCGTAAATCTTCTCTGCACCCTCTCCTCCAGATTGACAACATCTTTCCTCTAACAGGGTTCATATGTGAAGCATAACGGATGGGTACATGGATAGGAATAGTTTAGGAAGGTTATGGGCCAACCACAGGCAGGTGGGACTAGTGTAAATGGGACATGTTGGTCGGTTTGAGTAAGTTGGACCGAATGACCTGCTTGCATGTTGTGTGACTCTAGGCAGGAGAGATAGTTATCCAATGTCGACTGAATCCATGAGTGGCTATTCATCCCAACACCAGGAAAAATACTTCAAACACTAACATCAAGCAGTGTGCATACGCAAACAAACACAATGTACAGGTCCACCACCGATTCTGCGGCAACTGGTGGTCCGGACAAAATTACAAGAGTGCTCTTGAAATGTCCTCAGAACTCCCCAGAAAATGTGGTACCCAGGCAGGGTGAGGCGGCTGATCTTAACCTCATTGGGACCCGTGCCGATCGGCGGGATGAATTTGCCCCCTGCGGCCAGAGCCGGCAAGTCCGTTCCATTTGCCCACTTCCACGGCCAACTTTGCGGGCCGATATCTCAGCCCACCGGCAGCCTAGGTGGACCGTTCCAGTACCATTGAACTCCCCTCCAGACCATGACCTCTTTTTATCCGGCAAAAAGGATAATCCAGAAAGGCTCTGGATCCAAGGGAGCCGGAAAATCGGTGGTGGACCTATACATTTGACTGGTTGCATCATGGCCAGGTTCGACAACTCGAAAGCCCAGGTAAGAAGGAGATTATAAAAGGTGGTGTACACTGCCCGGTCCATCACGGGTACTGACCTCCCCACCATCATACGGTCCTGAGAAAACAAGGCCTGTGGACCAAAAGTTTCTATTCAACAAAAGGGGAATGTCAAAGATCAACAAAAAAACGAAGATAGACACAAAAGGCTGGAGAAACTCAGTGGGACGGACAGCATCTCTGGAGAAAAGGGGCAGGTGACATTTCGGGTTTGATAACACTGTCCTGATTAATTTAACTGATTGTATACCTTGTTGTCATCTTCTCCCCTGCCAATAATGAACATTCTAGTCTGCAAAAGGGTCTCGACCCGAATGTCATCCAATTCCTTCTCTCCAGAGATGCTGTCTGTTCCTGGTGGTAGGGTGTTGACGTGGATAGAAAATTGGTTGGCAGACAGGAAGCAAAGAGTAGGAGTGAACGGGTCCTTTTCAGAATGGCAGGCAGTGGCGAGTGGAGTGCCGCAAGGCTCGGTGTTGGGGCCGCAACTGTTTACCATATATATTAATGATTTGGAAGAGGGAATTAAGAGCAACACTAGCACGTTTGCGGATGACACAAAGCTGGGTGGCAGTGTGAACTGTAAAAAGGATGTTAGGAGATTGCAGGTGACCTGGAAAGGTTGAATGTGTGGGCAGATGCGTGGTAGATGCAGTATAATATAGATAAATGTGAAGTTATCCACTTTGGTGGCAAAAACAAGGGAGCAGATTATTATCTCAATGGGGTAAGGTTCGGTAAGGTTCGAGATCTGGGTGTCCTTGAACACCGGTCACTGAAAGTTGGTGTGCAGGTACAGCAGGCAGTGAAGAAAGCTAATGGAATGTTGGCCTTCATAACAAGAGGATTTCAGTGCAGGAGTAGAGAGGTTCTTCTGCAGTTGTATAGGGCCCTGGTAAGACCACAGCTACAGTATTGTGTACTGTTTTGGTCTCCTAATTTGAGGAAGGACATCCTTGTGATTGAGGCAGTGCAGCGTAGGTTCACAAGATTGATCCCTGGGATGGCGGGACTGTCATATGAAGAAAGATTGAAAAGACTAGGCTTGTAATCTAGGAGTTTAAAAGGATGAGGGGGAATCTTATAGAAACATATACAATTATAAAAGGACTGGACAAGCTAGATGCAGGAAAAATGTTCCCAATGTTGGGCGAGTCCAGAACCAGGGGCCACTGTCTTAGAATAAAGGGGCGACTGTTTAAGACCAAGGTGAGAAAAAACTTTTTCACCCAGAGAGTTGTGAATTTTGTGGAATTCCCTGCCACAGAGGGCAGTGGAGGCCAAATCACTGGGTGGATTTCAGAGAGAGTTACATAGAGCTCTAGGGGCTGGTGGAATCAAGTGAAATGGGGAGAAGGCAGGCACGGGTTATTGATTGGGGACTATCAGCCATGATCACAATAAATGGTGGCGCTGGCTCGAAGGGCCAAATGCCTCCTCCTGCACCTATTTTCTTTGTCTATGTCTATGTCCCGTTGAGTTACTCCAGCATTTTGTGTTTACCTTTGAACGAACCAATCCACATTTTGTTGATCATCATCTGCTTTCAAATGTCTGGAAAAGGGTCTTGAACCAAAACGCTATCCATTCCTTTTCTCCAGAGATTCTGCCAGACCCACTGAGTTACTCCAGCTTTGTGTGTCTACCTTCTGTTCAAACCAGCATCTGCAGTTCTGCTCCTTCCTACACATCAATGAAAAACCGTGCTCTCTGGGTTAACCAGATGCAGTGTTATTTTATTCTACTCACAGACGGAGATGCTTCACCGTGCTCTTCCTGGGCTTTGCAGATGAAAGACTTTTATCGATGCGTGGTTCAATTTCAAGCGATATCTTGTAGCTACAGAATGGCAAACAAACACGTTGGACAAATTAATGCAGTTATTCTGCCAAATTCAATGCTTGCACCAAAGATCATTTGGCCGGGAGGTATTTATTTCTCTGGCAAGAGAACATGGCTCATTACAGGGTGGCTCGGTGGCGCAGCGGGTGCTGTCTGTACAGAGTCTGTGCGTTGTCCCTGTGACCTGCGTGAATTTTCTTTGACATCTTTGGTTCCCTCCCACACTCCAAAGACGTACAGGTTTGTAGATTAATTGGCTTGGTATGAATGTAAAAATGGTCCCACGTTTATGCTGCGTAGTGTTAATGTGCGGGGATTGCTGGTCGGTGTGGACGTAGTGGGCCAAAGTGCCTGTTTCCATGCTGTATCTCTAAACTAAACATATTTCATTTATTATGCAATCTATGGTACAGCGTTTACGACCCATTGTGCTGCTGCTAGAAATAATGTCATTGTTCCATTTTAGGTACATACGGTCACTCTCGACTCGTGCACATTTACAATGCCAGTTTAGAGATACAGCATGGAAACAGGCACTTTGGCCTAAGTGCCAAAGATTACATCTAAGATTACTTCCACGCTTAGACAAGAACAAAAAATGTTCATCCAAAGCTTCTTACCTTTCCTCATCCGTGAAATACTGTTCGTTGCGGAACCACTGGAGAAAACTTTGGACGGGGCTGATGTAGTATACGTTACAGGAAGACTGCAACTGCTTAATTTGGGATAAAACCTCAAACTCCTGCCAAAGGACAACAAAGATTAAATCTTCCTCTCTTCCACAAAAAAATATCATTGCCTCCTGTGACATGCACGGAACTTTCAAGAGGAGCCAACAACTATAAACACTATAATTTGTTGTCAACTCACTGCATTTGGTTCGGCAAATATTGTAAAGGTGGACTGATGTACTCATGGTCACATTTCGAGCACAGTGTGTAGGAAGTCAGAAGAAAGGTCTCGACCCGAAACGTCACCCATTCCTTCTACCCAGAGATGCTGCCTGTCCCGATGAGTTTCTCCAGCATTTTGTGTCTATTTTCAAAAAACTGCAGATGCCCGTTTACGCTGAAGAGACACAAAATGCTGGAGTAACTCAGCGAGACAGGCAGCATCTCTGGAGAGAAGGAAAAGGTGACGTTTCGGCTCAAGACACTTCTTCAGACTCCAGATCTCCCGTCAGAGAGAAGAAGAACGTTCTCAAGGTCGGGGTACCTTGAGGAGATTTCGCAATGGAGCAGACCAAATATGTTGGGAGCAACTGCGGATGCTGGAGAATAAGACACAAAATGGTCGAGTAACTCAGTGGGACAGGCAGCACCACTGGAGAGAAGGAATGGGTGAAGGTTCAGGTTGAATCCCTTCTTCAGACTCAGTGTTTTGCAGCACCCCATAGTTTTAGTCAATCTGCTATAGCAAGGATGTTGCATTGAAAATAGGTGCAGGAGGAGGCCATTCGGCCCTTCGAGCCAGCACCTCCATTCATGGTGATCATGGCTCATCGTCCCACATCAATAACCCGTGCCTGCCTTCTCCCCATATCCCTTGACTCCACTAGCCTCTAGAGCTCTATCTAACTCGCTCTTAAATCCATCCAGTGTCTCCACCTCCACTGCCCTCTCTGACAGGGAATTCCATACATTCACAACTTTCTGGGAGAAAAGTTTTTTCTCACCTCAGTCTTAAATGACCTCCCCTTTATTCTAAGACTGTGTCCCCTGGTTCTGGACTCGCCCAACATTGGGAACATTTTTCCTGCATCATGCTTGTCCAGTCCTTTTATAATTTTATGTTTCTATAAGATCTCCCCTCATCCTCCTAAATTCCAGTGAATACAAGCCTAGTTTTTTCAATCCTTTCTCATATGACAGTCCTGCCATCCCAGGGATCAATCTCGTTAACCTACGCTGCACTGCCTCAATCACAAGGATGTCCTTCCTCAAATTAGGAGACCAAAACTGTACACAATACTCCAGATGTGGTCTCACCAGAGCCCTATACAACTGCAGAAGAACCTCTCTACTCCTATACTGAAATCCTCTTGTTATGAAGGCCAACATTCCATTAGCTTTCTTCACTACCTGCTGTACCTGCACGCCAACTTTCAGTGACCGGTGTACAAGGACACCCAGGTCTTGCTGTACCTACCCCTTACCTAACCTAACCCCATTGAGATAATAGCCTGCCCCCATGTTTTAGCCACCAAAGTGGATAACTTCACTTATTTCAAAGTGGATAACTTCGATATTATACTGCATCTGCCACGCATCTGCCCACTCGCTCAATCTGTCCATGTCACCCTGCAACCTCCTAACATCCTCTTCACAGTTCACACTGCCACCCAGCTTTATGTCATCTGCAAACTTGCTAGTGTTGCTCTTAATTCCCTCTTACCAATCATTAATATATATGGTAAACAGTTGCGGCCCCAACACCGAGCCTTGCGGCACTCCACTCGCCACTGCCTGCCATTCTGGAAAGGACCCGTTCACTCCTTTGCTTCCAGTCTGCCAACCAATTTTCTATCCATGTCAACACCCTACCCCCAATACCATGTGCTCTAATTTTAGTCACCAGTCTCCCGTGCGTTCCTTATCAAAGGCTTTCTGAAAGTCTAGATACACTACATCCACTGGCACCCCTTCATCCATTTTACTTGTCACATCCTCACAAAATTCCAGAAAATTAGTCAAGCATGATTTCCTTTTCATAAATCCATGTTGACGTGGACTAATCCTTTTACTGCTATCCAAATGCCCCATTATTACCTCTTTAATAATTGACTCCAGCATCTTTCCCACCACCGAAGT
Source organism: Raja brachyura (assembly GCA_963514005.1). Next base: position 400,387 of record OY740796.1, on the reverse strand, counting down.
CAGGCTAACTGGTCTGTAAATCCTCATTTTCTCTCTCGCTCCTTTTTTGAATAGTGGGATAACATTAGCTATCCTCCAATCCACAGGGACTGATCCTCAATCTATTGATCATTGGAAAACGATCACCAAAGCATCCACTATTTCTAGAGCAACCTCCCTGAGGACCCTGGGATGCAGACCATCAGGCCCAGGGGATTTATCATCCTTCAGTCCCATTAGCCTAACCAATATTATTTCTCGCCGAATGAAACTTTCTTGCAGTTCATCTACCCCATCAGATCCTCTGTCCTCCAGTACATCTGGGAGATTGTTTGTGTCTTCATTAGTGAAGACAGATCCGAAGTACCTATTCAACTATTCTGCCATTTCTTTGTTGCCCATAATAATTTCACCCATGTCTCCCTTCAAGGGACAGACTTTTGACTTTGCTACTCTTTTTCCCATAACATATTCAAAAAAACTTTTACTGTCCTTCCTTATATTCCTGGCCAGCTTCCCTTCATACTTCATCTTTTCAGCCCGTATTACCCGTTTTGTTTCCTTCTGTCGTCCTATGAAAGTTTCCCAATCCTCTGGCTTCTGGCTACTCTTTGCTGTGTTATGCGTCTTTTCTTTTAGTTTTATTCTATCCCGAACTGCTCTTGTCAGCCACGGTTGCCTCCTACTCCCCTTAGGATCTTTCTTCCTTTTTGGAATGAAATGATCCTGCATCTTCCGGATTATGCCCAGAAATTCCTGCCATTGCTGTTCCACCGTCATTCCTGCTAGGATCCCGTTCCAGTCTAACTTGGCCAGGTCGACTATCATACCTTCATAGTCCCCTTTGTTCAACTGCATCACTTCTGATTTAACGTTCTCCTTCACAAACTGCAGATTAAAACTAATCATATTATGATCACTACCTCCAAGCGGTTACTTTACCTCGAGTTCTCTTATCATATCTGGTTCATTGGACAACACTAAATCCAGAATTGCCTTTTCTCTGGTTGGCTCCATTACAAGCTGCTCTAAGAAACCATCTCAGAAGCATTCTACAAACTCTCTTTCTTGAGGTCCTGATTTTCCCAGTCTACCTGCATATTGAAATCCCCCATCGCCACAGTGGCATTACCTTTGTTATATGCCAGTTTTAACTCCTGCTGCAACTTACACCCTACGTCCCGGCTACTATTTGGGAGTCTTTAAATAACACCAATTTGTGTCTTCTTGCCTTTACAATTCCTCAACTCAATCCACAGTGACTCTACCTCGCTAGTCCCTATGTCTTACCTCGCAAGGGACTGAATTCCATGCCTCACCAGCAGAGCTACCCCCCGCTCCTCTGCCCACCTGCCTGTCCTTTCTATAAGGTGTATAACCCTGAATATTAAGTTCGCAGGCCCGATCCTCCTGCAGCCACGTCTCAGTAATCCCCACAATGTCATATCTACAAACTGAGCCTCAAGCTCTACTTCTTATACTTCGCGCATTCATATACAACACTTTTAATTCCTTGTGCATCTCACCTTTCACATTGATTCCTATTACACATGACCATAGTCTCCTATCCCCTTGTGAGCTTCCTTTCCCGTTATTTCTGGGGTCATTAACCATCCCTTTACTCTCTTTCCCTTTAACTCCATCCTCGACTATCCCATTTGACACCCCACCCCCCTTATTCAGTATAAAACCACCCGTGTAGCAGTGGCAAACCTGCCTGCCAGAATGCTGGATCCCCCACCTGTTAAGATGCAATCCGTCCCTTTTGTACAGTTCCTCCTTACTCGAAAACAGATCCCAGTGATCTAAGAATCCAAATCCTTGCCCCTGCACCAGTTCCCCAGCCACAAGTTCAGGTCCCGTATCTCTCTGTTAAAGAAGGAACTGCAGATGCTGGAGAATCGAGGGTTACACAAAAAGCTGGAGAAACTCAGCGGGTGCAGCAGCATCTAAGGAGTGAAGGAGATAGGCGACGTTTCGGGTCGAGACCCTTCTTCTGAAGAAGGGTCTCGACCCGAAACGTCGCCTATCTCCTTCACTCCTTAGATGCTGCTGCACCCGCTGAGTTTCTCCAGCTTTTTGTGTAACCCCCGTATCTCTCTGTTCCTCCTCTCGCCAGAACGAGGAACTGGAAGCAAACTGAAGATAACAACCGTGGAGGCCCTGATTTTCAGCATTTTTCCGAGCTCTCTAAAGTCACACTGCAGAATGTTCATCCCGCTCTTTCCGACATCATTTGTGCCGACAAATAGACAATGCTGATGTGCCGATGTTAATAGACAATAGGTGCAGGAGTAGGCCTTTGGGCCCTTCAAGCCAGCATCGCCATGCACTGTGTTCATGGATGATTATCCACAATCCGTACCCCATTCCTGCCTTCTCCCCATATCCCTTGATTGCGCTATCTTTAAGAGTTCTATCTAACTCTCCCTTGAAAGCATCCAGAGAATTGGCCTTCACTGCCTTCTGACGCAGAGAATTTCAGATTCACAACATTCTGGGTGAAGAAGTTTTTCTTTGTCTCTATTCTAAATGGTCATCCCCTTATTCTTAATCTGTGGCCCCTGGTTCAGGACTCTCACAACATTGGGAACATGTCGTTATGCTGGAAAGGGTACAGAGAAGATTTACGGGGATGTTGCCGGGACTTGAGGCGCTGAGCTATAGAGCGACTCACTTTATTCCTTGGAGTGCAGGAGGATGAGAGGTGATCTTATCGAGGTATAAAAAATCGAGAGGGGGATAGAAAGGGTGAATGCACACAGTCCTTTAACCATGATAGGGGAAATCAACTACTAGTGTCAATGTGAGAGGGATAATATTGAAGACGAACCCGAGGGGTAACCTTTTCCTCTCAGATGGATACAATGAATGAGCTGCCAGAGGAGGTCGTTAAGGCAGTTAGCTTGGACATGGGTAGGGTAGATTAAGGGGGGTATGGGCCAAACCTGGGCAGGTGAGACTAGTATAGATGGGACACCTTGGTCAGCATGGGTGAGTTGGGCCAAAGGGCCAGGTTAAAGCCATAAGATAAGCTGGGGGATAAAGAACTCAAGAGCATAGGTTTAAGGTGAGAATTAAAAGATTTAGCAGGAACCGGAGGGGTATCAGAGGGTGGTGGGTAGCTGTCTAGGGAAATAGTTGAGGCTGTTACAACAACACTTTATAGACACTTGGACAGTACTTGAATAGGAAATGTTGAGAGGAATATAGGCCCCAACACCGAGCCTTGCGGCATGGATGAGTTGGGCAGAAGGGCCTGTTACAATGCTGAACTCAATGAAGCCTATACTCAGGAATCCATTCAAGAACACTTTGTACAGCATCCTCTCACAAGCTTAGTCATATACCATAGAATGACCACAACATTTACTCCTCTGTGACATATAATAATAATAATAATAATCTTTATTGCGATTGTACAAGACAACGACATTTTGTTGGAGCAGTCCTCCAGCTGCACAGGAATATGAGTATAAAAATACGTTAAAAAGACTACAAACATATAGGCGTTCCCATTTGAAGGGCAAGGCTCACAGTGCAGAAAGTAAACATTAAAAAACACGAAAAACACTAAAAACCTGCAACTAGAGGAAGAGCTGCAAGCCGCTGCGACTGTGCGCGCCGCCATATATTCCACCTCCACTGGTAAAGCAGACGGTGAAACCAGATAGGGTTAAATGGGTTAAAATTACATCCTCGGCAAAACTTCTCAACATTTGGAAGCTAACGACATTTCCACACTAATTATTTTTCAGGAATCTTCAGTCATAAAGAACATTTTTCCAGGCATATTTTAGAAAATTGTGCAATATATAATTTATACTAACCCGTCGTTTTTTCTCCATGTTGGTCAAGCCCTAAAAAATGCAAGAAAATAAACCATTAACCTGTTGAAAGACTCAGTTTGGTTTATTGTCACCGAGGTACAGTGAAAAGCCTTAGTTACGTGCTATCCAGTCAATGGAAAGACTATACATGATTAGAATTGAGCCATCCACTGTGTACAGATACAGGATAAGGGAAAGCCAAGGTAAAGTAAGATAAAGCCAGCAAAGATCTATCAAGAATAGTCTGAGGGTACACAAAGAGGTAGATAGTAGTTCAGGACTGCTCTCTGGCTGTGGTAGGGGGATTCAGTTGGAAACACCTGATAACAGCTGGAAATAAACTGTCCCTGAATCTGGAGGTGTGCATTTTCACACTTCTATCACTTCTATACCTTTTGCCTGATGGGAGAGGGGAGAAGAGGGAATGGCCAGGGTACGACATATCCTTGATTATGCTGCTTGCCTTGCCGAGGCAACGCGAGGTATAAATGGAGTCAATGGAAGGGAGGTTGGTTTGTGTGACAGTGAGATTGGACAATACTCTAGGATTACAGTCCTAGAAGAGCTGAAGTGGATTACAATTAAAATCACCTTGCTTCCAAACTAGGAGATGAAAATGGAATAGCAGCAGGATTTTATATATACAGTAGCCGCTATATTTTTATATGATGCGTCGAAGGTTACAGGGAAAAGGCAGGAGAATGGGGTTGAGGGGAAAAATAGATCAGCCATGATTGAATGGGGGAGCAGACTCGATGGGCCAACTGGCCTAATTCTGATTCTATGTCTCATAATCTAATGTGCAGTTTTTGTGCAATCTCGTTTATACCGCATAAGCAAATGGGCCAATTAACAATATTGTCTAAACTCTGCAATGGGCGGCATCATGGCGCAGCGGTAGAGTTGCTGCCTCACAGCGCCAGAGGCCCGGGTTCGATTCCGACTGCGGGTGCTGTCCGTACGGAGTTTGTTCGTTCTCCCTGTGACGGTGTGGGATTTCTCCGGGTACTCTGGTTTCCTCCCAAACTCCAAAGATGTGCAGGTTTGTAGGCTCATTGGTTTTGGTAAAGATTGTACATGGTCCCTCGTGTGTAAGATAGTGCTAGTGGATCACTGATCGGCATGGTCTAGATGGGCTGAAGGGCCTGTTTCCGCTCTGTATCTCTAAACTAAACGACATTCAGAATGCAATTTAAAAAGTGATAGGCTCGCAAGAGAGTCTGTTTAGTAATTTGCAGGCAACCTGGTTTCATTAAATTACTGAAGCAAAGCTGTGCTCTCTTTGTGCAGGAGGGATCTGCAGATGCTAGTTTAAACCGAAGATAGGCACAAAGTACTGGAGCAGCTCTGTGGGGCAGGCAGCATCTCTGGAGAAAAGGAATGGGTGACGTTTCGGGTCGAGATTCTCCTTCAGACTCAGACTTCTTCAGAAGAAGGATTTCGACCCGAAACGTCACCCATTCCATCTCTCCAGAAATGCTGTGTCCCGCTGAGTTACCCCAGCATTTTGTGTCTGTCTTCGATATAATCTTTGATCTGCCTTGGTTGAACAACCTTCACTGATGCCGTAACTGTAGCAAGGAACAGCACGAGAAAACCGCAGCAAGGAATCCCGACCCGTAGCCCTACTTACATCGATATAGTCGGGGAACGCGGTGTCCAGCATCATCAAGTCGGTCAAGAATGTTCCCAGAAATGGCACGGTGCCTTGCATCACTCCCTGGGGAATTCAGGCAAAATTCGTCAGTGAACATGCTGAACAGTGCTTTTCTTAAACATTCCGACTGCTCGCTGCCTCATCATTTGTATTAAACTAAATTGGCTTGGAATTTATCATTAAAACAATATCATATCCTTAGATAATCTCCTTAGATATCTGGTAGAGTTGCTGCCTTGCAGTGTCAGAGACCCGGGTTCAATCCTGACTATGGGTGCAGTCAGTATGGAGTTTGTACGTTCTCCCCGTGACAGCGTGGGTTGTCTCCGGGTGCTCCGGTTTCCTCCCACACTCCAAAGACGTGCATGATTATAGGTTCATTTGCTTTGGTTAAATTGTCTTGAGTGTTAGCTTCGGATAGTTAAGGATGTGGGAGGAACACGGGAAACCCAGTCAGTCACAGGGGGAATGTGCAAACTGCACATCGTTAGCGGCCGAGGTCAGTGCGGAAACAGGCTCTTCAGCCCAACTTGCCCACACCGGCCAACATTGTCCCAACTGCCCGTGTTTGATCCATAATCCTCCAAACCTGTCCTGTCCATGTACCTGTCCAACTGTCTCTTAAACGTTGGGATAGTCCCAGCCTCAACTACCTCCTCTGGCAGCTTGTTCCATACACCCACCAGTGTTGGTGTTGTACTGTGATTTCAGTAAAGCAGTGAGTGGAGATGGGGGGGGGGGGGAACTGGGAAAGTTGCTGGGGGCAGGACAAAGCCTGGACAAGCCATCAGTGGAGACTAGTGAGGGAGGGGCTCTTTGTCAGGTGGAGTTTCAGTAAAGCTTTTTTCTTCTGTGTCTCCAATTCTACATTTATTCCTCCACAAATGCACACGCACATACACACCAAAAATCCAGCTCCCTTTGACATAGAAGAGGAATAGTAAGATTGAACGAGAACTTACCAGTTCGAAGGTTGATCTTTATTTTATGAGGAGTCGAAGTGAGGGATTTCGTGAAGAGCCCGCCGGCGCGCATGCTCGACATACTTCAAAGTAGCGGCGTGGAATCACAGAAACCAACAATAGAAATGACTTTGCATAGTAAGATTGAAGTGACTAAGATTACCAGATGAAGGTGACTGAGGGTTGGGCGAGGAGGGCACGAAATCCCTCACTTCGACTCCTCATAAAATAAAGATCAACCTTCGAACTGGTAAGTTCTCGTTCAATCTTACTATTTCATTTCGGAGTCACGTGAGTGACTTCGTGAAGACTTCAAAGCTTCTGTAATTACACGCCCTGGACCACGTCCATGCTGACACACCACTACCAGGGATGGATGGGAGGAACAAACTTGCTCAATAGTGCATACTGCAAAACAAGAGCATATTTATTAATAACAAATCAAAAACCCCTCATGCGGGGACATCTCCACGTTCTGAACCTGCATTCAGCACGGCTTCTGCGAACTGTAGAGGAGCAGCAACAGGCTTGTTATAAAAACGCTGGAACACAGCTTCATTAGCCCATCCTGCTGTGGCGAGAATTTGGTCCATGGGCACCTCCATGACCCTCGCCGCTGACGTCGATGCAGCCCTGGTGGAATGAGACTTGAACACATTAGTGTCGATACCTGACTTACCCAAGACGACTCGAAGCCACCTGGATATCGTCTGGACTGTCACTCGATGATGAGGTCTCTTATGAGTGACAAGCAGGTATCTCTCCATTCCTCTGATGCATGCCGTCACCTTGACATAGTGGCGGATATGTGAGGCTAAACACAGCCTAGCATCTGCGGGGTATGCCGGGAACTTCAGCTGCAGCCCTGTGCACCCAGGTCTATGCTGCTTTAGTAGCTCGTCAATGAAAAAGACTACTTCTGTAGGGGTAGAAGTCATTCTGTCGACACGAAGTTTGTGTAGTGTCTGTACCCTCTGAGCTGGAGTCAGCGCTAGTAACATCACCAGCTTCATGGTGAGTTGGTCCAGTTGGAGCCCTTCCATGGGAGACCACGTCCTGAGCAGGGTTAATACGTCCCTGACATCCCAGGTGATATTATAGCGTGGTGTAGGCGGATTCATATTGAATATACCCCGCATGAGTCTGGACACTAGCCTGTTGGATCCTACCCCAATATTGAGGTAGAATGATAGCGCACTTCTGGCGCTGTTGATGGCACTGTAACTTAAGTGTTCATCATGGTGCAACCCCGCGAGGAATTCCAGGACGTCGGTTATTGTCACGTCATCGTACGTGATGCGAGAGCAGCTGCAGTAGGCTTCCCACTTCTTAATATGCGAGCGGTATCTTCGCCTTGTGGACTCTCGACACGACGCCCCGATGGTATCCATGGTCCGAGCCGAGAGGCCGTATTGGACTAATGGCCTGTTCAGAACCTGCAAGCCAACAAATTTAAATAGCCATGGCAGGGATGTGGCTCCCCTGAGACAGGGTGAGTAACCAATTGTGGGCAACCCTTCAAAAGGACCCAAGGTTCGTTGAGCATGTCAAAGACCACCGGATACCAAGGCTGTGTGGGCCAGTCGGGTATAATAAGGATGCCCTTGGCAGCATCTGCCTGAATCTTTCGCAATACCCGACTGATGAGGCAAAACGGGGGGAAGGCATAGAAAAACCAATTCCCCCAGTCCAGCGAGAATGCGTCTAGCGCTATTGCCCCAGGATCTGGTTCCCATGAAACGTAGGTTGGTACCTGATGGTTCAACCGTGACGCAAAAAGGTCAATGTCAATTTGCGTGACCTGGTGTCCGCCACAGTATTAAGCTCACCTGGCAAATAGGTAGCTGAAATCCAAATGTCTCTTTGAACACACCAGAGCCAAATTGAGTTAGCCAATTTGTCACACGAAACTGACCTGGTACCACCCATATGGTTTAAGTATGCCACTGCTGTGGTGTTGTCTATTTGGAGACGGACATGTGCTCGAACAAGCTTGGAACAATACGCACGAAGTCCGTGGAATGCTGCCAGCAACTCCAAATAGTTAATCCCTTGAGTCAACAACATCGTTGATTCAAGGGTGTCCCATCTGCCCCCACAACTAGAGTAATTATCCGTGGCTCCCCAGGCATTGGAGCTTGCATCAGTCTGCAAATATACCACCGGATTAGCCTCCCTGATAGGCTTGAATGAGCTGCTAATGTGACACACCCACCATTGCAACTCATTTATCGCTTCGGGCGGCAGCTGCATGGACCGATCATAATGACCATAGTTCTGTTTTAACGCAGCAAATTTAGCTCTTTGCAAATTCTGATAATGCAAAGGTCCATATCGCGCTGCCGGAAACAAAGCTACAAGCTTCCCAATTATTGTAGCTGAATGCCGAATCGATGGTATATTGGTGCGGATTAAATCTTGACACACCTGGGTAACCTCCTCAATCTTGTTAATTGGAATCGTAACCCTCATGCTCATAGAGTTCACCGTGAACCCTAGGTAATTAATCACCTGGGCAGGGCAGAACTTTGATTTCTCTGGATGGACAATAAACCCTAATTGTTGAAATATATTGACAGCAGCTGCAACACCCTGTTCAGCCAATTCCAGGGTGTGGCCCACAATTAAGATATCATCTAAGTAGGCCATAACTATATGGTGTCGTTGTCTCAAATAAGCCATAATTGGTTTCACTAATTTAGTGAACAATCTAGGGGCTGTGGTTAGCCCATTAGGCAAAGCCTTGTACTGCCAGAGTTGCCCCATCCAGATGAATTTCAAAAACCTTCTGTCGTATTTCTGGATGGATACTGAATAATATGCGTCTTTCAAATCGATGCATGCCATAAAGCAACCATGAGAAATCAATGATTTGGCTGTTTCAAACGTATCCATTTTAAAATGAGTATATGTTACAAAAGTATTCAAACGGGTTAGATCAATAATGACACGACAACCTCCATCCTTCTTAGGTCTGGTGAATATATTCAAAACAAATTCAACTGGCTCATGCACCGCTCTCTCAATCACTCCCTTCTGCTCAAGACTTAAAAGTTCCTTGTAGCCTGCTGCCTGTTCTGCAGCAGATAATTTAAACGTTCGAGCGGGCATGTGCTGGGATGGAGGAATGTCGCCATTAATAAACTCAATTTTATGCCCCTGAATATTCTGCAACACATACTCGTCACCAGTAAAATTACCCCATGCACCCAAAAACAACCGAAGGCGACCACCAACATGTGAAGTTAAACAAAGAGAAAAGAGAGAACCAGACCCCCTCACCCTCCGTGGTTACCGGCGGTCCTTGACACGCGTGGGTGGACGTGGAGGTGCTGGGTTGGCTTGAGGGCGCGGCGTCTTCGTTTTCCACCAGGGTCTCTGCCGACCCTGTCCTAAAAAAGACCCCTGGTGCTGGGTCTGATGTTGCTGTCGTTGTGGAGCTTGAGGGTGGGTCCTCGTCGAGGTACTAGCAGACCCTCGTGATCGAATGTATGGAGACTTTGAGCCTGACGGTGCGGGGGCACTCTGAGAGCGCATGATCCCCACCGTTTTGGCTTGTTCGTCAAGCTCTTTGACTCTCTTCGAGAGGTCCTCCCCAAAGAGCTGACGGGGCGGGGGCGGCGGCGGTGGTTTGCACAATCCTGCAAACTTCGGATTGAGCGCTGGGCGGATGCTGGTTTTGCGAAACCCGTTGATTTCGTGCTGGGTCGCGCACAGGAGGGCCAGAGCATCTTCCTGGTCCAAATTCAGTTCGTCCCCGTCCACCGACCGCGCAAAGGCGGTAATACCGGCCGTGAGGAGCTTCAGGATCCGCTGCAATTTTACCTCTTGTTGACGGATAGCCGCACTGATGTTGCCCCATATCGGCGTATTGACCACAGGCACGTTGAGGGAGTTGCAATTGGATGGAGCCGTGTGACGGCTCATTGCCTGAATGAGGACTTCTTCCTGTAGTTGCTGGTTGTTAAGAAAGTCCACAGTGGCTGCCAGCTTTGCGTTTAAACGAAGTCCAGATGAATGTGGGGCCGCAAATTTGGTCGCCACATCCAGAAGATCCTCCGCTGGCACCTCCAACGGAGATGGTATGGGATCCACCAAAACCTCCTCCTCCTGCTGCTCCAGGCTGATGGTAGAGGCTGGTGACGACGCCCTGTGCCTGTTGCTGCCCTGCTGTTGTTGACTTTGACGCAGGAGCTCCAGCAGCCGCTCCATACGGTCAATACGCCCTTCACCCTGAACACTCAGGTGGTCGGAGTCCTCCGGCTCTGAAAAGAAAACCGGGCTCCTATCATCGGCCCGCACCTCATCGAGGCCCTGCCGGTGCCGGTAGTTGTCGCTAACAGCCGCCGAGGCGAAACTGCGCGATTCCCGCGCGGGCGTGTTCAACCGCCTCCGTTTAGCGGGAGCTGAAGCCGCTGCCACTAAGGGCACTTGCGGCGTGGTGTCGGCACCAGCCGAAGCATGGCTGCCTGAAGCCCGCGCAGGCTTGCCGGCTGCCCACATCATGGACCTTGCCGACGCATGGTCTCGCCCACCCATCCATGGGGGGCTCGGCGACCGTGACGAGACCCGACTCAACCGACCCGTCCCGGCGTCGAGAGTCGGGGTGTGCCGGCTGGACCTCACAGCCGCCCCGGGTCTCGCCCTGGAACCTGACCGCTCCTCCGTGTCAGGCAATGCCTTAGCCCTGGTAGGGTTAAGCTTCTGGGCTCCTGCCCTTCCCCTACTCGGAGGGCTGAGTGGAACAGGCCGTGCAGCCGCACGCACCCTGCTCGAGGTCGCCAGCGAGCCCGCTGACGACCTGACTGCCATGGCAGGGTCCCCCTGCTCTGGCGGCACACCACACTCCTCCTCGTCGAACTCCTCCGAGCTGTGGTGTGCTGGCGGATCTGGACCTGTAACCACAGGGCTTACCCACATCTCCGCCTGAGTCCCGGCCTGCGTTGCAGGTACTGCCGATGGTAAAGGCCCCGGAACTGTTGACCGGCGAACTCGTCCTGACGTCCTCCGGCCCTTGGAACTCCCATCCATGTCCTTGCTGCAAGACATAACGAACAACAAGGACCACCAACTAAAGGTAGAATACTCACCTCCGTGGCCCCTTATGAAGGGCTGGCGAGGAGCGCGCTCCACCGCCAGCCGTCGCAGCAACGCGGTACGACGATATGTCGAGCATGCGCGCCGGCGGGCTCTTCACGAAGTCACTCACGTGACTCCGAAATGAAATTAAATGTAGAGGCCGGCACAGTGGTGCAGCGGGTAGAGCTGCTGTCTCATGGCGCCTGAGATCCTGACCTTGGCCGCAGTCTATGTGGAGTTTGCACGTACTCCCTGTGATGGCGTGAGTTTCCTCCCGGTGCTCCGGTTTCAATCCCACATCCCAAAGACATGCAGGTTCCAAGGTGGTAAAATTGTGTGTAGGGGTGGATGAGAAAGTGGGATACCATAGAATGGGTGATCGATGGTTGGCGTGTACTCGGTGGCTCAAGGGCCTGTTTCCATGCTCTATCTTTAGTTTAGTTCAGAGATACAGCATGGAGCGAGACCCTTCGGCCCACCGAGTCCACACCAACCAGCGATCCTGCACACTAACACTATACTACACACTAGGAAGAATTTACAATTTTACCGAAACCAATTAACTACAAACTTTGAAGTGTGGGAGGAAACTGGAGCACCCGGATAAAACCCACACGGTCACAGGGAGAATGTACAAACTCCGTCCAGGCAGCACCCGTAGTCGGGATCTATCCTGGGTCCATGCAAGGCAGCTACTCTACCGCTGTACCACCCAAGGTTGCTCAAGCATTTTGTGTCCATCCACGATTAAACGGTGACATTTCAACCGATCCTGAATGAACACTAAAAACAAGGGCTACAGGCTTGTTGAAGATTCACAGCTTGTTGAAGATTAGACAGATAAGTGCTGGTGACAAAACGCCCCCTCAGGGTGGGTGTCGAGCAGTCACGGAAACAGCTCGGGAGATTTCAGGAGAAGTCACAGGATGGGATAAGGGTTGGGGAAAGACATGGGAAAGGATCGAGGTACAATTCCCAGCTCAGCGTGAATCACGTTACTTTTTGTTCAAAGTAAACAAGTATAGTTCAGCTTAACTGAATTAATGTGACACTGCCTGTTGCAACAAGAAATAAGTTATTCTTTCACAGAAAAAGATATGACATAATCAAATATTCACACACACACGCACACGTACACACAGACCTCAAATTGCTCAACTAAATGTGATTTGCTTTGTTTTCCCCCTTTCAAAGCATTGACGCACCAAGCCCAACTCGGCTAAATGTCCATTCCATTTTTTATGTGCTGGAAGGAACTGCAGATACTGGTTTAAACCGAAGATAGACATAAAATGCTGGAGTCACTCAGCGGAACAGGCAGCATCTCTGGAGAGAAGGAATAGGTGACGTTTCGGGTTGAGACCCTTCAAACTTCTCTCCAGAGATGCTGCCTGTCCCACTGAGTTACTCCAGCATTTTGTGTCTATCATGCTATTTTTTCCCTGACCAAACCTTTCAGCTGTGGAAAACTTTAACAATATTTAATTGACTGAAAGTGTTATTCACTTGTAACAAGATTGGTAATTTACCTTCTTAAGAGCTCAGGCTTCTTAATGACTGATACAACCCATTCAACAAAATGGCAGATGAGTTAAAGCATGTTTTAATGTTTAGTTCATTTATGAGTTTAGATGGATGAAAGAGTGGGGGGGGGGGGGAACTAATTGAAACTTCCCAAATAGTGAAAGGCCGGATTGAGCGAACGTGGATATGCAGGAAGGAACAGCAGATGCTGGTTTAAACTGAAGATAGACAAAAATACTGGAGTCACTGAGTGGGACATCTCTGGAGAGAAGGAATAGGAAAGAAGAAGGCTCTCAACCCAAAATGTCGCCTATTCCTTTTCTCCACAGGTGCTGTCTGACCCACTGAGTTACTCCAACATTTTGTGGATGTGGAGATGATGTTTCCACTAGTGGGAGAGTCCAGGACCAAAGGATATAGCTTCAAATAAAACGATGTACCTTTAGAAAGGAGATGGCGAGGAATTTCTTTAGTCAGAGCGTGGTGAAACTGTGGAATTCATTTCCACTGACGGCTGTGGATATTTTTCAGGAGCAGATAGACAGATTCATGATTAGTACAGGTGTCAGGGGTTATGGGAAGAAGGCAGGAGAATGGGGTTGAGAGGGATGGATGGGACATGATTGAATGGCTGAGTTAACATGATCGGTCAAATGGCCTCATTCGGCACCTATGACTTATGAACCTATAACATATGATTTATGACATTAAGTAGCTGCCGTCCAAAAGATAGTGCAAACAAAGCAGGTGCAGGTGGATTATAATTGCAGCCTGAATCCAACACAGCTGATAAACGTTATCATTCAGAATAAAAAAGCATAGCAACAGGTGGCAGCTGAGTGAATATTTACACAGAGGTACTGTCATAGAGTCATAGAGTGATATAATGTGTTAAAGAAGGAACTGCAAATTCTGGAGAATCGAGGGTTACACAAAAAGCTGGAGAAACTCAGCGGGTGCAGCAGCATCTAAGGAAAGAAGGAGATAGGCGACGTCTCGACCCGAAACGTCGCCTATCTCCTTCGCTCCTTAGATGCTGCTGCACCCGCTGAGTTTCTCCAGCTTTTTGTGTAACCCTCATCGAGTGATATAATGTGGAAACTGGCAATTCGGCCCAACTCACAAACACCAGCCAACATGTCCCAGCTACACTAGTCCCACCTGCCTGCATTTGGTCCATATCCCTCCAAACCTGTCCTATCCATGTACTTATCTAAAGGTTCCCATTTGAGGTCCCACCATGCTGGGCGTGACGTACCTTCATTAGCAACTCCCGACTCCTCTCTTGGTTGTTCTCATAGGAGAAGATGCTTGAAAGCTCTTCAAACATCAACATGCTCTCCCTAATAAAAAGAATGATACAAGGAGGTTATACCAGGCAGATTAATCACAGAGATTGCGGTCTTTATAGAACCTGAATGTTACTCCACAGTGGGTTGGCAGTGCTAGAGCTTTTGCCTCACAACACCAGGGTCCTGGGTTCAATCCAGGCTACGGATGCTGTCTGTGTGGTGTGTGTACATTCTCCCCGTGACCGTGTGGGTTTTCTCCAGGTGCTAAGGTTTCCTCCCACACTCCGAAGACGTACAGGTTTGGAGGTTAATTGGCTTCTGTAAATGGTCCCCAATGTGTAGGATAGAATTAGTGTACGGGTGATTATTGGTTGGTGTGGAGTTGGTGGGCGAATGGGCCCCCGTGGAGCTACACACTCGAAGACCATGGGCCTACCCATTAGGCCCAACTCGCCTGCTGGAGACCAGGGACTCGCCCGCGACAGATGGCTCGGATTGCCCACCCAGAGTGGAGGGAGTGGGCCGGAGGGCCGGTGAACAGACCAGCTGCGAGAGGGAGTGCGCAGTCTCGACGGGGGTGTGGCCACTGGAGGCCCTGCAACAGCCTGCACCAGGCGCCGTTTCAAGAGGCCGAGTACGTGGACCGCTCGCGGCCTACAGTGGTGGAGCAGCGGCGGAGGACACCGCAGCTATGCTTGGCCAGGCCTCGACTGTGAACCAAGAAATGGTGTCAAACATGGCACCACCAGCATTATGTGCAAAATCAATTCCATTATGTAGTGGTTATTTGCATATGGGACAATTAAAAAAAAAACATTTAACTATTTCCATGCTGTATCTCTAAAGTAAAACTAATGATGGCAGCTCGCCAAATGTCATTGGTGCCCGAACATCAGGGGAGGATCAAGGTGGCTGTGGCTTGGAGTTCCAATTCCAGGCACACGCTTTAGAAATATTTAACGCATTCCATTAGCCGGCAGAGGTTTGGAAATTCTCTGCATTGTTGGCAACCATGCTTATATAATGAAGCCAACATAATCAAAGATTTCCCGACCCCAGTCAATCCTCTTTCTCCCTGCTCCCGTCAGGCAGAAGGTACAGAAGCTTGAAAGAGCGCACCACCAGACTCAGGAACAGCTTCTTCCCCTCTGTTATCAAGTTTCTGAATGGTCCTTCCATAAGTTAGGGGACTGTCCGATTCACCTCTACCCCATTGGGAACATTGGACTCTGTCTCTGGAGCTGGTGCGCTACAATGCAGAGAACTATATTCTGCACTCTGTATCTAGGAATTGATTTGATGGCTACTACTAAATATTTGAGATCTGTCCATGTCCACAGGTGGCACGGTGGTGCAGCGGTAGAGTTGCTGCCTCACAGCGCCAGAGACCAGGGTTCGATCCTGACTACGGGTGATGTCTGTATGGAGTTTGTGCATTCTCCACTTGGCCTGGGTGGGTTTTCTCCAAGATCATCAGTTTCCCCCCACACTCCAAAGAAGTGCAGGTTTGTAGGGTAATTGGCTTGGTATCAATGTGAAATTGTCCCTAGTGGATGTAGGATAATGTTAATATGCAGGATCGCTGGTCGGTGTGGACTCAGTGGGCCGATGGGCCTGTTTCCGTGCTATATCTCTAAAATAAACTGGTCCAAAGGGAGCTGGAAGGAATTTGCAATCCATCCACCACATAACTTATGTTCTTAAAAAAAAAAAAAACAGGCCAAAGAGAAATGAACTTACTTTGAAACAGTGTCCCAGGTCTTCTTCAGCCTGTAGATGGAGATTGACTGCATAGCTGACACAATAGCCTGGAGCGAGGAGAAATTCCTCATCAACCTGCATTCCTGAATGGAAAACAAGAGACTTCTCCATCAGTGGTTGCTGGCTTCCTGATGGCTCAGGGTTTATGAGCTTGGCTCCGAGGAGGAGAGTCAGCTGTGAAAATACTACAGCGGTACGATTATGTGGAAAACATTTAGACTGGGTAACCCGAGGCTTGTTATTCACCTCAGCTCTACACTTCAATGCCGACCATCTTCCGACAGCAGTGGTCAGCGGTGGCTGGGGTCAAGGACATTGAAAGAGACTTCAGAAGTGTTAGAAAACATAACGTCTGGAGTGTTTTCAGTTGTGGGTGGGTGGGTGGGTGGGGAGGTGGAGGGGCAGAAAAGGAAGCCTTTCTTTCTACCCATTGTTGTATTAAAGGAAGTAGCAACGGTGGCATTAAAGGACCTGTCCCACTTACGTGTCCTTGGCGCGCAAATTACTCAACCCCGTGGTCGCGTTAAGCTGCGACAGTTCCACGAAGGTCGCGTGCGACTTCATTCGACCGCACAGCCGTCTGGAGCGCGTGACGTCATTTGAAGATGAACACAAAATGCAGGAGTATCTCAGCGGGACCGGCCACATCTCTGGAGAGAAGGAATGGTTGATGTTTCGCGTCGAGACTTTTCTTCAGTCTGAAAGAAGGGTCTTGACTCGAAACGTCACCCATTGCTTCTTTCCAGAGATGCTGCCCGTCCCGCTGAGTTACTCCTGCATTTTGTGTTCATCTTCAAATGACGTCACGCGCTCCAGACGGCTGTGCGGTCGAATGAAATCTTCAATTTTCTTGGTCCCGCTCTGGGAGTAGAAGTGGGTGCGGATCCGGACCGCAGCGGCCGTGAACCCCAGGCCAAGTTCAGCGATCATTTGCCTGCTTCTGCTGCTGTTGGAGGTGAGATGTTGCATCGCGCCAGGGTCTTGGGCCCGTCCCACTTTGGCCGTCAGTTCCGCGACAGGCCGTTGATGCACGAAGATTTCATTCGCTACAAAAATTTAGGAGCCCCGGACGATGTCGCGCACAACTCCATACCCCTCCGCGCTTCTCAGTGGGACTGGCCCCGCGCGGCCATACGATGCCCGTGCACCTCAACGCTGCCACGAGGTTGCGTAATTTGGGTGCCAAGGACATGTAAGTGGGACAGGCCCTTAAGACCTCATGTCCGTGACCCACTGCATATGATAATGATTGAAGAAGGGTCAAAACAAAGGAGGGTCCACAGAAAATAAAAACAAAATGTTTATACGATTTACTGGGAGGGAGGGAAACTGTTTTGCATCTAATAGCCAATGTAATTTTACAGGGGCAGCGGTGGTGCAGCTGCCTCACAGCGCTTACAGCACCAGAGACCCAGGTTCAATCCCGACTCCGGGTGCTGTTTGTACGGAGTTTGTATGTTCTCCCCGTGACCTGCGTGAGGTTTTCTCCGAGAGCTTCTGTTTCCTCCTACACTCCCAGGACATTCAGGTTTGTAGCTTATTGGCTTGGTATAAATGTAAACATTGTCACTGATGTAGGATAGTGTTAATGTGCGGGGATCGCTGGTCAGAACGGATTTGGTGGGCCGAAGGGCCTGTATCTCTAAAGTAAACTAAACTAGTTTGTAGGTTCTGTATATTGGCCTCTGTATATTGTCCCGTGTGTAGAGAATGGACGAGAAAGCGGGATAACGTAGAACTATTGTGAACTAGACGATCGGCATGGACAAGGTGGGCCGATGGACCATTTTAAAAACTGCTCGATAATCGTGGAAGCAGGTTAATGAAATCCAGATAAGTGGATGCCAGATAGCTTGTACAATTAAGTGAAGCAAGGGAACAAAGCAAAGTGGGTCTGAAGATAGTTTCTCAACCCGAAAAGTTACCCATTCCTTTTCTCCAGAAATGCTGCCTGTCCCGCAGAGTTACGCCAGCTTTTTGTGCCTATCTTTGGTTTAAACCATCATCTGCAGGTCCTTCCTAATCAAAGCAACCACAGCATCTTTACCAGAACACAGCAATGCTCAAAAAGCACCCGGAGTGAAGCAGTGTTGTTTATTTGCGTCTAATGGAAATAATCTGTAGCATATGTCAAGCTTACAAGCCAGCGTGAGGCAGCGACTCTACCGCTGACAGAGGCAGAACGGAGAAGCCATGTGGTTACCTGGGCAACGTCGATCCACTTCTCCATGATTTTGCCTCGTTGCTGGGGCTTCAGCTGCCGGTCCCTCAGTATGGTGCTGACGACACACCTGGTGACGGTGTTGAACTGAGTGATGGTGGCCCGGACGGTGGGTGCGAGGTGCTCATTCCCTTTCTTGTCCCGTTTTGACCAGACGCCGCCCAGGCAGTGATCTGGGACAGCCTTCTTGAACAGCTCCTGGAATTCAACACAACTAAGTAAGTAAGGGGCGGTACAATGGTAGAGATGCTGCCTCACAGCGCCAGAGACCCAGGTTCCATCCTAATATAGAAACATAGAAAATAGGTGCAGGAGGAGGCCATTCGGCCCTTCGAGCCAGCACCGCCATTCATTGCGATCATGGCTGATCGTCCCCTACCAATAACCCGTGCCTGCCTTCTCCCCATATCCCTTGATTCCACTAGCCCCCAGAGCTCTATCTAACTCTCTCTTAAATCCATCCAGTGATTTGGCCTCCACTGCCCTCTGTGGCAGGGAATTCCAGAAATTCACAACTCTGAGTGAAAAAGATTTTTCTCACCTCAGTCTTAAATGACCTCCCCTTTATTCTAAGAGTGTGGCCCCTGGTTCTGGACTCGCCCAACATTGGGAACATTTTTCCTGCATCTAGCTTGTGCAGTCCTTTTATAATTTTATATGTTTCTATAAGATTCCCCCTCATCCTTCTAAACTCCAGTGAATACAAGCCTAGTCTTTTCAATCTTTCTTCATATGACAGTCCCGCCATCCCAGGGATCAATCTCGTGAACCTACGCTGCACTGCCTCAATCACAAGGATGTCCTTCCTCAAATTAGGAGACCAAAACTGTATACAATACTCCAGATGTGGTCTCACGAGAGCCCTATACAACTGCAGAAGAACCTCTTTACTCCTGTACTGAAATCCTCTTGCTTTGAAGATCAACATTCCATTAGCTTTCTTCACTGCCTGCTGTACCTGCACACCAACTTTCAGTGACCAGTGTACAAGGACACCCAGGTCTCCTAATTCCCTCTTACTAACGCGTGGCATTTGGAGTAATCAAGCACTTCTTCCAAGATGGCGTCCAACTCGGGCGACTATTTGCGTGCTAGCCGCAGAAGCAGATCTACAAACTCATCTTACAATCGCTCCACACTCTTAAATCTCCACTCCTACAGCAACATTTCTTACTTTAACTATGATCTTCTTAAACTACTGAAAATGGTTTGGTTGTAATGGTGTGTGGTCTTTCCGCTGACTGGATAGCATGCAACAAAAGCTTTTCACTGCATCTGACAATAAACAATAAACACGTGCGTGACAATAAACTAAACTGAACTATTGGTCCCAAATTCATCTCACGGATCCAAACAAAATGGTCATCAGAGACACACACCACCCTGGCCACGCTCCCATTTCAATCCTACCGTGGGGAAGAAGGTACAGGAGCCTGAAAACCGTGACCTCCAGCTTCAGGAACAGCTCCTTCACTACAACCATCCGGCTTCTGAGCACAACTCACAGCAAACCTCAAACAGTTGGTGCACTGGGACTCAAGGCTTTTGTTTTGTACTGGAGTCATTCAGCACGGAAACAGACCCTTTGGCCCAACTTGCCCATGCTGACCAAGATGCCCCATCTATGCGAGCCTCATCTGCCCAAATTTGGCCCATATTCCATTAAACCTTTCCTATCCATGTACTTGTTCAAATGTTGTTTTAAATGTTATTGTACCTACCTCAACTACCTCCTCTGGTAGTTTATTCCATTGACCCACCACCCTCTGTGTAAAAAAAAAATTGCCCTCAGATTCCTATTAAAACTTTCCCTTCCGACCTGAAATCTGAGTCCTCTGGTTCTTGATTCCAAATAATGATTTTCTTTTATTTAGAGTCATACAGCATGGAAACAGGCCCTTCGGCCCAACTGAACCACACCACCCATCTACGTTAGTCCCACCTGCCTGCATTTAGCCCATATCCCTCTTAATCTGTCCTATCCATGTACCTGTCTAATGGGATGGGCGATTGCAACCTTCACGTGGTCCACCCTGTTTCAACTAATGCAAACAACCAACGTGCACAAACAAATAGATGTAGTGTTTTTTCATGCCACTTGATCTACAACTTTAGGCTGTGCACACCATCGCAAGACCTGTCTAATTGTTTCTTAAATGTTCCAATAGTACCAGACTCAACTACGTCCTCTAGCAGCTCGTTCCATGTACCCACCTTTGTATGAAAAAGTTACCGCCCAGATTCCTCTTTATCCCTTCACTTTAAACCTATGTCCTCTGGTTCTACATTCCCATGCTCTGGGCAAGAGGCTCTGTGTGTCTACCCGATCTATATCTCATGTGAGTTTGTACACTTTATCAAACTTCTTTTTGTTTGTTTGCTTATGCGATCTGTTGAGTATTGTGTTTACAGAGCTGTTGTTCTGCTGCAAGAAGGAATATCATTGTTCCGTTTCAGCACACTTGACAATTAGAACAGTCTTGACTCTTGAAATCCTTGTTTACTTACAGCATCCATGCACGTCAGCTGTTGAGCCACAATAGCTGACGGGACAGAGAGGAAATCTCTCTGCATATCCCCTTCCTCTCCCAGGCTGAAAATGATGTTGCCATTGTCCGAAGAAGAGTCTCGACCTGAAACGTCACCTGATCCACACACCTACGGGTTATTAAAAACAGACACAGATGAGCAGGTCTGCACAATACAGGAGCAGACACAAATGCGACAACTCACATAGGTGTGGAGACACTGGCAACTTGGGGCAGCACAGTGGCGCAGCCGCTAAAGCCGCTGCCTTGCAGGGCCAGAGACCCCGGGTTCGATTCTGACCTCAGCTGCTCTCTGCGTGGAGTTTGCATGTTCTCCCTGTGCCCAAGTGCTCCACCCACATCACGGAGACGTGCGGGTTTGTAGGTTAATTGGCCCCAGTGTGTCGGGAGTGGATGAGAAAGTGGGATAACATAGAACTAGTGAGAATAGGTGATCGATGGTCAACATGGACTCTTTAGGCTGCAGGGCCTGTCTCCATGCTGCATCTCCAAATGAAACATGAATCAAACATCATCCTTTCAGTCTCCTTGCTAATTCAGGCTTGTTTTATTTGCCCAACAATTAATTGGGCGATAAGCCTGGTTGGGTTTCAGTCCAGGTGCTATGGGAATGGGATAGATGACGGTGACCCACCAACCATGTACCTGGAATATTTCACCCATGTCTCGTACCCACCACATTTTCCCCTCTAGTTCTCCCAGCATCAGCAAACCAGAGCAGGAACATAGACGTGAGATTTATTTCACAAGGCCCTCATGCTTTAGCTATTTCTCACCATAAGCAAATGGGTCACAGTCTTAGAGCATTGCCCACGCCGATCAAGGACAGATATCACTGGTGGATCAAACGTGGATGGACCTCCGTTTAGTTTAGTTTAGGGATATATTGTGGAACAGGCCCATCAGCCCACCGAGCCCGCACCAGCGCGTACATCCCCCCCCCCCGTACACTAGCACCATCCTACATACTAGGACTATGTCCCAGTACAGAGGGTACTGGCGCAGTGGTAGAGTTGCTGCCTCGCAGCGCCAGAGAGACTCGGGTTTCATCCTGACCACGGGTGCTGTCTGTATGGAGTTTATACGTTCCCCCGATGACCCACGTGGGTTTTCTCCGGGTGTTCCAGTTTCCTCCCACACTCCAAAGACGTGCAGGTTTGTTGGTTAGTTGGCTTGGTGTAAAGTGGGAAACAAACTGTCCCTAGTGTGTGTGGGGTGGTGCTTAGGATTGCCAACTGTCCCGTATTTACCAGGATATCCTGTATGTTGGGCTAAATTGGTTTGTCCTATACGGGTCAGCCCTTGTCCCGTATTTGACAGCTACTACTCTGTACTCACCAGAGGGCATGCTAAGTGCACAAGAAGGCCACACCAGCACATTGTTTTCATTTAATAAAAGCTTCCTGATATTAATCCTGGTCACCTCCAGTTGTATATTCCAACAACAAAGATGAATTTCTTCCCAATCAAGTTTGCCGCAATAAAGGATGTTAATCAGAAAACGATTGAGGTGTCAAAATTCCCCAAAAAAGGATTAAAGGAAACAATTGGATCAATTAGTGAGTAGCCTGAAGTCTGGACTTCACCAGTACACATTTTAGTCGGGTCAAGCATCAACGATAGAAAGAGCTGAACAAAATACTGGAGGTTATAAGGAACGGCAGATACTGGTTTAAAGAACAAGACATAGAGTACTGGAGTAATTTAGGGGGTCAGGCAGCATCTCCAGAGAACATGGATAGGCCACCTCTCATGTGTTATAGGATCAGAATTTGGCCATCGGCCCATCAGGTCTACTCCACCATTCAATCATGGCTGATCTATCTTTCCTTCTCAACCCCATTCTCCTGCCTTCTTCCCATAACACCTAACAGCCGTATCAAACAAGAACCTATCAATCACCACCTTAAAAATATCCAAATATCAATTAATTCCCCAGATTCGCCACAAACTGAAGGACTCTCTCTAACTTCTACGGGAGCACAGTAGAGAGCATGCTGACCAGTTGCACTTTGTGGCTTGGTTCGGCAACTTGAGTGCCCAGGAACGGAAAAGACTACAAAAGTAGTAAACACTGCCCAGTCCATCATCGGCTCTGACCTCCCTACCATCGAGGGGATCTATTGTAGTCGCTGCCTCAAAAAGGCTGGCAGCATCATCAAGGAATCACATCATCCTGGCCACACACTCATCTCCCCGCCACCTTCAGGTACAAGATACAGGAGCCTGAATACTGCAATGTCCAGGTTCAGGAATAGCTACTTCCCCACGGCCATCGGGCTATTAAACTCAGCTCATACACAACTCTGGACATTCATAGCCCATTATCTGTTTATTTGCACTTTATCTGTTTACTTATTCATGTGTGTATATATTTATATAATGGTATATGGACACACTGATCTGTTCTGTATTATTGTTAAAGAAGGAACTGCAGATGCTGGAGAATCGAGGGTTACACAAAAAGCTGGAGAAACTCAGCAGGTGCAGCAGCATCTAAGGAACGAAGGGGATAGGCGACGTTTCGGGTCGAGACCCTTCTTCAGACTGGTCAGGGATCAGGGAAACGAGAGATATAAACAGTGATGTGGAGAGATAAGGAACAATGAGTGAAAGATATGCAAAAAAGTATTGGTGATAAAGGAAGCAGGCCATTGTAAGCTGTTTGTGGTGTGAAAATGAGAAGCTAGTGCGACTGGGGGGGGGGGAGATGGAGAAGGAATGTCAGGGCCAGAGGGCTGAGGGAGAGGTGGGGGGAGGCAGTCTGGGTTAACAGAATTGAGAAAATTCAATGTTTAAGCCCAGAGGATGCAGACTCCCCAAGCGGAATATGAGGTGCTGTTCCTCCAACTTGCGGTGTTGATCACTCTGGCCGTGGAGGAGGCCCAGGACCGAGAGGTCGGATACGCAGTGGGAGGGGGAGTTGAAGTGCTGAGCCACCGGGAGGTCGGGTTGGTTATTGCGGACCGAGCGGAGGTGTTCAGCGAAACGATCGCCCAGCCTCCGCTTGGTCTCACCGATGTAGATCAGCTGGCATCTGGAGCAACGGATGCAGTAGATGAGGTTGGAGGAGGTGCAGGTGAACCTCTGTCGGACTTGGAATGACTGCTTGGGTCCCTGAAAGGAGTGGATGGGGGAGGTGAAGGGACAAGTGTAGCATCTATTGCGGTTGCAAGGGAAAGTGCCCGGGGAAGGAGTGGAGCGGGAGGGAAGGGAAGAATTGACGAGGGAGTTGCGGAGGGAGCGGTCTTTGCGGAAGGCAGACAGGGGGGGAGATGGGAAGATGTGGCGAGTGGAGGGGTCACGTTGGAGGTGACGAAACTGGCGGAGGACTATCTGTTGTATGCGCTGGCTGGTGGGGTGAAAGGTGAGGACCAGGGGGACTCGGCCCTTGTTGTGAGTGGGGGAATGGGGAGAGAGGGCAGTGTTGCGGGGTATGGAGGAGACCCTGGTGCGAGCCTCATCTATAGTGGGGGAGGGGAAACCCCGTTCTCTGAAGAACGAGGACATTTGCGATGACTTGTTCTGTATTATTACTGCCTACTATATTTTGTTGTGCTAAAGCAATGCAAGAATTTCATCGTTCTATCTGGGAGACACGACAATAAACTCTCTTGAATCTTGAAATTCCTCTTCATGTTTCTAACAGTACGTCTTTTTATTGTGAGGCTATGGCTTCTGATCCTAGACTCTCCCACTGGTGGAAACATCCTCTCCACATGCACTCTATCCAGGCCTTTCACCATTCGGTGAGTTTCAATGAGCTACCCCCTCATCCTTCTAAACTCCAGCGAGTGACGTTGGGTGAGGACTCTTGAGACTTAATCCTATTTACCCCACTGTTATACAGGGTGGCTAAGTGATCGTAATTTCACTTAACTAACAAGATGCAACTCAGTTAACTTGTACTAACTGGACAATTAGCGTGCACACTTTCGCACATCCTAACTAAACATTGCCAACAATTCATATATGTCATGTCGGTAGTGTTAATAATTTAAATCTGACCAAGTCAATATTGATCCTTGGAGAATTAGTCAAATCCTACACTAGTTTATAATGAATAACTTGAAATCAACAGCTGAAGAGTCAGCATTCTGACACGGATGTGTTAAGACTTGACATGAGACACATTTGATTCCAAAATTCATCATGTTCTTCCAGTGTTCATTCAAGGATGTCTATTTTGAACAATCAACATAAGTCTTCCAGAGGAAGCTGCAGAAGACGATACTAAGATGCAATGATGACTTTTATAAGACAGTTTGACGGATGTACAGATAAGGAAGGGATTTAGAGGGCCAAGGTCATATGCAGGCAAAGCACCAAGACAAGGGTCATTGGGCTGAAAGGTTTGTTTCCGTGCTGTACAACTTTAGTTTAGTTTTAGTTTTGGGATACAGCACGGAAACAGGCTCTTCTGCCCACCGAGTCCGTGTCGACCAGTGATCCCCGCGCACGAGCGCGTTCCAACACACAAGGAACTATTTACATTTTTTACTCAAGTCAATTGTTCTCCAATCCTGTACGTCTTTGGAGAGTGGGAGGAATTTAAAATTTAAATTTTAAATTAAATACAGATTTAAAAGTTCCTGGCCTTCCAGTTATGAATCATCTGATTATCATAATAACTCACAACTAACTTGTGCAACAATCCCACCCTAAATTTCAAGGCTATGGAAAGAAGATGGCATTTGCTAGGTCAGATGCCATTGGTATGACTTACATTGTCAGTAAAATGTGAGAGAGGAAGAAGAGAAACAAGACATGGAATATCTTAGTCCTACTGGCTGACTGCAGTGAAGGAACACCACTATCAGCCATTTTCCCTCTCCCCTAAATACTACCAACAAAAGCAAAAGGATCAAAAGTCCACAGAAAGTTGAGAGGAAGCATTCTGCATAGGAAGGAAATGCAGGTCAAGCAGCACCTCTGCAGAAAAGGTATAGGTGAGGTGTCAGGTCGAGACCCTTCTTCAGATTAAGGTTGCATCACAGCTTGGTTTGGAAACAGCTCTGCCTAAAACAGCGAGAAATTGCAGAGAAATGTAGATGTAGCCCAGTCTGTCACAGAGACAGCTCATTCCACCATTGACTACATCTACATTTCTCATTGCCTCCGAAAAATATCCAACATAATCAAAGACGTCCTACATCAGTCATTCCTCCTTCTACCTGCTCACATTTGGCAGAAGATACAGAAGCTTGAAAGCGCTCACTGCCAGACTCAGGAACAGCTTCTTCCCCTCTGTTATCAGGCTTCGGAACAGTCCTTCCATAAGCAAGGTTACTGTCCGATTCACCTCTACCCCATTGTGGAAATTGGACTTTGTCTATGGAACTTTCATTGACTGATGAACAAGGACCCTCTGATCCTGTTGTACTTCCCCTTTTCCCAACTTGACACCATTTAGATAATAATCTGCCTTCCTGTTTTTGCTGCCAAAGTGAATAACCTCACATTTTTCCACATTAATCTGTATCTGTCATGCATCTGCCCACTCACTCAACGTGTCCAAGTCACCCTGCATTTTTATAGCAACCTTCTCACAGTTCACATTGCCGCCCAGCTTTGTGTCATCTGCAAATTTGCTAATGTTACTTTGAATCCCTTCATCTGAATCATTGAAGTATATTGTAAATAGCTGCAGGTCCCAGCACCGAGCCTTGCGGTACCCCACTAGTCACTGCCTGCCATTCTGAAAGGAACCCCTTAATCCCGACTCTTTGCTTCTTGTCTGCCAACCAATTTTCTACCCATGTCAGCACTCTACCCCCAATACCATGTGCCCTAATTTTGTCCACTAATCTCCTATGTGGGACCTTAGCAAATCAACATTCTGAAAGTCCAGGTACACTACATCCACTGGCTCTCCCTTGCTCATTTTCCTAGTGTATCCTCAGAAAATTCTATAAGATTAGTCAAGCATTATTTCCTCTTCAAAAATCCATGCTGACTCGGACCGATCCTGTTACTGCTATCCAAATGCCGCTATTACATCTTTTATAATTGACTCCAGTACCTTCCCCACCACCAAGGTCAGGCTAACTGGTCTATAATTCCCTGTTTTCTCTTTCCCGCCTTTCTTAAAAAGTGGGATAACATTAGCTACCCTCCAATCCACAGGAACTGATCTTGAATCTACAGAACATTGGAAAATGATCACCAATGCGTCCATGATTTCTACAGCCACTTCCTTCAGTATCCAGGGATGCAGATCTGTTATCAGGCTTCTGAACAGTCCTTCCATAAGCAAGGTTACTGTCCGTTTCGCCTCTACCCCACTGCGAACATTGGACTTTGTCTATGGAACTGGTGCGCTACAAGAATGCTGAGAACAAAGCTGCCACAGCCAGACATAAAGTAGCATTTTTCCATGAGCAGTAGCTCTACTCAACAGCCAAAAGTCTGAAGCCTCCTTGTGCTCTGGTATTTTATTTCATTCTTCACGTTTCAATTATAATGTTTTATTTTTAATTATCTATTGTCTATTGTGTTGTTACTAGCGAGCAATGCAAATTCCTTGTATGTATACATACTTGCCGAATAAAATGGATTCAATATATTCTGCACTCTGTATCTTCCCCTTTGCTCTACCTATTTTACTTCAGTTTGACTTGATTGTATTTATGTATCGGATTATCTGATCTGTTTGTATAGCATGCAAAACTCAACCACTGGGTGGCGCCAGCAATGGCTGCCTCGCCAACAGTCTGTCTGTCTCTTTCTTTGTTTTTTTTGGTATGTGTTAAATGTATGTTTTTAGTGTTCATTAGTTTGTTTTATGGGTGTTGGGGATGTTTTCCCTAATCTCTTACCTCGACGGAGATGTGGCATTTTTCTGCATCATGTTGCTGTCCACACTGCGGCCCAACATCGCGTTGGCTGCCTCTTGACGCAGACCGATTTTGAGTTCTCCACCACCGCAGCCTACGGAGCTTAGCATCGTGGAGCCCGCGGTCTCTGGTTAGAGACAGACATCCACAACTACAAGCCGCAGAGCCTTCGATCGGCCCGACACGGGAGCTTCCATCGCGCCGACGCGGGAGATTTGATTGCTCCGACACGGGCGCTTCGACCGCCAGCTGCGGGAGCTCCGATTGGCCCGACACATCGTTCAACTGCGCCAACTGTAGGAGAGAAATGAGGGAAGAAGGTTAAACTTTATTGCCTTCCATCATAGAGAGGAATGTGGGGAATCCGCTGTGGTGGATGTTTATGTTTACGTGTATGTAGTTGTGTATCATGTTGCTTTTTTAGTACGGCTGATTAGTAATTTGCATATCACTCTACCTTAATTGGTACAGGTGACAATGGAGGCTTTTGAAACTTTTGAAAACAATGTTTTCACTGTATCTCAGTACACGTGGCAATAATAAATCTAAACATATAGTTCTTCAATACAGACTGTGCACAAGCTAAACATCACCATAATGAGAAGAACTGATCGACTGTAGATGGGAATTTGACATTGCATCTTATTCTGGTCTCTCCTCCGGCCATTTTCCCCATCTTGCTCTACATTTAAGATAGTCACAAAATGCTGGAGTAGTGACGTTACGGGTCAAGGCCATTCTTCAGACTGAAAGTCAGGGGTGAGGCAAACGAGAGATAGAGAGGGTGATATAAGAACTGCAGATGCTGGTTTACACTGAAGATAGGCCCGAAAAGTCACCCATTCCTTCTATTCAGAGATGCCGCCAGTCCCGCAAAGTTACTCCAGCATTTTGTGTCTTTGGTGTAAATCAGCATCTACAGTTCCTTTCTATATATTTTGCCTGCTCTACATTTAGATGCAGATCCTCCCCACTGCACGGCCCGTCCATCCAATAGAGCATTTGGGAGTCCAGCGGATGGATTTGGCAGTTGC
Organism: Raja brachyura; assembly: GCA_963514005.1. The sequence continues at coordinate 371,663 of OY740796.1, read as the reverse complement.
TATGGGACTGGATGCATCTTCTACCAAGTGGGAAATTGGTCCTTAATTGAATTTCCAGCACCACCATTCAATGTGATCGTGGCTGATCATCTCCAATCGGAACCCCACTCCTGCCTTCTCCCCATATCCCCTGGCTCTGCTATCTTTAAGAGCCCTATCTAGCTCTCTCTTGAAAGTAGCCAGAGAACCGGCCTCCATCGTGCTCTGAGGCAGAGAATTCAACAGAATTAATCTCGCTGTGTGAAGAAGTGTTTGCTCATCTCTGTTCTAAATGGCTTATCCCTTATTCTTAAACAGCGGTCTAAGGAGCGAAGGAGATAGGCGACGTTTCGGGTCGAGACCCTTCTTCAGACTGGTCAGGGATCAGGGAAACGAGAGATATAGACAGTGATGTGGAGAGATAAAGAACAATGAATGAAAGATATGCAAAAAAGTATTGATGATAAAGGAAACAGGCCACTGTAAGCTGTTTGAGGTGTGAAAATGAGAAGCTAGTGCGACTTGGGTGGGGGAGAGATAGAGAGAGAAGGAATACCAGGGCCCGAGGGCTGAGGGGGAGGTGGGAAGGGGAGGAGGCAGCCTGGGTTAACAGAATTGAGAAAATTCAATGTTTAAGCCCAGAGGATGCAGACTCCCCAAGCGGAATATGAGGTGCTGTTCCTCCAACTTGCGGTGTTGCTCACTCTGGCCGTGGAGGAGGCCCAGGACCGAGAGGTCGGATACGGAATGGGAGGGGGAGTTGAAGTGCTGAGCCACCGGGAGGTCGGGTTGGTTATTGCGGACCCAGCAGAGGTGTTCGGCGAAACGATCGCCCAGCCTCCGCTTGGTCTCACCGATGTAGATCAGCTGGCATCTGGAGCAACGGATGCAGTAGATGAGGTTGGAGGAGGTGCAGGTGAACCTCTGACGGACTTGGAAGGACTGCTTGGGTCCCTGAAAGGAGTGGATGGGGGAGGTGAAGGGACAAGTGTAGCATCTCTTGCGGTTGCAAGGGAAAGTGCCCGGGGAAGGAGTGGAGCGGGAGGGAAGGGAAGAATTGACGAGGGAGTTGCGGAGGGAGCGGTCTTTGCGGAATGCAGACGGGGGGAGATGGGAAGATGTGGCGAGTGGAGGGGTCACGTTGAGGTGACGAAACTGGCGGAGGCCTATCTGTTGTATGCGCTGGCTGGTGGGGTGAAAGGTGAGGACCAGGGGGACTCTGCCCTTGTTGTGAGTGGGGGAATGGGGAGAGAGGGCAGCGTTGCGGGGTATGGAGGAGACCCTGGTGCGAGCCTCATCTATAGTGGGGGAGCGGAATCCCCGTTCTCTGAAGAACGAGGACATTTGTGATGACCTGGTGTGGAACACCTCATCCTGGGAGCAGATGCGGCCAGTAGACGGAGGAATTGGGAATAGGGGATGGAGTCCTTACAGGAAGCAGGGTGGGAGGAAGAGTAGTCCAGGTAGCTGTGGGAGTCAGTTGGTTTGTAGTGGATGTCGGTCAGGAGTGTATCACCTGCAATAGAGATGGTGAGGTCAAGGAATGGTAGGGAAATGTCGGAAATGGTCCAAGTGTATTTGAGTGCCGGATGGAAGTTGGTGGTGAAATGGATGAAGTCAGTCAGTTGTGTGTGGGTGCAGGAGGTGACACCAAAGCAGTCGTCAATGTAACGGAGGTAAAGGTCGGGGGTGGGGCCCTGGTACGCCGAGAACAAAGATTGTTCGACGTGCCCGACAAAGAGGCAAGCGTAGCTAGGGCCCATGCGTGTGCCCATAGCTACGCCTTGTGTTTGGAGGAAATGGGAGGAGTCAAAAGAGAAGTTATTGAGGGTAAGGACCAACTCCGCTAGGCGGAGGAGGGTGTCAGTGGACGGGTATGGGTTGCTCCTCTGGTCCTTTATGTTTCGATAAGATACCCTCTCATCCTTCTAAAATACAGAGTATACAAGGCAAGCCACTCCATTCTCTCAGCATATCACAGGCCCGCCATCCTGGGAATTAACCTTGTTAATTTACGCTGCACTCCCTGAATAGCAAAAATTTCCTTCCTCAAATTAGGGGACCAAAACTTGTTGTCCAGGAAGAGGATAAACAATCTTCCTGATGTACGTAGCCAGAGGATCTGGGATAACGGAAGGAAATCCACATTAGGCAGGAAATGATGTTGGGAGACTGATGGGACTGAAGGCTGATAAATCCCCAGGGCCTGATGGTCTGCATCCCTGGGTACTGTGAGGGATGAAGTGATTAAACCCCACTATTGTAAGGATTCAGGAGAAGATTCTAACTTGTAAACAGGATTCTAACCGATAGAGGCCAGGCAGGGAGAGGATGTTGATATAGCTGGGAGTAGGTTTATCAGAACTGTCCTTGGGTGAGGATGGATTGCATAGTGTAGCGTAGAGGAGGGTGATAGATGGGACCCTTGTCAGTAGGGACTAGGGATGAAAGGGGACCCTTGTCAGTAGAGACTAGCTTTAGTTCAGATATAAAAAAAACTGAGATGGGTCAGTTGGAGGTGAGAAAACTAGGCCAGGTCAATTGCAACTGGGCATGCTTAATGATATAAATGAATATTGGTGATACGCCCCTAGCCAAGAAATTGCTCATTACCATGCACATGTATGAACGTGGTATGTATGATGTGGGAGGTACTGGGGGATGTACCTATAGACTGTGCACCTCAGTGCTCTGATTGGGGAGAGCCAGAAGGGGAGGTTATGCCAGCAGAATTGTGTGTATAAAGGGGCTTTACTGTTCTGACTTTGGTGTGTCTCAATTTGGAGAGGCACCCGAATTCTGCAGATTCGCAAATAAATAATTTCTTGTTTCGATGATTTAGTCTCTAAGCAGTGATTGTGAGCACGAGTTATATCTCACAAAGTGGGGGCTCGTCCGCGATCGCCACTCCGGCCGTTCGGTGGAAGCATGGAAGGAAGGGATGGTGCACCCCTGCTGAGTTCAGCGGTCCCTAATCTCCGTGCTTGCCATCAGCGGTTTGAGCGAGTGATATCCGGACAAGAGACTCGGGAAACAAGAGGGAGTGTTGGAAAAATAAACAAGGGACGGTCGAGCGATTCTTGTGCACAGGACCCGGGTAAGAAAACTGACTATTAAGTATTTCCCGGGCGACCGAGGGTCTGTCGGACGGTAATAGTCTGATAAGACAACAGATAACCGGAACGGGAAAAGTAAGAGTCCGGGGGGAAATTAAGAAGGCTCAATGGTGAAGAGCCACACATTCTGCCTGATAGTCCGTTGGGGCGAATGTGGCAATCTTGGGGAGAAGGAAGCCCCGGGGGTAAAGTTAAAAAAGGAAGGAGCAACACAGAAAGACATAGAAGTGGCAACTTTTAATTTTTTTTAAATAAAGCTACAGAAACCTATAAATTATATGTGGAAAAACAGATTTTGAACAAAAAAAATTGACAGAAACCTCAAAGAAATTTCAGGAAATAGAAGAAACTCATATACAGGTTATTCAGGTACATGAGGAGTTTGTGCAAAATATTATAGAAAGCAGAAGGAAGAGTAGCAATAAAAATTATATAAATGTTAATTTTGAAACTTTAATCTGTGCAGGAAATTGCATAACTTCATTGAAGTAAGAATGGAACGAATATGATTTGTGTGTAAAAACCGGTTTTGAATGAATGAGAAAGTTCATATATGTGATAAGTTTGTTTGTTGCAGGCCACATGCTGTAAGGGTAGGTGTGTGTGCTCCTTTAAGAAATTCTAAGCAATGGGGGAGGTTACGAGCAGCTGTAAGCTAACGAACAACGCTTTGTAACATTGCAACTTAAAAGGGGAAAGTTGGAAAATGTAGGTGGCTTGGTTTTGCTGATGTTTCTATAGATTTCTTTTCATTAAAGTTATTTTGGAAAATTGTTACTAGTACTAAATAGTGGTGAAAATGGGTTGAAATAATTGGAAACAAGTTAATGCTGAAACAAGACCAGCCTTTGGTGGTTTGTTTAGACAAGCATTCAGGTTGGAGACGGGTAATGATTGCTTGCTGAGATTTTCAGAAACAGTTGTGAGGAAGTGGCCTAAGGAAGGCACTTTCAAGATAAATGTGTGACAAGATGGAAGTGCTAATTATGAATTATATGTCACAGATAAGGTGGAAAAGTGAGAAAGGGGAGAGCAAAGGAATTAGATGTACTTACGCAGTTTAGAGAGAGAAAGGAGAGAGAGGCAGTGAGGAGGTAACGACGGGTGTGAAAGTAATAAATCAGGAGGAGTCAGTGGAAGATTTTAAAAGAAAGGTGAATATATTTGCAAAGTAGGATAAACTATTTGAGAAGTAAGAAATTCTGTACTCCAATTCTGGAGTATGGTGTACAATTTTGGTCGCCAAATTATAGGAAAGATGTCAACAACATAGGAGATTTGTACAGAGGAGATTTACTAGAATGTTGCCTGGGTTAAAGCAACTAAGTTACAGAGAAAGGTTGAACAAGTTAGGTCTTTATTCTTTGGAATACAGAAGGTTAAGGGGGGACTTGATAAAGGTCTTTAAAATTATGAGAGGGATAGAGTTGACATGGATAAACTTTTCCCATTGAGAGTAGGGATGACTCAAACACGAGGACATGATTTGAGAATTAAGGGACAGAAGTTTAGGGGTAACATGAGGAGGAACTTCTTTACTCAGAGAGTGGTGGCTGTGTGTAATGAGCGTCCAGTGGAAGTGGAGGCAGGATCGATTTTAACATTTTAAAATAGATTGGATAGGTATATGAGAGGGGGTACAGAGAAGATTCACCAGACTGATTCCTGGGATGTCAGGACTTTCATATGAGGAAAGATTGGATAGACTCGGCTTGTACTCGCTGGAATTTAGAAGATTGAGGGGGGATCTTATAGAAACTTAAAAAATTCTTAAGGGGTTGGACAGCTAGATGCTGGAAGATTGTTCCCGATGTTGGGGGAGTCCAGAACAAGGGGTCACAGTCTAAGGATAAGGGGGAATTCCTTTAGGACCGAAATGAGGAAAACATTATTTACACAGAGAGTGGTGAGTCTCTGGAATTCTCTGCCACAGAAGGTAGTTGAGGCCAGTTCATTGGCTATATTTAAGAGGGCGTTAGATGTGGCACTTGTGGCTAAAGGGATCAGGGGGTATGGAGAGAAGGCAGGTACGGGATACTGAGTTGGATGATCAGCCATGATCTCATTGAATGGAGGTGCAGGCTCGAAGGGCCGAATGGCCTACTCCTGCACCTATTTTCTATGTTCTATGTTTCTATGAACGGGAAAGGAATAGAGGGGTATGGTCTGAGTGTAGGTAGATGGGACTAGGAAGTAAATGTTCGGCATAGACTGGAAGGGCCGAGAGGGCCTGTTTCCGTGGTGTAATTGTTATATGGTTATATGGGTCAAACAGCTTTTGTGGAGGCAAATGGTGTATGTGAACAAATTGAGTTTAGAATGAGAAAGAAAGGATTAAAGTGGGAAGCAGAGGGATAAATTGATGAGTGTTTTAAAACGATAACAGCAGGCCAGACACAGATTATCCTTTGGGGCACTCATAAACTGAGAGGGTTAAAAAATACCTTACCCAATATTCCTGATGGGGCAGGAAATGGATTATGGCTTTGGAGGAGGAGAATGTGAGATTTGAAGGCACTGTTGGTGAAAATGATAGGAACCACTAAACTGACAGAACTCCTGAAGATGGCTGGTATAAAAATGCTGTGAACAATGCATTAAACAATGGCATGCTGTTTGGCACAGGCAGGCAGAGGGTATGGCAGGCCCTCAGACAATAATCCAGCAGCCTATCTGGAGAGCAAGCTGAGAAGGTGGAGACTGGAAACTTAACATGATTCAGTGATCATTTGGTCAATGAGGTTGAGAAATATCGCAAAGATAGGAAAAACTTGCAGACCAGCAGGAAGAGGTGCAGAGGAAAGTGATGCAAATGTAACTTAAAGAGCTGAAAAAGAAAGAGCGTGAAAAAGGAAAGACAATATTGTCAGTAACAACAGACCTGGTTGAAAAGTCTGAAATAAGTGATGCACTGACACACAGTGAGTCCTATGAATTAGCCAAACAGGGGCCAGAGAATTCCATGCCAATAATAAATGTATTCCTAAGAGTGTTTCCTCAAATGCCCTATCACGAGTGACATAAATCTGGATATAAGCCCAGACAGGCTGGGGTCCCCAAGGGAAAGAGGGATCTCAGGGAAGAGGTCAAGGAAGGCTAGTAAGGAGACAGGTAGTGGATAAGATGTGTTGAGGATGTGGACAGGTATGGTCATCAGGAAATAATAATAATAATAAAGATAATGGTGAACATAAAGAAGAGGTATTAAATACACCTAGGCTAGGATGCTGCAGGGTTTTACATACTAGCCCCATGTTTTTAATCAGATGTTAAAGTCAGATTTGGAAGGTGTAGATATAGTAGGTGGATGATTTGTTGGTTCCACAAGTGAGAAGCAATGTGAGAGAGACATTATAATTATCTTGGAAAAGATGACACAGGAGGTCATAAAGTATCAAGGAAGAAGTTGTTGTTTTGTCAGCAGCAGGTAGAATATTTTGGACGAGTAATATATAAAGAAGTAAAAGCTAAAGCGCAGGATCAAATTGAAGGGATAATTGAAGTTCCAAAACCTCAGACAGTAGGACAGATGATGATGATATTGGGAATGGCAGAATATAGTTCAGACTAGATTGGAAAGTATGTTGAGATTGTGATGCCATTAAGGAAAATAATGAAGGAAGAAGGACAGAAGTCTGAGAAATGTTTTACAGTCAGAGCCTTTGAATGAAGGGGACAAAAAGGTTTTGCTTGTGGATGTTTCTTGTTAAAGGGATCATAATAGCAAGTATGTAGGGTTTGAAGTGATGCATCAGGATGAATTAGACTTTAAGGTAATCAAATTGGAAGCTTGCCTGCAATCTTGCTTAGCTCAGTTGGCAGAAATTAAGGTTTTAAGAGCAGCATATGTACATGGAGTCTGGCACATGTTTGGAGCAGTAGGGAAACAGAAAGGCTTTGAAAGAAACAACGGAGACTCCATGCAAAGTTAGCAGTATCCCCCTATGAAATGTTGTTTGGGTTACCTTATTTGGGGAAGATAGAAGGAATACCCACCATAGAGGGCAGTGATGTATTCTTAAGGAACTATTTACTGGCAGTATCTCGTTCTCTTACAGAATTAAAAGCTAAAGGATTATTGGCTCAAAGCCCACCACTCTACTTTCCGATACATGCTGTAAAGGCCGGCGACTGGGTACTGGTCAAGAATTGAAAGGAGGAGAAACTCCAGCCCAGGTGGACCGGCCAATACCTAGTATTACTGACAACCGAGACAGCAGTACGAACAAAAGAAAAAGGGTGGACCCACGCGACCCGAGTTAGAGGGCCCGTTGACCCACCCGCTCCTGATAAAGAGGAACAGTGGATGGTGAAGCCGGGGAATAAGCCCCTAACATTAACTTTTAGAAAAAAATGTATAACTAGCAGTATGAAAGGAGCAGTCGTGGTATTGTTTGCTCTGCATGTGATCATGGTAAAAAGTATTAATAACTGTGATAAATGTTATCCTATCAGATACGGAGGGCAGACAACCGGATCATTTACCCATCATTCCCATGTGAATGTTGCTTGCTATAGCCTGAGGACTAGAACTATTTGTGAGGATGGGGGAAGGAAGTATTATATGGTAGAGAATAGGGGATACGTAGGGAGGTTTGGGCACGTTACCTGCCAAAAGTGTAAGAGATGGGTTTTGTAAATAAGCAATTTACAAACTCTAAAAGTGTTCAACACATTTTAATGATAGCACAAGGTATTACATACATCCTCAAATACTGGCTACATTCTTCTAGTGAACCGTATCCAGGAAGGGGAAGGCGTTATGATTGATGTTAACTAGGCGGGGTTAATGGTACTGAGGTAACTATGTTATTGGTTGCATGCAAAACCATCTACATCCTTCCCCTTAGAAAATTTAAAAGAAACAGACCGTTGTCACTACAACAGAATTAAACAGAATCGCCATAACGAACAGGTGGCTTGCTGATCCGGCCCGAGCGCGTACGGATGACTCCCCCTTCCCCCGGAGGAGCAGAAAAAACAGGGGGACCCGAGACAGCAGGGGAACCAGGGAAGGGCGGTGGGGTTGGAGGAACAGCGGAGGGAGAACCGCGACCGGCAACAGGTGACCCGCGCAGAGGGGAACCGGGCGCTCGACATGGGGACCGAGGCAGGCAGGGAACGCTGGCTGGGACAGGAGCCGGCTGCTGGTATGAGAGCGGCGGGGCATAGGGGCCCGGGGCCTGCGGCTTCGGCTCATTAACCGCAAGCAGGTGTTGTCGGCTTCTACGGTAGATGGTTCCCTCATAGTCGACCAGATACGAACGAGGTGAGTCGGCCACCCCAACCACAGTAGCCAGACGGGAGTGACCACTGGCGGTTTGCAATCGAACAACCTGTCCAGGCAACAGAGGATCGAGTGGTCTGCACGACCGATCGTGGGAACGCCGCTGGCTGTCATGTTTCTCTTGAATGCGCCTCTGCACAGAGGCAGGCTCCAGCACCCGAGGTTTCAGCTGGCGCTGGGCAATCGGGATGGTAGATCTGGTTGTTCTGGACATCAGACGCTGAGCAGGGGACCCCATGGCCGGATCTCTGGAAACATTCCTGAGGTTCAGGAGATCCAAATACAAATCAGAGTTAGACAGTCTCGCTTGTTCCATCAGAAGCTTGGCGCTGCGGACGGCCCGTTCAGCAAGGCCGTTGCTCTGTGGGTACTCCGGGCTGCTGGTGAAATGTACAAAATTCCATTTGTCAGCAAAACTTTTGAACTCACGGCTGGTAAACTGCCTGCCATTGTCAGTCTGCAGCCTGACAGGGGACCCAAACGTGGAGAAGTGTTTCCGCAGCTTCCGGATCACCATCTCCGACGTGAGGGATGTCAGCAAATCCACCTCGAACCAGTTTGAGTACGAGTCAACCAGGACAAAGTAGTGGTTACCACGCCACTCGAAGATGTCGGCAGCCAGCGACGACCAGGCCAAGGCAGGAGCGGGCTGTTGCAGCAGGGGCTGTCGCTGCTGATGTGGAGCAAGACTGTTGCACGTGGAGCAGGCAGAAACACGGTCTCGAATATATTTGGCCATTCCAGGCCAGTAGAATTGGCACTGAGCGTGGGCGAGTGTTGCATCGACCCCGGGGTGTCCGCTGTGGGCTGCGCAGTAGTAAGAATCGAACAGGGAGGACGGGACCACCACTTTATGTCCCTTAACGATAACGCCATTCTGGAGCACCAGTTCGTCACGGACCAGGAAGAAGGGCTGTGTCTCAGGCGGTGCAGCGGAGCGCTTTGTTGGCCACCCTGATTTAATCACAGACGCAAGCCGTTGCAAAACTGGATCGGCAGCGGTGTGCTCGGCCAAAAGCTGCAGCTGCTTGGTGGGAATAAAATTGACGCCCAGTACGAGCAAGTCCTCTGTTTCGTAGGGGTGGCGAGCACAGGAGGCCCGCGGGGCGCGCGATAACGTGTCCGCGATGTGCATCTCGGTGCCTTTCTTGTAGACGATGTCGAAATCAAAGCGCTGGAGCTGCAGCATCATACGCTGCAGCCTGGCAGGGGCAGCATGAATCGGCTTGTTCAGGATTGTCACCAGTGGCTGGTGGTCGGTTTCGACTGTAAATCTGCTGCCAAACAGGAAGTCTCTGAACTTGGAGCAGGCAAACACCACCGCAAGTAGCTCCTTCTCGATCTGAGCGTACCGCTGCTCGGTGTCCGTCATGGTGCGGGAGGCATAGGAGACAGGATGTAACGATCCATCGACAGATTGGAGGGGGAGGCATCCGTACGCGCTCGGGCCGGATCAGCAAGCCACCTGTTCGTTATGGCGATTCTGTTTAATTCTGTTGTAGTGACAACGGTCTGTTTCTTTATCGTGGCAACCATGGTGGAGACCCAATCGGTGGGCTCGCTGACCGCTTCTAGCACCCCCTTGTCGACCATGTTGTTAAGCATCGCCTCGACCCTGTCTTTCATGGCGTGGGACACCCTGTGAGGTGCGCGGACCACGGGTTGTACATTTGGGTCAATGGAAATATGGTATGTCAGTGGTAACTTTCCCAGGTCATCGTTGAACAGGTCCTGGTATTCTGCAATCGGGTTAAATGACAGTTGCACTTTGTGGACCGTGTGGTCGAAGGACACCAGGCCAAGATCTTGGCACGCACGGTTTCCCAGCAGGGTAACACAGTCAGAGTTCAAAACATAAAAAATAGTAAGATTAAACAAGAACTTACCAGTTTGAAGTTTGATCTTTATTTTATGAGGAGTTGCGATGAGGGATTTCGTGAAGACCCCGCCAGGCACGCATGCGCGACATTCTTCAAAGCAGCGGTGTGGAATCACAGATCACAAACCGAAGATAGTAAGATTAAAACTTGACCATACCAGTTGAATATATAATAGAGGGTTGGGAGCGGAGGGCACGAAATCCCTCATCGCAACTCCTCATAAAATAAAGATCAAACTTCAAACTGGTAAGTTCTTGTTTAATCTTACTATTTTACTTCGGAGTCACGTGAGTGACTTCGTGAAGATTTCAAAGCTCTGTGATTACATGCCCTGGACCACGCCCATGCTCACACACTGCCGTAATTCTGATGGAGGAAGTATGTTAACGTATTTCAGACTTGAACAAGCTGAAAAAATAATAACATTTGTTAATACAACAATAACCCCCTGAACTCGGGGACAAACGTTTAGGGAACAGCACTTAAAACTGAATCCGCCAACGTTGCGGGAGCGGTTATAAATCAGTTATAAAACCGCTGAAGTGTAGATTCACTGGCCCAGCTCGCTATTGCGAGGCCAAAATCCATGAACACCGCCATAGTCCTTGCCACTGATGTGGATGCAGCCCTGATAGAATGACATTTAAAATATTAGTGTCTTACCTGCTGCACCGAATACCACCTCGTGTCATCTGGAGATAGTCTGCACAATCACCCTGTGACGTGGGTTACCATGGCTGAAACAGACCCGTCTCCATACATCTGATGCCCATTTGCAGACGTGTAGTCCCAGGTCTGTGTAGTGTAAGTAATTCTTCTGTAAAGAAGTTACCTTAGTATGGTCCGATCATTCTATCCAGGTTTAATTCCTGTAAAGTCATGACCTGTTGAGCTGTGTTCAGTGCCATTATCATAAGCACTTTGAAGGTGAGTAAGTCCATCATAGGCGACCAGCTCCTGAGGAGGGTCAACACTACCTCATCCCAGTCCAATCTAGCAATAGGACAACAATGCACTCCTGGCACTGTATACAGCACTGTAACTGAGGGACTCGTCATAATGACGACCCATGAGTATTCCAGCACCTTGGAGAGTATAGCAGATATGTAGATGGTCTAGGTCCGACTACAGAAACCTCCCATATCCTTATGTAGGCGAGGTACTGCTTCCTACTGGACTCTCTCTGCACGATGCTGTTTGACATCCATGGTCCTTTATGTTGCAGAGCCTGGTTGCGTATCCTGCAGCACCTGTCTGATGAAGCAGAATGGGGAAAACATAGAAACCCCGCATTTCCCCCCAACGTAGCGAAAACGCGTCCATCGCCACTGCCCCAGGATCTAGTTCTCAAGACATATGTTAGTATCCAATGGCTCAACCTGGACGCAAAGAGGTCGAAATCTGGTATTCCATATTAGGCTATAATTTTAGCAGATATTTGGAGGTTCAATCTACTTGATGTCGTTATTAATACTTGTGACCTGGTGTCCGCCACTATATTGAGCTTATCCAGAAGGTACATAGCTGAACTCAAATTTCTTTCAATCCACCAGAGCCAAATTAATGTTTCCAATTCATCCCAAGATATTAACTTGACGCCACCCATAAGGTTTAATATGCCTCCTCAGTGGTATTATTTTGAAGACGAACATACGTATGCTGCAGATTAGTACATTAATGCGCAGCCCTGGACATGCTCCCAGCATTTCTAAACAGTTTATACCTTGTGATTGAAGAAAGTAGACTCATGCAATCCCATTTACCGCCCCACCTGGAATGGTGTCAGTAGTTCCCCAGCCCTCGGCGCTTGCGTCGGTTTGTAACGCGACTACTAGGTTTGATGTAATGATGGGATTTAACAATCACAACCATTGCTAATCCACCGTTGTACCTCAATTATGCTTGGATTGGCAGCTGCTTAAGCTCGTAATTGTAAGCATTCGCTATACATGCCGAGATTTTGCTTATTCACCCAAGCTTTGATAGCGTAACGACCCAATTATGTGGCTGGAATGTAGCTCCAATTTACCCATAGCTTAGCAGCATGTCGAAAGTCAGTTCCCTGGCGCAAGCAAGGCTGTTACATGAATCTATTATGGCTATAGCTCTGTTCCCTGGATAGTGACAAACAGAGCCGCAGAATGTATGTACCTCCCTCCTACTTGTGAGGTTATGCATGCAGCACTTCCAAGAGAACCAGGCCCCCTTACCTCCATGGTTACCGGCGAGCCTGACGTTCTGGTTTCTAGTATTCCTTCTTTGCTGGGTGCTGCTCGATCGCCTCGGTAAATCCTTGTTCCTGCAGCTGGTGTGTGGTGAGGTAGTCTATGCTGGCTCTGCCCTAACAAGGCTTCTGCTGTTGGGGAGCTGGTGCGGATGTGTTCTTGATGGCCTCGTCTTTGACCGGCTTGGGCAGGTCCTCCCCAAACAGCTGTCTTGGAGGTGTGGTGGAGGTACGACCCAACCCAGCGAATTCAGGGTTAATGTCGGGCCGGATGGAGCTCTGACTAAAACAGTTTCCCGAAGTGTGCTACACAGGAGGGCTAGAGCATCCTGCTGCTCTGCGGATGCACCTGCCCCATCGAGGGTCCTGATGAGCGCCGTGATGCCCGACGCCAATAGCTTCAGAATTTTCTGCCTCTTCATCTCTTGTTCCCTCGCATTGGAAATTATGTTCCCTCAGATGGCTGAGTCGACCCTCGGGACGTTCAGGGTAACACAGTTTCCAGGATCCTTGTACTTCTCCGTGTTTCTGAAAGCACCTGGTCTAGGAACTGGTGTGTCGTCAAGAATTAATACTTACTGCCAATGTAGAGTGCAGCGGTACCCCTGAAAACAGGTTTCGGATTTTCGACACCTCCAACTTCTTCTTCTGGATCGAGAGCAGTGGGCTCTTCTGCTGCCGCTGCTTTGTCAAATCGGCCATCTGTTGAATGCTAGCACTCCCGATGGACGAAGGTGAGATTGAAGGTGGTGGTCATGATCCGAACTCCCAGACCGCTGAGACTCCTGCTCTTGCCGACCCAGGTCCTGCTGATATAGTTGCTCCACCATTAGCTCCATCCTAGCCATGCGACCGCTGCCGCTACACACGGACAACAGGTCGACTTCCCCAGGCCCTGATGAGTCGCTGGGGCTTCTGCCAGTAGGTCACACCTCAACGAAGTGGCTGACAGGTACTCGTCAGCACCCGCTCCTGCGGGGCTGAACGACTTCCGCACGGACAACCCGCTAGCCCGGCATCCCTCGGACCTTAGCGGCCTCTCTACCTGACGAGCAGGCAGAGGAAAAGAGTCGGAACCGGTCCCCAATACCGGTCCGTGGTCCGTGCAGGCACACCGTCACCCTCACCCCCAGGGGTCTGTGACGGCGCTTGGCTGGCTTTACCCGCAGCAACGGGATTGCCTAACCGTATTCTGCTGCCACCGGTCTGCGCTCCGGCAGCCTGTTCCGGTGCAGTGCCGGTACCTCCTGCTCCCGCAGGCTGTACGACTCCTGCACGGACATACCGCTAGTCCGCCGTCGTTTGGACCTAAGCGGCACCTCTGCCTGGTGGGAAGGCAGAGGGAAGGATCGGTACCGGTCCCCAATACCGGCTCCGCTGTCCGTGCAGGCTTGCCGTCACCCTTAACCACACGGGTCCATGAGGGCGCATAGCCGGCGTTACCCGTAGCAATGGGGTTGCCTAGCCGTAAACTGCTGCCACCGGTCTGCGCTCCGGCAGCCTGTTCCGGTGGACACCGGTACCTCCTGCTCCTGCAGGGCTCCCCGATTTCCAGCAGGTCCATCACCGGCCTGCAGTCTAGCAGGTTACCCCCGGCGGTATGTCGATGCCTCCCACTGCAGCGGGGCATGACCTGTGCGCAGCTCTCCCCATCTCTGATACCTGCATAGTAGGAGAGACAAAACGAGCCGCCGAGCGGGTCACATGTTTACGCACCTTTGCCCCACAGTCACTATGCATAGGTGAGAGTGGTAGGGAGTCCAGGTCTTGCCCATCCTGCTCCCACGCGGTGCTCCACCATTTTGCGGCCCCATGGTCAGCCGTGGTGGAGAGACGGGTCCTGGCTGCGCAGGGCTCCCCGACCTCCGCGTTCTTCTGGAATGGTGGCCGCTGACTCCCATCTGAAGTCGCACGGCCCTTGGAGACCTGCTTCGCTGCCTTCATTCTGGTCTCCATCCCTCTGTAAGCAAACTCGAATACAGACGCTTAGCTATTCAAAGTTAGTATCTTACCTGAGGGTCTTTAAGAAGTATGGTGACCAGCCTCTCATGCTTTAATAACTTTTATATGTTGGCAGTCGGAACTTCTTGAAGACAATGCATACCCTAGAGTAGCAGGGCACTTTAATGTAGCCAGGCCACAGAATCCCTGCAGTTGCAGTGTGGAGTCAGGCTGCCTTTGCTTGCAAGCCTGCTTCTCCCTGAATGCCAGCAACCCGCAGAACCCCTGCAGGCTGCGGTGTAGAGTCGGGCTGCTGCCCATGGCAAGCACAGCAAGCCCTACACCACATGCACACCGCCAGCCCGCAGTATCACCCCCGCGGGCTGTGGTGTAGAGTCGGGGCTGCCGCTCCGCCGTTGAAACTTCTGACGGCGAGCCTGCAAGCCCGACTCCTGCATGCACACCGCCAGCCCGCAGTATCCCCCGCGGCTGCAGTGTAGAGTCGGGGCTGCCGCTCTACCGTTCCTACTTTGAACGGCGAGCCTGCAAGCCCCACGCCTACATGTACACCGCCAACCCGCGGTGTTCCCCGCGGGCTGAGGTGTAGAGTCGGGGCTGCCGCGCTGCCGTCGCGAACTTTTGACAGCGAGCCGGCAAGCCCCATTCCTTTTCGCCCGCGGCGTCCCCTGCGGGCTGCGGTGTGGAGTCGGGCTGCCTCTGCCGTCCTCCGCCGGCGAGTGTATGAGCCCGGACCCTCCTGGGTCAACGGGCTTCCCGACTCCAACTATTGGTGCCGCCGCTGACTGCCGCAGCAGCCAGATCCGAGGCGGCCTCGAGACCCTGCGACAGGGCCACCTAGAAGAAAAAGACCGCAGGTTAGTGTTTTACTTACCTGCAGGTCCGAGCAGTAGAGGAGCAACGCTCCTCCCTGCCTGTCGCTCGCATGCGGTCGACGATATGTCGCGCATGCGTGCCTGGCGGGGTCTTCACGAAGTCACTCACGTGACTCCGAAGTAAAATCAAGTTTCTCGTGGCCTTCTGTAGCCTGCAAGTTAAAGTGGCCCTCCCCACAGGCCTGAGAATTTCTCCACCATAGGCATGCAGTGTAGCATTGTCAGCGACCAAGGCCTCATTAGTCCTTATCTTGTTGAAAAGATTTATTGACAAAACATTGACCTTTGCCCCAGTATCTAACTTTGCAAGGAAGGTTACATTGTTGACAGTCACAGACACGGAGGGATCAAGACGTTGGCCAGGTGCCTGGAGGAGGGTAAACACATTCGAATCCTCGGGAGAATTAATTGGATCTGCATCATAGAATTCAGCAACATCGGGCTGTGGGTTGGAACAGCTATCAGATTGTTTAAGCATGTTTAGACTGGGTCTGGAAATCTGTACCTGTCTCCCACGAGAACGGAATGAGCGGCAGGCAGAAGCGAAATGATTCAGTCTGTTACAAAAATTACAAGCCTTGCCATAGGCAGGGCACGTCGACCGTCTGTGGTGCATGTAGTTACAGTTAGGGCACCTTTTTGGGGGCACATCAGCAGGACCAGGGTTGGCACGCGGCAGAAAAGCATTGTTTCCCCTCTGAGGCAGGGCTCTACTAAATCCAGCCTGGTGAACAGACTTATCTCCCAAGCCCCGGTGATCATCTGGCAATACAACGACCTCAGACAATCTGCAGGCATGCATGGCTTTTTCTAACGTTAGATCTGGATCCCTAAGAAGCTCACATCGCAGCTTCTGGTCACGCATGCCAGTTACTAAAATGTCTCTAGTGAGCTGGTCTGTCATGTCACCGAAACGGCACCGCTGGGCGAGATAACGCAAATCGGCAATAAAACATTCAACAGGTTCCTCCGGCAGCTGTCTCCTTGTAAAGAACCGTGCCCTCTCTAGAATGCGGTTCGAGGGCAGGTCACAAATCTCCCTGAACTTACGTAGCAGGCAAGCAGGGTCACTGGCAGATTCTGCAGGGGTAACCACCACGTTGTTGTCGTCCAGGACCGCTGGAGCATAGACGAAAGTTCTGGCTCTCTTCATGGCATCAGGTCCGACAAGGTTGAGTAGGAGGGAGGCTTTGAGGGAGTCAGGATCATTGCGGTGAGCGACGTTGACAAAGTGGGTGAAATCAATTTCAAACGTAGCCCAGCGCTCAGAAATATCAGCATCAAAGACAAGCTGCGCGGGCTTTCTGCACGAGGATGCCATGGTCAGAGAGATAAAGCACAAAAGGCACAAATCAAATAAAAGAAATAAAACCCGATAGACAGGTAGGCGCAAGTATCCCACTTCTGACACCATGTAAATAAGCAATTTACAAACTCTAAAAGTGTTCAACACATTTTAATGATAGCACAAGGTATTACATACATCCTCAAATACTGGCTACATTCTTCTAGTGAACCGTATCCAGGAAGGGGAAGGCGTTATGATTGATGTTAACTAGGCGGGGTTAATGGTACTGAGGTAACTATGTTATTGGTTGCATGCAAAACCATCTACAGGTTTGTATGACTAGGATAGGACAGTTAGGTCTCCCTTTTCATGCCTTAAGATGGACATTAGACAAAGTGAAGGAGGAAGTAATACAAAGGTTAACGGATGTAGTAGTCACCAAGCCTCCCCCTCCCCTACCTACTCAGCCTTAATTGCACCAGACAATGTATGAAGAAATAAAGAAGCAGATTGAGATCCCTGAAGGAGGGAAAAACTTGTTTGTGGACTTGACCCACCGGATAGCTGGAACCCTGAATGTGACTAACTGTTAGGTCTGTGGCGGACCACTGATGAGCTCACGTTGGCCGTGGAGAGGGTCCATTGTTGACGTATGGGACCTGATGGAGTGGAACCTGACAGTTGGACAAGACCGAGATCCCCAGGCATGGGTCCTGACAGATGCTCCGGTTGGGACTGAGTGTATCTCTAGGCCCTGGGTAAAGGATGCCGTCCTAGTGGGCAGCAGCCCCTGCCAGCGCATCGTCACCCAGTGGCCAAATCAGTCCCGAGTGTGGTGGCCAGAGGAGCCTAAATGGTATCCAACTAAGAAAGACGGGAGAAACTGCACTATCTGAATGAAGACTGATGGAATGGAATTGACTGGACTATGGAACTGCACCGGGAACAACCCTTATCAAGGAATTCCGGTGTTGCGAGATATATGGAACAAGGTTACCTCTAGTGGACCAGCCCCTGAAGGACTGTTATGGGTATGCGGACACAAGGCATACTCGGTGTTGCCAACAAATTGGAGCGGGACTTGCTTCATTGGACTGGTAAACTAGAGGTAATTTTTTTCCTGTTAGACACTGAAGAAGGGCGGTCGCTAGGAACACCTGTATTTGACGACCGATATCGGAAGAAGAGGAAAATAGACATTGGAGAATGGGAAGATGATGAATGGCCACCCGCAAGAATCATCTCATACTATGGACCAGCCACTTGGGCACAGGATGGATCCTGGGTCTACCGAACCCCGGGATACATGTTAAACCGGATCATAAGACTTCAGGCAGTACTGGAAGTAATTACCAACCAAACTGCGGCGGCACTGGAGATGCTGGCAGAGCAGCAGACACAGATGAGACAGCAATATACCAGAACCGGTTGGCCCTAGATTACCTCCTGGCAGAAGAAGGAGGGGTATGCGGGAAATTTAACCTCTCTAATTGCTGCCTAAATATCGGTGACAATGGACAGGCTGTAATGGACATATCAGAGGGAATCCGGAAATTGGCACATGTTCCAATACAGAAGTGGAATTCGATTATGGGAACCCAATGGTGGGATTCCATCCTCGGGGGAACATGGTGGAGAACAGCGGGACTCGTGTTTCTATGTGCAATGGCTGGGCTGATCTTTCAGATGCATTCTGTAGTAGTGCCTATGGGAGAGAGAGGGGCAATACCGAAAATAGTGATAATGTGACCAGGGAAGGTCCAGGATCCATAGGAAGAGGAGATTAGGAGAATGTTACTTTAATTCGAATTGAAGGAGCTTGAAATTGAGGTTTAATCAATAGATGCGTAGCAAAAGAAAAAGGGAGGATTGTGAGGGATGAAGTGATTAAACCCCACTATTGTAAGGATTCAGGAGAAGATTCTAACTTGTAAACAGGATTCTAACCGATAGAGGCCAGGCAGGGAGAGGATGTTGATATAGCTGGGAGTAGGTTTATCAGAACTGTCCTTGGGTGAGGATGGATTGCATAGTGTAGCGTAGAGGAGGGTGATAGATGGGACCCTTGTCAGTAGGGACTAGGGATGAAAGGGGACCCTTGTCAGTAGAGACTAGCTTTAGTTCAGATATAAAAAAACTGAGATGGGTCAGTTGGAGGTGAGAAAACTAGGCCAGGTCAATTGCAACTGGGCATGCTTAATGATATAAATGAATATTGGTGATACGCCCCTAGCCAAGAAATTGCTCATTACCATGCACATGTATGAACGTGGTATGTATGATGAGGGAGGTACTGGGGGATGTACCTATAGACTGTGCACCTCAGTGCTCTGATTGGGGAGAGCCAGAAGGGGAGGTTATGCCAGCAGAATTGTGTGTATAAAGGGGCTTTACTGTTCTGACTTTGGTGTGTCTCAATTTGGAGAGGCACCCGAATTCTGCAGATTCGCAAATAAATAAAAATCATTTCTTGTTTCGATGATTTAGTCTCTGAGCAGTGATTGTGAGCACGAGTTATATCTCACAGTACTGAAGGAAGTGGGTCTAGAAATCATGGACGCATTGGTGATCATTTCCCAATGTTCTACAGATTCAGGATCAGTTCCTGTGGATTGGAGGGTAGCTAAGGCTATCCAACTTTTTAAGAAAGGCGGGAAAGAGAAAACAGGGAATTATAGACCAGTTAGCCTGACCTTGGTGGTGGGGAAGGTACTGGAATCAATTATAAAAGATGTAATAGCGGCATTTGGATAGCAGTAACAGGATCGGTCCGAGTCAGCATGGATTTTTGAAGAGGAAATCATGTTTGACTAATCTTATGGAATTTTCTGAGGGTATACTAGGAAAATGACCTAATGTGCAGGAACAGCAGATGGTGGTTTACACTGAAGATAGACACAAAATGCTGGAGAAACTCAGCGGGACATGCAGATTACAACTCAGCCATATGAATATTGATTTCTCCAACTTCAAATAAACCCTTCCCTTCCCTCTCTCTCCATCCCTCCCCCACCCTAGTTCTCCAACTAGCTTCACTGTCCTGTGAAATGTCACCTATCCATGTTCTCCAGAGATGCTGCCTGACCCGCTGAGTGAGTCCAGCACTCTGTGAAACGTCACCTATCCGTGTTCTCCAGTGATGCTCCCTGACATTCGTCGTTTCACATTGGGACCCTTCTGGTATGAGTGGGCCAGTGGAGTAGAGAAGCCAAGACAGTTGTTGCACCACCAGTGGATATGAAAAGGTCCAGAGAGGGTAGAAGGCTGGGCGGGGGGGCAGGCGGGGGGGGGGGGGGGGGAAGAGAAGAGGTGGGGGGGAATCTTTGCGACTGGAGACGGGATTGTCATTGGATGAATAGGATTCTCTCCCATAAAGAAAAGCTCAGAGGTGGCAGAAGAGCCCTACGTCCCTATGTTCCTGATGTCGGGGAGTCCAGAACCAGGGGTCACAGTTTAAGAATAAGACCCGCTGAGTCACTCAACCTTTTATCTTGGTCTATTGGTCTAACTAAGGTAGATTCAGATCTACCTTTGAACTGCTCTTGAAAGTCTGCTTGACGCTCTGTTTTTTCATCGGCATTCACGAGTTCTTGGGTTTTGGATCTACACCGTGAAGGTAGAGTTTCGACCACGAATAGCTACCAGGTCTTTCAATGTATGGTGCACCCACTTCAAGCTGGCAGATGGAATGGAGCCAGTTTGCCAAGTTGACAGATGAAATGGAGCCCGTCTCTCATGGTTACGGATACAGTTCACTGTGAGGTCACCGGCCAGGCACATTATGAGGTCACCTCTGATTATGATGGTTTACAAACTTGTGATCTTACGAATGGAAGGCAGGCCCAGAAGGGAATAAACCACTTCACCATATGACCACAGGTCACAGTGGTTATAACCAACTGGACTCAAATGTTAGATACAAGGAACTCAGTTCAGTTGAGTTTATTGTCACGTGCACAGAGAAAAGCTTTTTGTCACGTGTTAAAAAGTCAGCAGAAAGACAAGACATGATTACAATCGAACCATTTACAGTGTATAGATACTTGGTAAGGGAATAACGTTTAGTGCAAGATAAAGCCAGCAAAGTCCGATCAAGGATAGTCCGAGGATCACCAATGAGGTAGATAGTAGTTCAGCACTGCTATCTAGTTGTGGTAGGATGATTCAGTTGCCTGATAACAGATGGAAAGAAACTGTCCCTGAATCTGGAGGTGTGCGTATTCACACTTCTGTACCTTTACTAATTTGAGGAAGGACATTCTTACTATTGAGGGAGTGCAGCGTAGGTTAACCAGGGTAATTCCCGGGATGGCGGGACTGACATATGATGAAAGAATGGGTCGACTGGGCTTGTATTTGCTGGAATTGAGAAGGATAAGAGGGGATCTTATAGAAACAAATAAAATTCTTAAAGGAGTGAAGGCTAGATGCAGGAACAATGTTCCCCATGTTGGGAGAGTCCAGAACCAGGGTTCACAGTTTAGGAATAACGGGTTAGGCCATTTAGGACTCAGAAGAGGGAAATCTTTTTCACACAGAAAATCTGTGGAATTCTCTGCCACAGAAGGCAGTGGAGGCCAATTCACTGGATGTTTTCAAGAGAGAGTTGGATGTGGCTCTTAGGGCTAACAGAATCAAGGGATATAGGGAGATAGCAGGAATAGGGTATTGATTTTGGATGATCAGCCAAGATCATATTGGAAGGCGGTGCTGGCTCGAAGGGCTGAATGGCCTACTCCTGCACCTATTTTCTATGTTTCTACATCATGGTGAGTCCAGCACTCGTTGATGTCTGGTCTTGAAGAAGGGTCCCGCTGAGTTACTCCAGCACTCTGTTCCTTCATGGTCAGGCTGGTGTCTTGCTTGTATGAAAGAGCTACATTGCCAATGCACACAAGCCCCAACTTTGCTGTCAACATGAAACTGCTGACAGTTCAAGAAATAAAATATGTTGATGAAACCCGTGTGATGGACAGGAGAAAGTTAAATCTGCATTGAATTACACCCCACTTGTAGAAACTAAACTAAAGGAAGATGTTTCCAAAAGTTACGAGCTTGATTCTATTACTCCAGAAGTGAAGGGCAGGTGGGGGAAAGTCTAAGGCAATTACACCCCTTCATTTGATCAACACAGGGGACAAGGGGTTGGCTTAATCTAATTAGATCTGTCAAGAAATAAAAGGCAAACAATATTAAATCTCAAGTGTTTTCATTTCAAGATACAGTGTGGCAACGGGCCCTTTGGCCCACCGAGTCCACGCCGGCCAGCATTCACCTCTACACCTGCACCATCCTATACACTGGGCACTTTTTACCAAAGCCAATTAACCTACAAGTCTTTGGAGTGTGGGAGGAAACCGGAGCACCCGTAGAAAACCCACGTGGGTCACGGGGAGAACGTACAAACTCTGATCAGACAGCACCTGGGTCTCAGGCGCTGTGAGGCAGCAACTCTACCGCTGCACCACCCTACCTTGTTGGGGAAAAATACTTAAAAAGCAGCAGAATATTTTGGACATTTACCAAATGAGAATTGTCCATAGTCGAAGCGTGTGTAGTTTGTTCCTGGCACAAAAATACTTATGCTTTATCAGTTTCACACTTAACTCTATAAACCTAAAGACTCCACTGTTGGAATGCAATTCAATATTTAACAAATCTGAACACCTTAACAGACAGATATAAAGCACACAGAGGGATTACTGGAACGCATTTTCCCTTTGTAGTCCCTGAGTAATCAGTGGCAGTGGCAGAGGTTTGTTCTGATGTTCTAAGCCATACCAATCCAGATATGATTGAATGGCGGAGAGGACATGATGTGCCAAATGGAGAAGGAACATCTCATTGGGTTTTAAAGTTTGCAGAGGGCTAACATACAACTTCCTTAGTATCAAGTGAATTGATGGGCATGGTAGGGCAGTGATAGACTAAGAGTTGCTGCCTTACAGTGCCAGAGATCCGGGTTTGATCCTGACAACATGTGCTTGTAGTTTGTACATTCTCCCTGTGACCCGCCTGGTTTTCCTTCGGATGCTCTGGTTTCCTCCCACATTCTAGAGATGTGCTGGTTTGTAGGTTAATTGACGTCTGTAAATTGCCCCTCGTGTGAAGGATATAGGACTAGTGTACGGGTGATCGTTTGTTGGTGTGGACTCGGTGGGGGAAAGGGCCTGTTTTCACGCCATCTCTCTAAAACAAACTATTTGGTCTCAGTCTAACATTGCTTGTGAAAGTCAGCAAAGTGCAAGATTCTTTCTATAGCCCTCACACCAGTGAGCCCATGTGCTCATATCTTAACCAGACAGTCAGAACCTTTTTTAGTTTAGTTTAGAGAATCAGGCCCTTCAGCCCACCAAGTCCACGTCAACCAGCGATACCCGCGCATTAAACTACCCCGCAAACACTAGGGACAATTTACATTTTTACCAAATTAACCTACAAACCTCCATGTCTTTGGATTGTGGGAGGAAACTGAAGATCTCGGGAAAAAAACCTACCTTCCAGGGGAAAACGTACAAATCTGTACTGACAGCACCTGTAGTCAGGATGGAACCCGGGTCTCTGGCACTGCAAGCAGTGTAAGCCAGGAACTCTACTGCTGCGCCACCGTGCCAGCACCTTTTTCCCAGGACTGAGCTAGAATACTAGAGGGCATAGCTTTAACAAGAGTGGGGAAAAGTTTAAAGATGTGTGGAGCAAGTTATAAGAGGCTAGAGTGCACCTTGAGTGTGTTGCAAGGGGTGGTGGAGGCAGATACAACAGTGGCATTTAACAGGTTTTTGGATAGCCATATAACAATTACAGCACGGAAACAGGACATCACGGCCCTTCTAGTCTGTGCCGAACACTTATTCTCCCCTAGTCCCATCTACCTGCACTCAGACCATAACCCTCCTTTCGTTTCCTGTCCATATACCTATCCAATATATTTTTAAATGATAAAATCGAACCTGCCTCCACCACCTCCACTGGAAGCTCATTCCGCACAGCTACCACTCTCTGAGTAAAGACGTTCCTCCTCATGTTACCCCTAAACCTCTATCCCTTAATTCTCAAACCATGTCCTCTTGTTTGAATCTTCCCAACTCTCAATGGGAAAAGCTTATCCATGTCAACTCTGTCTATCCCTCTCATCATTTTAATGACCTCTATCAAGTCCCGCCTTAACCTTCTGCGCTCCAAATAATAAAAACCTAACTTGTTCAACCTTTCGCTGTAACTTAGTTGCTGAAACCCAGGCCACATTCTCGTAAATCGCCTCTGTACTCTCTCTATTTTGTTGACATCTTTCCTATAATTTGGCGACCAAAATACTCCAGAATTGGCCTCACCAATGCCTTGTACAATTTTAACATTACATCCCAACTTCTATACTCAATGCTCTGATTTATAAAAGCCAGCACACCAAAAGCTTTCTTCACCACCCTATCTACATGGGATTCCACCTTCAGGAAACTATGCAGTTATTCCTAGATCCCTCAGTTCAACTGCATTCCTCAATTCGTTACCATTTACCATGTACGTCCTATTTTGATTTGTCCTTCCAAGATGTAGCACCTCACACTTATCAGCATTAAACTCCATCTGCCATCTTTCAGCGCACTCTTCCAAATGGCTTAAATATCTCTGTAGACTTTGAAAATCTACTTCACTATCCACAACATCACCTATCTTAGTATCATCTGCATACTTACTAATCCAATTTACCACACCATCATCCAGATCATTGATGTATATGACAAACAACAGTGGACCCAACACAGATCCCAGAGGCTCCCCGCTAGTCACCGGCCTCCAACCTGACAAACAGCCATCCACTGTTGAATCCATCTTGCTACTCCACTATTAATACCCAACAATTGAACCAACTTAACCAACCTTCCATGTGGAACCTTGTCAAAGGCCTTACTGAAGTCTATATAGGCAACATCCACCACTTTACCCTCATCAATTTCCCTAGTAACCGCTTCAAAAAATTCAAGAAGATTAGTCAAACATGACCTTCCAGGCACAAATCCATGTTGACTGTTCCTAGTCAGACTCTGTTTATCCAGATGCTTTTATATATTATCTCCAAGTATCCTTTCCATTAATTTGCCCACCACTGATGTCAAACTAACAGGTCTATAATTGCTAGGCTTACTCTTACACCCCTTTTTAAACAATGGAACAACATGCGCAGTACGCCAATCCTACGCCACCATTCCTGTTTCTAATGGATAAGCAGGGAATGGAGGGATAATGATAATTTTTAGATTAGATTTGATTCAATTTTATTGTCATTGCACATTTACAGTATAACAAAATGGTTTAACATTGCAGTCATAACATAGAATAAACTAACAAAACACACACTCAACAAGTTCACCATCCACCACAGTGGGTCCACCAGGCACCTCCTCACTGTGATGGGAGGCAAGACGGACTGCAGACGAGCCGCAGCTGCAAGGCTGGTAAGAGTTGGCAGTGGTGTTACACTTAGCATAGGCATTGTGGGCCGAAGGGCCTGTTCCTGTGTTGTACTGTTCTATGTTCTATACCTCAGGTTATCAATCTTTAACTTTAACAAAGGGTTCGGTGGGGAAGGGAATGAGATGAGTTCAGACAAGCTGATTTCAACTTTAGGGATATAATGCGGAAACAGGCCCTTAGGCCCACCGAGACCACACAGACCAGCGATCACCCCGTAGGTTAGCACTACCCTACACACTAGGGACAATTTACACATTTTCCAAAGCCAATTAACCTAGAAAACCTGCAGGTCTGTGGAGTGTGGGAGGAAACCGGAGCACCCAGAGAAAACCCACACTGTCACAGGGAGAGGGTACAGGCAGCACCCCCGGTCAGGATTGACCCCGGGTCTCTGGCGCTGTAAGGCAGCAACTCCACCGCTGGCTGCGCCACCGTGCCGCCCAAATAGTTGCACATCAGATTAGACACGTTAGGAAGAAGAACGTGTCCAACATTGTAGATTCAATTGCGGAGTTCGATTACTTCAGGCATATATAAATGCTAGACGCAGCTGTTCTTGTAACAGATTGGTAAAAGGAACCCCAAGAAGGAAATCTAATCATTCACTCCTCCTGCCACCATTAACCTTGGCAAGTAGGATAGGTGGCACAGGTCAGTGGGGCCGAATGGCCCGATTTGCACAAACAAAGCTGCCGACCGACGGGGCCGCGGGCGAGGCGCTGCTGCTGCACTCCAGGGGCTGCACTACGTTGGGCTGGGGGCTGGGGCTGGACGCGGCGTTCCAACCTGACAGTCCCCTCGACTCGAGTAGTAGCAGTCAAATATGGGACAAGGGTGGTCCCTTATGGGACAAACCAATACAGCCCAAAATCCGGGATGTCCTGGCTAATACGGGACAGTTGGCAACCCTATGCGGGAATTGAAATCATAGTTATACAGCAAGGCAACAGGCCTTTCAGCCCATCCGTTTAAAATATAGAAACATAGAAATTAGGTGCAGGAGTAGGCCATTCGGACCTTCGAGCCTGCACCATGAATTCAATATGATCATGGCTGATCATCCAACTCAGTATCCCGTACCTGCCTTGTCTCCATACCCTCTGATCCCCTTAGCCATAAGGGCCACATCTAACTCCCTCTTAAATATAGCCAATGAACTGGCCTCAACTACCCTCTGTGGCAGAGAGTTCCAGAGACCCACCACTCTCTGTGTGAAAAAAGTCCTTCTCATCTCGGTCCTAACGGATTTCCCCCTTATCCTTAAGCTGTGACCCCATGTCCTGGACCTCCCCAACATCGGGAGCAATCTTCCTGCATCTAGCCTGTCCAACCCCTTAAGAATTTTGTAAGTTTCTATAAGATCCCCTCTCAATCTCCTAAATTCTAGAGAGTATAAACCGAGTCTATCCAGTCTTTCGTCATTAGACAGTCCTGACATCCCAGGAATCAATCTGGTGAACCTTCTCTGCACTCCCTCTATGGCAAGAATGTCCTTCCTCAGATTTGGAGACCAGAACTGTACGCAATACCCCAGGTGTGGTCTCACCAAGACCCTATACAACTGAAGTAGAACATCCCTGCTCCTATACTCATTCCCTTTCGTTATGAATGCTAACATACCATTCACTTTCTTCACTGCCTGCTGCACCTGCATGCCTACTTTCAATGATTGGTGTACCATGACACCCAGGTCTCGTTGCATCTCCCCTTTTCCTAATTCGCCACCATTCAGATAATAGTCTGAGATATGAGATAGAAATTGTGTATGTCCACCCTGGTTTCATATCCCTGTTGTGTGATGTCTAGGATTTCTGAAAGTAACACACTAGGTACAACATTTGGAGATCGAGGGGGTAATGGCTGTGGTTTGTACCCCTCAAGGTTGATGAAATTCCCTTCACTCTGTGCAAAACACCAGGCCATGAATTGGAGTTCTCTTCTCTGTGTAAATTGTCTTTAAAAAATGATTCATTATGGAGCAGGAGTTTCTAATTAGCTTAAGTACCAGCGCAACCAAAACAGACTAACAGGTTGTTTGTTGTGTAAGAAGGAAGTACAGATGCTGGCTTAAACTGAAGATAGACACAAAAAGCTGGAGTAACTCAGCGGGAGAGGAAACATCTCTGGAGAGAAGGAATGGGTGACGTTTCGGGTTGAGACCTTTCTTCAGACTGGTTAGAGATAAGGGAAGCAAGAGATATAGACGGTGATGTAAAAGTTGTTTAAAAGTACAATGAATGAAAGATATGTAAAAAAGTGACAATGATAAAGGAAACAGGCCTTTGTAAGCTGTTTGTAGGGTGAAAACGAGAAGCTGGTGCGACGTGGGTGGGGGAGGGATACAGAGAGAGAGGGAATGCCGGGGCGACCTGGTGTGGGAGAAATCAAGATTCGTACCACTGGGCTGTAAGGTGCCAAGCAAAATATGAATTAATGTTCCTCCAATTTGTGTTTACCTTCACTCACTCTGACAATGGAGGAGACTGAAGACAGAAAGGTCTGTGTGGGAATGGGAAGGAGAATTTAACTGTCCAGCAACTAGGAGATCAGGTTGGTTCAGGTTGGAGAAGGCAATTCTGGATTTAATGTTATATAATGAACCAGATTTGATAAAGGAACTTGAGGTGAAGGAACCATTAGGAGGTAGAGATCATAATATTGTCAAGCTTATTCTATAATTGGAGGGGGAGAAGGGTAAATTGGAGGTGTCAGTGTTACAGTTGAATAAGGGGCACTATGGAGCCATGAGGGAGAAGCTGGCCAAAGTTGACTGGAAATATACCATAGCAGGGATGACAGTGGAACCACAATGGCAGGTATTTCTAGGAATAATACAGAAGGTACAGGATCAGTTCATTCCAAAAGGAAGAAAGATTCCAAGGGGAGTAAGAGGCGTCAGGGACAGTATAAAAATAAAAGAGAAGTACAACGTAGCAAAGATAGGCTGGAAGCAAGAGGATTGGGTAATGTTTAAAGAGCAACAGAAAGACAATACGTGGAGAAAAGATGAGGTGCGAAGGTAAGCTAGCCAAGAATATAAAGGAGGATAGTAAAAGCTTCTTTAGGTGTGTGAAGAGGAAAAATTTAGTTAAGACCAAAGTTGTACCCTTGAAGACTGAAAAGGGTGAATTTATTATGGGGAACAAGGAAATGGCAGATGGGTTGAACAGGTACTTTGGATCTGTCTTCACTAAGGACACAAATAATCTTCCTGATGCACTAGTGGCCAAAGGATCTGCGATGACGGAGGAACTGAAGGAAATCCAGATTAGGCAGGAAATGGTGTTGGGTAGACTGATGAATCCCCAGGGCTTGATGGTCTGCATCCCAGGGTACTTAAGGAAATGGGTCTAGAAATCATGGACGCATTGGTGATCGTTTTCCAATGTTCTATAGATTCAGGATGAGTTCCTCTGGATTGGAGGGTAGCTAAAGTTATTCCACTTTTTAAGGCGGGAGAGAGAAAACAGGGAATTATAGACCAGTTAGCCCGACATCGGTGGTGGGAAAGATGCTGGTCAATTATGAAAGATGAAATAGCGGCACATTTGGATAACAGTAACAGGATCGGTCCGAGTCAGCTTGGATTTATGAAGGGGAAATCATGCTTTACTAATCTTCTGGAATTTTTTGAGGATGTAACTTGGAAAATGGACAACCAGTGGATGTAGTGTACCTGGAATGTCAGAAAGCATTTGATGGTCCCACATAGGAGATTTTACTTCGGTCACGTGAGTGACTACGTGAAGAAGCCCCGCCAGGCGCATGCGCGTCATTACGTCGACGCATGTCACACCGACAGGCTGGAGAGCGCAGCTCCACCAGCAGCAAGTAGTAACCCGCAGGTAAGTCAATGTTAAACCTTTCCTGCGAGTATTTTTAAACTCTGTAAGTCTGGCTCGCAGAGCCAGCTATATTTGCTAATATATATAGATAATATAAATTGTGGTAATGGATTGGAACGCACGGTTACCGCTTATAGATCGGGTCGGGAGATAAAGGCTGTTTTAAAGCCGGCTCCCGCGATTACCGCTTTGTAGATCGAGTTTGGAGATAACGGCTGCGCTAATGCCGGCTCCAATACCCGCTACTGTTTTGCTGGCAGCTAAAATGAAATAAAATAAAATGAAATTAAATAAAATCAAATACTAACTTTATTTCCCAACTGTCTCCATCAATTTCCAGTGCTTCAAGGTACTCAGAAATACCAAACTAAAGTACTCTCAGGCTCATTTGTCTCATGTCTGATGATATGGAAGACTCCCTCCTTTTAATTTAAAGGTATGGGGATGGCTCAACCAAATGGGGGAAAATACTCCAAATTTAAAGAGCCACGATGGGAAAAAATGTCAATTGGGGTCGAATGCCCGAGGATTCCCACACAGCCTCTCGCAGAAGTCCATGCAGCAAAGAAGAAAACGTCGTTATGGATAACAGTGGGAATCATCCTCCCCAGCACCTTGTTTAGGTCTGGATGAGAGGATAAGTCGGGAGAAGCAGGGCAGGAGGAATCTGACCCTGAAGCTGCTGCCACTGCTTATGTGCACACACCAGCGCACACGAGCCATGCTCCAGGTGTCCCAGACGTAGCGTTAAACCTTGCTAAACCCGGAAGGGATTGGTGAGGCTATCGCGAAAACTCTAGCCGCTAATGTAAATTACATGGCTTCTCACCAGCTCCAGGATACGTTCATGGAGACTGCCACACGTTAAAAAACACCTGTAAACTGTGCTTCACTCAAAATGTCCACCGTGATCTCGGCAAGGGCACAAATGAGTGCAACAATGCGGAGACAAGAAGTGAGATTTCAATGCACCCTCAAGTCGTTGGCAGCAGGCATTCGGAGAAGGTCCAGGGGGCACCGATGTCTGGTATTCAACAAGATATGCTGGCCTTGTTCTGTAACGCCTACGTCGAACCCGAAATTTGCAGCTCTATGTAGGTCCACCAAAATCCAAGCCCAGATTATTTATTTGGGGTGAACCTCTTCAAACAAGTCAGGGAGCTGGAGGAACATGCCAAAACAATCCATCTCAGGAAGACATACGTTCCTTCTGCCAGGATGCCACCTCGCAGGTTGTTTCAGCGTGAAAGGTGACAGATCCAGCGGCAGGGCCAAGCAGAGTGGGCCACGTGGGATGACAGTATTACTCACCTGTGTATCCCAGCTACAACCCCAATATGGGCAGAAGGAGTAAAGGCTGACTGCAGAGGTACAGGTGATTCATTCTGTCCAGGATAAGTTCTGCGACCTCCGGTTGGGGGTAGGTTGCAATTGGTTAAGATGAAGGTTGCTGCATAACATCTCATCAGTTTATACTACACACTGTCCCAAGCTTGAATACAGTTTATGTCAGGAATTGATCCGCCTGTACAGAATATGCCTAATAAAGTATTGGGGGTTTCTGCACAAACTCAGCAGATAAAAGAAGAAATTACGGTTTTGTCCTAAAAAAGGGGAATTGAGAGGACGATAAACCATCCTCAACAATTTGTGTCCAATATATTCCCCAGACAGAGAAAAGATGGGGATGTAGAGCCATTCTGGACCTAAATCAGTTAAATTCCTATGTTCAGTATAGGCATTTTTAAAATAGACACCTTCATTATTGCGAAACGGCTGTTATCACAAGGTTGTTATATGGCAACTATAGATCTGAAAGATGCATATTATTCAGTACCAATTCATCATCAGTATCGGAGATACTTGAAATTTAGTTGGATGGGACAGCTGCGGCAATTTAAAGCATTACCAATGAGTTAACCTCAGTTCTAGGCTATTCAAGAAATTGTGGAAACCAGTGCTGGTACTACTTTGGGCCCAGAATCACATTGTAATGGCTTATCTAGATGATATTTTCATCATAAGCAACACTCAAGAGACAGCTGAGGAATCGGTTCCATCAACCAAAGGTTAGGGTTCCTGGTCCATCCAACCAAATCCAAGTTGGAGCCATCCTAAAAAAATTGTTCATTTGGGATTTGTCATTGATTCAGTTGATATGTCAGTGACTTTGCCTACAGCCAAGGCAGTGGAGATCAGAGAGGTCTGTACCAGTCTCGCTGAAAAACAATATCCCTCCATACGGGATGTAGCTATTGTTATTGGTAAATTGGTGGCAGTTTTCCGTGTAGTGCAGTTGGAGTGGAAACTAGTGGTAATGGAAAGTGCTGGGAGAGAGTCTGTTCGCAGGAAGCGTGGGGCGCGCAGCAATGCGGTTCCATCTCAGCGATCCAGTCGGGAGCTAAGTGCGGTAACGCCGGCTCTGATACAAACGGCCGTTCCCCCGGTGATTGAACAGCCTCCAGCTGCTCCAGTGTCGCAGGGCACTGAGGCCACGGCAACAAGCAAAAAAGCAAAACAAAAGTCTGTCAGACCCGTTTTATCTGATGGGTCTGAGGAAGAAGAGGACTCCCCTCCGGTTTGCAAAAAAATGTGGGGGAGACTCGAACATATGGAGCAAATACTCCACACCCTAATCAGCCAGTGGTCCAAGGCCCCAGTGATTCCCCAGTGAGTTCCATATGCAGAATATGGTGCCTGTCCACAATGGGAATCTTTCTCTCCAGTACCTTGTTTAGGTCTGGATGAGGTCTCCCTTGAGCAGGACTCGGGAGAGCCAAGGCAGGAGGAGTCTGACCCTGAAGCTGGTGTCCCTGCTTATGTGCACACACCAGAGCACAAGAGCCACGCTTTGGGTGTCCCGGATTTAGAGAGAAACTTTGCTATTCCGGAAGGGACTGGTGAGGCTATCGATGACAATCTAGCCTGCCAATATGAACTCCTTGGCTTCTCACCAGTTCCAGGACCACAGCACGATATAAAACACCTGTCGATTGTGCTTCATTCAGGGTGCCCACCGTAAACTCGGCAATATGGGCACCCATGAGTGCAACGATGCGAGGACAGGAAGTGCGCTTTCAGCGTGTCCTCCAGTTGGTGGCAGCAGGCATAACTGCGTTCGGGAAGATGGTCAAGGGGTCACCGATGTCAAAAACCCAACAAGATATGCTAGCACTATTTTCCAAAGCCTACTTCAAGGTGAACTGCATGAGGAAGATCGCCATTCGACCAACCTTAAACCCGACGTTTGCAGGCCTGTGTAGCGCTAGCAACATTCAAGCACCAGATTACTTGTTTGGCAACATTCAAGCACCAGATTACTATTTGACCTCATCAAGAACATTTGGGACATTGACGATGAGGCAAAGACAATTGGGCTTATGAAACCATTCAACCCTGCTCCCAGGACGTCATCTAAACAGTCAGGTTCGATGTGCAGGGGGTCGGATCCCGGGGCAGTGCCAAGCAGACGGAAGGCCGATGGGGCGAAGATATTACCCACCAGTGAAGCCCAACAACAACCCCAATATTGAGAGAAGGAGACCTTCCAGGCCAATTGTCGAGGGCGGCATCAACATCCGCAGCGAAGGCGCAGGACGTGCCGCTAGACCAAATCCTCGGGGCCGCAGGATGGTCTAAGGAATCGACATTTTCTACGTTTTATGATAAACTTGTTCTTACAGTGCCAGGGTTGGGCATGCTGTGTTGGGTTCCGTACAGGGTTTAAAGCATATCCTGTTGACCAAAGGTTATGTGTCGTTAAGCACCCAAGTCAATATATCGAGGTAACTTAGAGTCTCAGGGGGTCTGAGACAGCAATGCTCATCAGTCACAAAAAACCTCGTAAAAATGTGTCAGTATAAACTATTTCTAGATGGTAAAACAGGTTTTGGATTCTGCTGGAGTCCAAAACCTGTTTGATCCTTATTTTATGAGGAGTTACGATGAGGGATTACGTGCCCTCCACTCCCGGTCCTCATAATTGAAAGGATCATCTGGTAGTTCTAGTCTTCTAAAGCCTTACTATGTTACTTCGGCTATCGGCTTCTGTGTTTTCACGCCGCTGCTTTGAAGTATGACGTGCATGCGCCTGGCGGGGCTTCTTCACGTAATCCCTCATCGTAACTCCTCATAAAATAAGGATCTAACATCGAACTGGTAAGTTCTCGTTTAATCTTACTATTAGTGGGCAAAATTAGGGCACATGGTATTGGGGGTAGAGTGCTGACATGGATAGAAAATTGGTTGGCAGACAGGAAACAAAGAATAGGGATTAACGGTGACTAGTGGGGTACCGCAAGGCTCGGTGCTGGGACCACAGCTATTTTCAATATACATCAGTGATTTGGATGAAGGAATTCAAAGTAACATTAGCAAATTTGCAGATGACACAAAGCTGGGTGGCAGTGTGAACTGTGAGGATGATGCTAGAATACAAGGTGACTTGGATAGGTTGAAGGAGTGGGCAGATGCATGGCAGTTGAAGTTTAATGCGGATAAATGTGAGGTTATCCACTTTCGTATCAAAAACAGGAAGGCAGATTACTATCTAAATTGGGAAAAGGGGAAGTATAAGGGGATCTGGGGGTCCTTATTTGTCAGTCCATGAAAGTAAGCATGCAGGTACAGCAGGTAGTGAAGAAAGCTAATGGAATGTTGGCCTTCATAACAAGAGGATTTCAGTATAGGAATAAACAGGTTCTTCTGGAGTTGTATAGGGCTCTGTTGAGACCACATCTGGAGCATTGTGTACAGTTTTGGTCTCCTAATTTGAGGAAGGACATACTTGTGATTGAGGCAGTGCAGCGTAGGTTCACGAGATTGCTCTGAGTGATTGGAATTAACGACAAGGTCCTTCATAAAGACTGGTGGGTCATGCACAGAGCATTCTTCAATGAAAAATGTCTCGCAGGCTTCACAAACTAAAACGGAAAATACAAAATAGGAACAAATCAGGGTGTTGTTGTTATTGATTAATGTTAAAAGAAAAATTAGTTAATGAGCTAAATCAATCCTGTGCTCTTGCATTGGATTGTTCCACCATTGCCTTGGCTACCAATGCACCGTGCCATCACTACAATGCTCCCAATGAAATATGGTTGCTCTGAAGAAATAGATTGGTTACTTTGGACAGACAAAGGTAATCGTCATCACGGAGCTCCCTTTCTTCCGTGTAAATTATCCTCTCCTTATTTCTTAGAAAGAAAGACAAAAATTACCTAATTACATGTTTCAAGTCAGATAAGTGGTAAAACTGTAAAATATGGAAGTTAGTCACATAATATGCACCATATTCTATGAATTCAACTTAATTGACATGATGGTAGTCAGAAGGTCATTATCTCATCTCAATTATTTACTGTAATGTACAGGAGTCACTCATTTTGAGTTTCACTTTTACAAATAGAATTACCTGTTGCTCGTTTGATTCTTTTAACCAACACTGTGTCTTACTTCATTTCCTCAGTGGCTCCTCCCAAATCTTTTATGACCTGTAATGAGACAATTTGGTGCAAACTGCAAATCATAAGGACGCAAATAAATTGTTTTCACTTCTTGATTATTTCCACCAGGGGCGCCGTACGATAGTAGCCTCACCAACAGTCTGTCTGTCTTTTTATCGTTTTTCGTTATTTTTAGTGAGTTTTAAAAGTATGTGTTAATGTTCCCTGGTTTGTTTTAGGTGGGGGTGGGGAAGGTGGTGGGGGAAACATTTTTTCAATCTCCTACCTTGCCGGAGATGCAATTGTTTTCCGGATCATATCTCCAGTCGCTCTGCGGCCTAACACCACGGGGCGAAGCACTTGCATCGGAGCCGATCCCTTGCCTGGGATCGACGCTCCAAATGCAGCCTGCAGATTTCACCATCGAGGTGCTCACAGTCTCGGGTAGAGACCAATGTCGGGAAGGTCCAGTCGCAGAAGGTTTCGACCAGCCCTGACCCGGGGTCAGATCACCCGGCGCGGGGGAGATGAGATTCTCCAGCAATGCAGGAGCTTGATCGCCCCGATGCGGAGGGCCCAACCACTGGCTACGGGAGCCAAGATCGCCCCATCAACGGAAGGCTCGTGGCCCCCGAAGGCGAGAGAACAAAGAAGGGAAGAGATTGAACATTTTTTCGCCTACTATCAGAGTGAGGAATGTGGAGGAGTCACTGTGATGGATGTTTATGTTAAAATGTATTTTCTGTGTTCTGTTGCTTTTTATTGCGATGACTTCATGGCAAATGAAATTTCTCGTATGTTGCAAAACATACTTGGGTAATAAAGGATGATTATGATCATTTCTTCCATCGTATTATTAACTGGGATACTCAACTATATTACTAATAAAAGCAATCACTGCCTAGGGTGCAATATTTCAGTGATCTCTCACCTTTCATACTCTACTCGAAAAGGAAGTTTGATATTGTCAGCAAATGTAGGAAAATATGGGAACAATTGACACTCGCTCAACAATAATGGTCAGAAGTCAGGAGCCAACGTGAGCGTGAAGTTGCCACATTGGCTCCTGACTCCAACAGCAGTGATGAAGATTTTTCTAAAAAGCAGTCATATCGATCTGGTAGAAAATTAAATGCTAATGTAGAGCCACTCTGTTAATTCATAAAAGCGTATTCTCATGTCCTCTATCCTGGGAATCATTTCTGTTCTTACCTTTGCGACAGGCTTTCTTTCGGTATTCTTGCCATTTTCATTCTTAAAAGGAGGCCTAAAGATTCTGACTCCTTAGGGGGAAAAAGTGCCACATCAGTGCTGCTTTGGAAAAATACAGACTATCTCAATAGTTTGGCAATTCTGGATATATCTAATGTATTTGAGAAAAATGGAAGCAGCATATCACAAAAGTAAAAATTAGGAAAAGTAAATTTGCACTTCATAAATAACACATTGGGAAAAATGTATTAAATTTAACAAGTATCCCACCACTCCAAAGATAAGTATAAAATCTCTCTTACAACAGATTCCATAGGCTAATGGCCAAATTGATTCGAATCAACTATATTTGAAAAACTGTATTTAATATTTCAAACAAATTTAAATTACATTTTGGATTTTTTGTCAGATGTTTAGGTGTCCAATCCTCATCTGAATCGCTAGATTCACATACTTGGGTTTGATGCCTTCGGCTCCAATTTGTCTTGAATACTGGCTTTGGTACATTCAATCCTGTGAAAAATAAAACTTCTGTTATGGCCAACTTTATTAAACTTACCCGTGCAAAATATCTGTGGATGAATCACTTTGCAATGTTTTCATTATAACTATTTCCTTCAGAGTATTCATGCTACTATCAATTAATCATGTCTACTTGACGAGGACAGCAAACATCCTTAAAATTATTTTTCAGATTTAAAGAAAAATCGACCAGCATGAAGAATATAATGGATGAGTATGTGTATATTTCCAGTTCAGAAATTGCAATGACCAATCTTTCCGTTGCACTCATCTCTGTGGTAAGTGAGATAGATCAGAATCCTTCTTTCCATTCCTCCAGGTT
The DNA here is from genome assembly GCA_963514005.1 of Raja brachyura. Next base: position 335,238 of record OY740796.1, on the reverse strand, counting down.
TAATGTAATAGACAATAGAAAATAGACAATAGATGCAGGAATAGGCCATACGGCCCTTCAAGCCTGCACCGCCATTCAATATGATCATGGCTGATCATCCACAATCAGTACCCCATTCCTGCCTTCTCCACATATCCCCTGATTCCGCTATCTTCAAGAGCCCTATCTAGCTCATTCCTGAACGTTTCCAGACAAGCGGCTTCCACCGCCCTCGGAGGCAGAGAATTCCACAGACTCACAATTCTCTGTGTGAAAAAGTGTTCATCTCTGGCTTACCCCTTATTCTTAAACTGTGGCCCCTGGTTCTGGACTCCCCCTAAATCGGGAACATGTTTCCTACCTCTAGCGTGCCCAAACCCTTAATAATCTTATGTTTCAATAAGATCCCCTCTCATCCTTCTAAATTCCAGTGTATACAAGCCCAGCCGCTCCATTCTCTCAGCATATGACAGTCCCACCATCCCGGGAATTAACATTGTGAACCTAGGCTGTCTCAATAGCAAGAATGTCCTTACTCAAATTTGAAGACCTAAACTGCACACAATGCTCCAGGTGTGGTCTCACTCGGGCCCTGTACAACTGCAGAAGGACCTCTTTGCTCCTCTTGTCACGAAGGCCAACATACTATGCGCTTTCTTCACTGCCAGCTATACCTGCATGCTTACTCTCATTGAATGATGAACAAGGACCCCCAGATCCCATTGTACTTCCCCTTTCCCCAACTTGACACCATTTAGAAAATAATGGCCCATTCTTGCTGCCTGTACTGACAGTGACACTTTGTGCCATGGATTGAATAATGAAAAACCAGGGCAATCCTCCTCTTCATCAACGGAACATTGACCTTTGTCCAATTTCTGATTTCAGGACTGTGACTAGTTGCAACATTAAAAAGTATAACTGGGCCCCAATGTCTATGGGTTTGTGCTATTCATGGTCACCATCTTCTGAATGACATCAAGGTTTAGTGTTGGTTGGAATTTTTAAATGTTGGTAGGGACCTCACCAGGAGGAAACAGTAATTGGGAGCAAAACTATACATATCCTGCTGCCAATAATCTGGGACTAATCCACCCTAGGGGGTGCCGTCCAGTTGGGTATGGCTGAGCTGCCTGCAGCTGTCAGTTCCTTTCATGTTTTTGAAAATTTTTAGTATGCTAAAAAGTGTTGTTCGCAGGTCTATTATTTTTATATGTGGGGGGGGGGGGGGGGGAGAAGGGGAAACTATTTCTCAGTCCCTACCTGGTCGGAGAGGCGGCTTTCCTCCGAGCAGCATCTCGACCCTTCCTCGTGGCCTTCTATTAGGGTCTGGAGCGGAGATTCCTGACGGGACCGGCCAGAACCTCGGCTTCGGCGGCGGAGCAGCGCTGGAGCACTATCACGGAGCGGGTGATGACTTGCCCGGGTCGTCGCGCTGGAGCTCCGGAATGCTGAGATCGCCAATGAAACATCGCAATGCTGCGGGTCTGTGGAGCAGCAAGCCGCAGGCGGTGGCGCTGACTTTAACATCGGGAAGCTGGGATCTCTCCCAGAGATCGCCAGTGGTAGAGCTCCTTCCAGCGCGGCCTGTTGGCTTCGGAAGCCATGGTCTCTGGTAAGGAAGCGGCTGTTCCAGGCATCCCAAGCCACTGAGAGGGTTCACTATGTCAATTCCCCAGTCATTCACCATGGGGTCTGCAGCCCCCACACCACTATGGTTCCCCAGGAAAAGGGGTTAGACTGGCAGTTAGCTGATCTTGCAAGCCCAGTAATTCACAATGGGGTCTGCAGCCCCCACACCGCTATGGTTCCCCAGGAAAAGGGGTTAGACTGGCAGTTAGCCGATCTTGCAAGCCCAGTAAGTCACAATGGGGTCTGCAGCCCCCACACCGCTATGGTTCCCCAGGAAAAGGGGTTAGACTTGCAGTTAGCCGGTCTTGCAACCCCAGTAATTCACAATAGGGTCTGCAGCCCCCACACCACTATGGTTCACAGAAATGGCGGTTAGACTGGCAGCAAGCCGGTCTAGCTACCCCAGTCTTGGACAATGGGGTCAGCAACCTCCAGACCGCTTAGCTCTTCCGAGATAAAGCAGTTAGACTGGCAGTAAGCCGGTCTTGCTACTCCTGTTGTGGACTATGGGGTCAGCAGCCCCAGACTGCTTAAGTCTTCCTAGAGAAAGCGGTCAGATTGCCAGTAAGCTGGTCACGCTTCTCCAGTCGCGGACTATGGGGTCAGCAGCCCAGAGCGCTTGGGTCTTCCCAGAAAAAGCGGTTAGACTGGCAGAATCTGCGAAGACCGCTCCTGCGGCTCGGGCTGTCAGACTGACCCATGTATGTCTCACTGCAGAGTGCAGGGATAGCACCAAAAAAAGCAGTATTTTGCCTCTTCAGGAGATGGGAAGTGTTTTCTGTTAAATGTTATGTTACATATAATGCGGCACGGACACTGACTTCTTAGAGTTCATTTTCTATGGGTCTTTGACAATAAAATAGTACCATTTACTGTACCCAACATGCTTCTCATCATAGTTGCTGCAGCAAGTGGGACCCGCTCTCTCTGGTTTCACCCTCTGGTGTCCATCTTTAGGATATCATTAACACAAGTTCTTCCAGACCCAAGTACATGGAAGTATGGGATATTGACATTGTGTTAACATTTATTCACCATGGGGCTCCAGCTATATCTCTATCTTTGGTTCGGCTCTCATGGGTAGGTTATTCCCTGGCGCTGCCCTCAGCGCAAGGGTCCAGTCATTACATAAATTGCGAATGGACAGGATCGTTACACCTGCAATATCATAATTCATGTCTACATACCCCATGCACCTTCGGTTACATGTGGACACACATTTACATTATTACGTCAAGGTAATCTAGAGCCTTAGAGGCTCTGATACTAGTTCAGACCATCTCTAGGTGGTTATGCAAGGTCTCTGGAATTCTCTGCCACAGAAGGTAGTTGAGGCCAGTTTATTGGCTATATTTAAGAGGGCGTTAGATGTGGCACTTGTGGCTAAAGGGATCAGGGGGTATGGAGAGAAGGCAGGTACGGGATACTGAGTTGGATGATCAGCCATGATCACATTGAATGGCGGTGCAGGCTCGAAGGGCCGAATGGCCTACTCCTGCACCTATTTTCTATGTTTCTATGTTTGGCTTATACAGGAGTAGATACTTATTTCTAATCTCACTCCACCAGGGCTGCTACAACACCAGCAGCAAGGGTTATGTGCGGTCCTCTGGACCACATCCTGTCAACTGCAGGATGGTCTAACGAACGAGGTATCCAACATTTTATTTTAACCCATTGCTAGACCAGGGGTATTTGCCAACTATTTAGATTCAATTTCATTGTTCTCCTCAGATGAGAGGGGTTACTCTTATTATTGTTTGTTCATTTATCAGCGTCAGCATGTTTTTAAATCTATGTCATGTATGTATGCATTATGAATGTGCCCCTTATCTATGGTCAACCGATGCAGTCGTGCTTGTGTGGACTCGTTTTTCCAAGGCATGAAATCACAGAGCTTCAAAATCTTCACGTAGTCACTCACTTGACTCCGAAGTAAAACAGTACGGTTAAACGAGAACTTACCAGTTTGAAGTTTGATCATTATTTTATGAGGAGTTAGGATGAGGGATTACGTGCCCCCTGCTCCCTACCCTTGTAACATGACGATCTTTCTGTAAGTTCTGGTCAACTCTAATCTTACTATTTTAGTTCAACAACTCTTTTTCTGAGATTTCACACCGCTGCTTTGAAGATTGACACGCATGCGTGGGGACGGCCTTCTTCACGTAATCCCTCATCGTAACTCCTCATAAAATAATGATCAAACTTCAAACTGGTAAGTTCTCATTTAATCTTAGTAATATAGATAAATGTGAGGTCATCCATTTTGGCGGCAAAACATGGGGGCAGATTATTATCTCAATGGGGTTAGTGTACAGGTAGAGCAGGCAGTGAAGAAAGCTAATGGAATGTTGGCCTTCATAACAAGAGGATTTCAGTAGAGTAAAGAGGTTCGTCTGCAGTTGTATAGGGCTCTGGTGAGACCACATCTGGAATATTGTGTCTAGTTTTGGTCTCCTAATTTGACGAAGGACATCCTTGTGATTGAGGCAGTGCAGCGTAGGTTCATAATATTGATTCCTGGGATAGCGGGACTGTCATATGAGGAAAGATTGAAAAGGCTAGTCTAATATCCACTCGAGTTTAGAAGGGTGATGGGGGGTCTTATAGAAACATATAAAATTATAAAATGACTGGACAAACTAGATGTAGGAACATTTTTTCCCAATGTTGGGCGAGTCCAGAACCAGGGGCCACAGTCTTGGAATAAATGGGAAGCCATTTACGACTGAGGTGAGAAAAAACTTTTTCACCCAGAGTTGTGAATTTGTGGAATTCCCTACCACAGAGGGCAATGGAGGCCAAGTCACTGGATGGATTTAAGAGAGAGTTAGATAGAGCTCTATGGGCTAGTGGAATGAAGGGATATGGGGAGAAGGCAGGCACGGGTTATTGATTGGGGACAATCAGGCATGATCACAATGAATGGCGTTGCTGGCTGAAGGGCCAAATGTCCTCCTCCACCTATTTTCTATGTTTCTAACGCATTGATTTCAGAGACCGAGATCACCAGGGATTCATGGCTGTGAGTGTTCAAGAAGAAGCCAATAGAATTATGTTATCAAAGAACAGGAAATGTGTAATATCCTCAGATATATTGTCAAAGTACACCGAGTGGTGGAGCCATTGAGTGTGGCAGCCTCGCCAGCACCAGTCCGTTCTTTCACTTTTTGTTATTTTGAATCTGTCAAAAAGTCTCTGTTTTGGAGGTAATTTAGTCTTTTTTTTTATGTGGGGGGGCCAAGAGGGGAAACCGTTTCCCAGTCACTTCCTGGTCGAGAATGCGTCTTTTCTCCGAGCCGCATCTTTGTCCCCCTCGCAGCTTACCACCTGGATTGGCGCAGCCTTTACTGCCGGAGACCTGCCAGAGCTTCAGCAGCAGCGCAGCACTGAATTACCTTCGTGGAACGGCCGATGCATTCCCTGGGATTGCCATGTTGGAGCTTCGGAATGTTGGGCCTGTTGACTTTAACACCGTGGAGCTGTGGTCTGCGGAGCGTACAGCCGCGAGCAGCGCTGACTTTAACATTGCGGAGTCCTCGGATCCTTTGCCAGTGTTGGAGCTCTGCCCAGCTCGACCTGTGGACCTGTGAGATAAAATTGGACCATTAGAGAGCCAGAATGGACAACTATCTGCAGAGCCAAAAGAGATGGGGGGGAGAAATTGAACAATTTATTTTCTTCGGTATTTACCAAGGAGAAGGATATTGAACTCTGTGAGGTAAGTGAAAAAAGTAGAGTAGCTATGGAAACTATGAGATTCAAAGAGGAGGAAGTACTGACACTTTTGAAAAATATAAAAGTGGATACGTCTCCAGGTCCTGACAGGATATTCCCTAGGACATTGAGGGAAGTTAGTGTAGAAATAGCAGGGGCTATGACAGAAATATTTCAAATGTCATTAGAAACGGGAATAGTGCCGGAGGATTGGCGTACTGCACATGTTGTTACATTGTTTAAAAAGGGTTCAAAGAATAAACCTAGCAATTATAGACCTGTTAGTTTGATGTCAGTGGTGGGCAAATGAATGGAAAGGATAATTAGAGATAATATATATAAGCATCTTGATAAACAGGGTCTGATCAGGAACAGTCAACATGGATTTGTGCCTGGAAGGTCATGTTTGACAAACCTTCTTAAATCTTTTGAAGAGGTTACTAGGGAAATTGATGAGGGTAAAGCAGTGGATGTTGTCTATATGGATTTCAGTAAGGCCTTTGACAAGGTTCCCCATGGAAGGTTGGTTAAGAAGGTTCAATCTTTGGGTGTTAATGGCGGAGTAGCAAGATGGATTCAACAGTGGCTGAATGGGAGATGCCAGAGAGTAATGGTGGATGGCTGTTTGTCAGGTTGGAAGCCGGTGACCAGTGGGGTGCCTCAGGGATCTGTGTTGGGCCCACTGTTGTTTGTCATGTACATCAATGATCTGGATGATGGGGTGGAAAATAGGATAAGTAAGTATGCAGATGATCCTAAGATAGGTGGTGTTGTGGATAATTAAGTAGATTTTCAAAGTCTACAGAGAGATTTGGGCCATTTGTAAGAGTGGGCTGAAAGATGGCAGATGGAGTTTAATGCTGATAAGTGTGAGGTGCTACATCTTGGCAGGACAAATCAACATAGGACATACATGGTAAATGGTAGGGAATTGAGGAATGCTGTGGAACAGAGGGATCTAGGAATAACTGTGCATAGTTCCCTGAAGGTGGAATTGCATGTAGATAGGGTGGGAAAAAAAGCTTTTGGTGTGCTGGCCTTTATAAATCAGAGCATTGAATATAGGAGTAGGGAAGTAATGTTAAAATTGTACAAGGCATTGGTGAGACCAATTCTGGAGTATGGTGTACAATTTGTTGCCTAATTATAGGAAGGATGTCAACAAAATAGAGAGAGTACAGAGGAGATTTACTAGAATGTTGCCTGGGTTCCAGCAACTAAGTTACAGAGAAAGATTGAACAAGTTAGGTCTTTATTCTTTGGAGCGCAGGAGGTTAAGGGGGGACTTGATTGAGGTCTTTAAAATGATGAAAGGGATAGACAGCATTGACGTGGATAAGCTTTTCCCATTGAGGGTAGGGAAGATTCAAACAAGAGGGCATGACATGAGAATTAAGGGACAGAAGTTTAGGGGTGACATGAGGGGGAACTTCTTCACTCAGAGAGTGGTGGCTGTGTGGAATGATCTTCCAGCAGAAGTGGTGGCGCCAGGATCGATTTTAACATTTAAAAGTAAAGTGGATATTTATATGGACGGGAAGGGAATGGAGGCGTGTGGTCTGAGTGTAGGTAGATGGGACTAGGGGAAAATAAATGTTCGGCACGGACTGTAAGGGGCGAGAGGGCCTGTTTCCATGCTGTAATTGTTATATGGTTATATGGACTTCAGAAGGTGCGGTCCCCAGTAAGAAGTGGCCGATTCGGAACTCCAAGCCGCTGCGTGTTCTTCCGACACCAGTGCTCCGATCATCCCGGCGAGAGGGCCTGAACATTGGGTCGCCGTAGCAGCGGAGGGCTGAAGGACCACAACCACGGGTGAACAAGAGGAAGATGACTGAACTTTGGTGCCTATCCTCACAGTGGGATATGCTGATTCCGCTATGGGGAATGTTCATGTTAAATTCTGTAGTGTTGTTGTAGCGGCACCTAGTGGTTGGGCCACTCTTGCTATGCCAATCCTCGGTTGTCATGGGAATGAGTCACGTGTTATAGGGGTGTGCCCTAGTATATGAGAACTGACCTTCCCTCTCTTGTCCTCTTTTGCTTTCTCTGATTTCATGAGTATGCCCTGCCATCTCAGGAGGAGATCAACTGAGCCCATGAGGCAACAGGCTCTCAGCAACAACGACTATTGTGTTACAGTGCTAAACATGCATGTATATCTAACCTACAATGCCTGAATAAGGAATCCATTCAACACAATGTTTGTGCCTCTAGATTGGTGACCCAACGTTCCTAAACCGATATTTTGGGATTTCAAATTGGTGGTTACCTCATGGTGCAGCCGACAGCCCAGCCTAGCTCTATGGTAATTAACGCTATGTATGCAGCCATCAACCCTGTGCTGCAACCGGACGCTGTCTTGGGCCCTGCCGCTGAGGCCAGGACACTTGATTCCCGCCTATGCCTGGTCTAGCCTACTAGACGCCCAATGTAGTGGGCCTACCCAACGTGGCTTACCAAAGATGTCCTTCTCGCACAGCGCGGATTTCACCACAGCGACTACAAAAATGGCTGCCGTGGCCGGCCTGAAGCAACGCATGAACAGCACCTCATATTCCGCTTGGGGAGTCTGCATCCTCTGGGCTTGAACATTGAATTTTCTCAATTGTGTTAACCCTTGCTGTCTCCTCCCCTTCCCACCTCCCCCTCAGTCCTCGGGCCCCGGCATTCCCTCTCTCTATCTGTCCCCCACCCAAGTCGCACTAGCTTCTCATTTTCACACTACAAACAGCTTACAATGGCCTGCTTCCTTCATCATCGATACTTTTTTGCATATCTTTCATTCATTGTTCTTTATCTCTCCACATCACCGTCTACTTCTCTCGTTTCCCTGATCCCTAACCAGTCTGAAGAAGGGTCTCGACCCGAAACGTCGCCTATCTCCTTCGCTCCTTAGATGCTGCTGCACCCGCTGAGTCTCTCCAGCCTATTGTGTACCAACGCACGACCTGTTGACTGGTGACAACATCGCCACCTCTGGTCCAGTGGTGACTCTGCAGACTGACGGCCGTCAACAGCACCACCTCTGGTCGAGTGGCGACTCTGCAGCTCAACTACCATCAGCAGCGCCACCTTTGGTCGAGTGGCATCTATGCAGCCTGACTGACGTCTACAACGCCACCTCTGGTTGATTGTTGTTACAACTGCCTCGGGTGACAAGCACAGCTTCTGATTGCACATTGGATATTTTGAACTTTGGTTTCCTTTCCTACCCTGCTTGATTCGAACCACGGAACGTTCGGCATTCGACCACTTTGGACTTTATGTATATTTGGAGCTCAGGAATGTTTGGCCTGCCGAATTTAACACCATGGAGCTGAGGTCTGTGGAGCTTCCAGCCGCGGTACCGACTTTAACATCGCAGGGTCCAGGGATCTTTTGCCAGTGTTGGAGCTCTGCCCAGCTCAGCCTGTGACTTCGGAAGCCGCAGTCTCTGGTAAGAAGTGGCCGATTCGGAACTCCAAGCCACTGAGAGTGTTCTTCCGTTCTGACACCGATGCTCCGATCATCCTGGCGAGAGGGCCTGAACATCGGGCCGCCGTAGCGGCAATTGCAGACGGCTCAAAGGCCCCGACCACGGGTGAACAAGAGGAAGATGACTGAACTTGTTTGCCTGTCCTCACAGTAGAAAACATTGATTCCGCTGAGGGGGATGTTCATGTTAAATTCTATAGTGTTGTGTACATTTTATTTTATTTGTGTGGCTGTATGTAACTCAAATTTCACTGCACCAATTGGTGTATGTGACAATAAATGTAACTTGAATTTAAAATGGTAGGATCTAACCAAGAACCTGTTCTCAGAAAGCATACATCTAGGACCTGTTCTCAAAAAGCACATATCAATTTAGTTTTCATGTGGAAAAAACTTGCATGGTGAGAAAAGGGCAAAAAAGGTATAACCATATAACCATATAACAATTACAGCACGGAAACAGGCCATCTCGGCCCTTCAAGTCCGTGCCGAACAACTTTTTTCCCTTAGTCCCACCTGCCTGCACTCATACCAATATAACCATATAACAATTACAGCAGGTATATAATATTTTGTACAAACCAATGGCAAGCATGGCTTCATAATTCCACTTCACGTTCTTATAACGGCGCTTCTCCCAGTCAATTATTTCTTCAAACTTCATTGGGAAAATAGCCAGCAATGTCATCAAAATGGTCAGCATCCTGGAAAAACAGACATTGCACCCGATACACTAATCTGTAATCATCAGACATTCAAAAACAGATTCAAAAATATCATTTTTTATTCAATACAGGACTATTCCAGGATTTAAAAAAATCACAACTAAAAATTAAAGGGTAACTTCTTCGGGATAAAAATGAGATATTTCTTCCCTCAGAATATAGTGAGTTTTTTTCTAGATCGAAATAAATCAGCTTTTAATTGCATTCCAGCAAGATCAAAACAAATAATAATAATAATATATTTTATTGCCATTACACATAAGTGCAACGAGATTTGGTTTGCAACTTCGAGAACAAGATTTGTAAACCCCCGAGAACAAGGTTTGTAAAAACGAACATTTGATCAGTAACCAACACAGACTAAAGTGCGAGGCCGGGGGAGACAGTACATGGGGGTGGGGGGGGTACTCAGAAGGGCCGGTTCAGAGCCGCTATAGCTCTGGGAATGAAGCTGTTCCAGAGTCTGGTAGTGCGGGCGTAGAAGGCCATGTAACGTCTGCCGGAAGGGAGTAGTTCGAACAGTCCATTACAAGGGTGAGAGGAGTCTTTATGTATGCTGACGGCCTGATTGATTCCAAGAAGTAAACTGCTGCAAAACCAATGTAAAAATGAATAAATTGTCAGGGATAGTCAGAAGGCCAGGCAGCATCTGTGGAGGTAGAAGCTGAGTGAATGCTTCAGGTTAATATTCTTTCCTCGCAGCTGGGGAAAGTTGTCAGATAGAAACATAGAAAATAGGTGAAAGAAAATAGGTGGCCATTCGGCCCGTCGAGCCAGCACCGCCATTCAATATGATCATTGCTGATCGTCCGCTATCAATAACCCGTGCCTGCCTTCTCCCCATATCCCTTGACTCCACTAGCCCCTAGAGCTCTATCCAACTCTCTTAAATCCATCCTGTGATTTGGCCTCCATTGCCCTCTGTGGCAGGGAATTCCATAAATTCACAATTCTCTGGGTAAAAACATTTTTTCTCAGATCAGTCTTAAATGACCTCCCCTTTATTCTAAGATGGAGACAAACTAGAAGGATGAGGGAGATGGTCTGAATGGCCTCAGTCCCAGATCAATATTAATGTCAGTGATCCACTCCAGAGCCCAGGGAACGCATCCACTCCTCACTGACACCAATCTCTGGGGCTGTGATGGGCTGAGATTAAAGGGGCAGCAGCACCTTCCCCGTTCCCAGGCCCCGGAAGGAGAGGACATTTATTTATTTATTTAAGCGGCATCTTCTGCCAGCCCGCTCTCCATGTCAAAGCTCCCTGGAGTCTCTCTCACTCTGAGCCCTGCCCGTGTCCCACACATGGTCTCCACTGACTGTCTCCTTCAGCAGCTCCTCCTGAGCTCACACACCATCTCCTCACCTCACCTACACACCGACTAAACCCCTCGATCACTGAAGCGTTGCCTTGAAGACACGTCACGACCAAACTGCTCCTCGCACCCAGACCTCGACACGCCTCGACTAAATCCCACGTTTCTCCTCAACCAACCAAAGCTGACAACGAAACGTCGCCTCGACTAAAGTCCACGTCACTGAAACCAACCCTCGCGCCCGCCTCCAACCAACCGCCGCCTCGGTTCAGAAGCGTTAAAATTATTGACTTTATTATTGAGGTAAGTAAAGATCCATTACAAATAATTCAAATAACTTTCTAATGAAACCTAGTTTCCCAATGACCGTTGATGGGAGAACAGTAAATATCATTTCCAGTTCAGAATAATAACGACAGAAAATAATAATATTTTAACCATATAACCATATAACAATTACAGCACGGAAACAGGCCATCTCGGCCCTTCAAGTCCGTGCCGAACAACTTTTTTCTCTTAGTCCCACCTGCCTGCACTCATACCATAACCCTCCATACCCTTCTCATCCATATGCCTATCCAATTTACTTTTAAATGATACCAACGAACCTGCCGCCACCACTTCCACTGGAAGCTCATTCCACACCGCTACCACTCTCTGAGTAAAGAAGTTCCCCCTCATGTTACCCCTAAACCTCTGTCCCTTAATTTTAAAGTCATGTCCTCGTGTTTGAATCTTCCCTATTCTCAAAGGGAAAAGCTTGTCCACATTAACTCTGTCTATCCCTCTCATCATTTTAAAGACCTCTATCAAGTCCCCCCTTAACCTTCTGCGCTCCAGAGAATAAAGACCTAACTTATTTAACCTATCTCTGTAACTTAGCTGTTGAAACCCAGGCAACATTCTAGTAAATCTCCTCTGTACCCTCTCTATTTTGTTGACATCCTTCCTATAATTGGGTGACCAAAACTGCACACCATACTCCAGATTTGGTCTCACCAACGCCTTGTACAATTTTAACATTACATCCCAGCTTCTATACTCAATGCTCTGATTTATAAAGGCTAGCATACCAAAAGCTTTCTTTACCACTCTATCTATATGAGATTCCACCTTCAAGGAACTATGCACGGTTATTCCCAGATCCCTCTGTTCAACTGTATTCTTCAATTCCCTTCAATTTTCTCACCTTTCCTTTTTATTGGGGAACCTAAAGAAAGACAGGACGGGTCATCTACATACAATACAATACCGTTTATTGTCATTTGAACCTCATTGAGGTTCAAACGAAATTTAGTTTCTGCAGTCATGCAAACAAGAAAAGAACCAAGACACAACACAATTTACACAAACATCCATCACAGTGAATCTCCTCCTCACTGTGATGGAAGGCAAAGTCTTATCTCTCCCCTGCACTCCCCATTCTCCTCCCGATGTCAGAGTCAAAGCCCCCAGCGGGCGATGGTAAATAAGTTCATGCAAGGCCGCGCTCCGGGTCTTGATGTTAGAACCCCTGGCAGGCGCTAGCAAGTCCCGCGGCCATTAAAGCCGCACCGGGCGATGTCAGACCCCGCTCCAGGTCATTTTCAACCCCGCAACTCGGGCGGGAGAAATTGCCGTCGCGGGAGCTCCAAAAAGCGGTCTCCCAGCAGGGACCCGCGAGCTCCCAATGTTACCGTCCACCGGCCTGCAGCTGGAGCCTCCGAATTTCCGGGGTCGGGCAGCAGCAGCGCGCCACCACAGCTCCTCCAATCTTAACTCGGCCAGCTCCACGGTGGTGAGTACTCTGCAGGCTCCACGACTGGAGCCCCGGGTCCGGTTGGAGGCCGCTTCACGGTGCTAGGCTCCAATGGCAACGGTGACCCGACAGGAAAGGTCGGGTCCTCCGTACAGGGAAAAGATTTTAAAAATTTCCCCCATCCCGCCACCCACCCCCCAGCACATATCCAGCTAAAAAAAAAACCCACTAACTACACTCAAATGAGACAAAAAATAAAAAAAGACTGACGGACTGCAGAGGCTGCTGCAACGAGAGTCACGCCGTTGACAAATAGAGCAATAAATAGCCGAGCATAAGATGAAGATGAAGATGTAGATGGAGACGCCATCTTGGGTCGCGGCTTCCCGGTAAAATGGCGTCGACAATCACACATGCGCATCTTGCTGCTCCATCATCTTCGCAACCAACCGCCGCCTCGTCTTCTTCTTCTTCTCGTCGGGCTCTGGCAGTGTAGATGCTGCCAAGCGTATTACTGCCTTCCACAGGTCAAAGTTTGAACTAGATTCTTACATACAGTCCTGTAACATGCAGGAATTGAAGAACAGCCCTGGATATCAGTTGATGTTTCTCACTGTGCCCAAACAAAGAATAAACAGAAGCCTCAACTCCAAGTCCTGTCAGTCTAACAAACAATACCTTTCTTTCTACCCTATACTTTTTACATTCGAGGAAAACATGCTTAACTGTCTCATTACTCCCACATTCACACAAGCCAGAAACATGTTTCCCTGCAATGCACAAATAATAATTTAACCCACAGTGTCCCATCCTCAATCTACACAGTTTAACCGAGTCCCTGCGGGACAGAGATGTACAGAAACATATTTTCCTAACTTCAGATTGTATAGAAAAGTAGTGTCTACCCCTGACTTCCTTTTCGCATCCTCTCTGCCATTCTTTTGTTAAGCTCTCTTTAATTATTTCTCTCAGTTCCACTCTCCCCAATGATACATGGATATCTATTTCTCTTCTTAAACTCTCCTTTGCTATGAGGTCCACCTGCTCATTCCTCCTCACCCCAGCATGCCCGGGAACCCAGCAAAAAGTGATGTTACACGCAAACCCAATTCTAGAAAACACACTCAAGGTTTCATTTAGAATGTCAGGACGAGCTTTAGATTTCCCTACTCTTAAAGTTTCAAGAGCAGTTGCGGAATCAGAACAGATAATGACTTCTCTAAAACTGGCTTCCTCAATCCACCATAGAGCCCATTGAATTGCCATTAATTCAGTCGTGAGAACAGAGCTTCCATCAGAAATGCGTCGGCCAAACTTCAACCCAAGCTGCTCCACATACACTCCAAACCCAGCTCTCCCACTAACTGGACCTTTAGATCCATCTGTAAAAACAATCAAAGTGCTCTCACTGATTGAATTAAGATATTCCACTATTCATGGAGTCACCTCGTGCTTATATTTTTCCTGAAGAAAAGCAAGCTCAATAAACAGTTCAGGAAGAACCCAATAGGGCACAGGTAGCCATATTGTATGCTCTATAGTACCCCCTTGTTCCAAACCCAGCTTCCTAGCCCACTGATTTATAATGACAAAAAATGAGTTATATTTGTTACCATCATCAACCTCTTGCAACAAACACCTTGCTGGGAAGGTATCAATACACCCACAAAGTTTAGCCCAGTAATGTAACCCTAGCTTAATGCGCCTTAATCATAAGGGCGTTTCACCCATTTCAGCAATCAGGGCAGGGTCTGGGGAAGTTCTGAAGGCTCCACAGCAAAGCCTCAAAGCCTTTGCCTGCAACACATCTAGCCTAACCAGATCAGTTTAGCCGCAGACCCATACACAAAACACCCATGATCAAGAGAAGATCTGATCATGGCCTGATAAATTAGCATCATTATCTCCCTGTTGACCCCCCACTCACACCCAACCAGACTTCTCATAACATTCAGAACTTTTTCACATTTCAACACAAGTTTACCTACATGCACTGCCAAAGTCATATGCTCTTCAAACCAAACACCCAAAAACTTAAAAACCTTTACCTTCCCCAATAGAGACCCATACATATACAGCCCTAACTTAGGTAACTTTCTTTTAAAACCAAATACCATATATTTAGTCTTAGGGGCATGATATTAAATAAAGCTGGACGGATAACACTTCCCTGCGGGGTTCCATTCTCTATTTCTACAGTCTCTGAGCTGACACTACCAACCATTACTTGTATTGTTCTATTCAATAAAAAATCCTTAATCCAGTTGAACATTCGTCCCCTGACTCCCAAGTCAAAAATTTTAATCATTAATCCCTCCTTCCACAAAGAATCATATGCCTTCTCAATATCAAGGAATACACTCACTACTGTTTCCTTGCTTCTAAATGCCCTTTTAATATCCTGATCCAAAACTGATACAGACTCCATTGTAGACCTTCCATTCCCGAAGCCATTCTGTACATCAACAAATAGTCCTCTGGTTTCTAAAACATAAACTAGTCTGTTGGTTACCATCCTCTCCATAATTTTACAGAGCACTGCTGTGAGCGCTATAGGGCGATATGAACTAGGGTCAGATGCCTCTTTGCCCGGTTTTAAAATAGGGACCACGACTGCATGTTTCCATTCCTTTGGTAAATAACCCTCTGCCCACACAGTATTAAACAAAGCTAAGATTTCATCAAGTACAATATCATCCAGATGTTTAAATAACTCATACGACAACCTATCTCTCCCCGGGGTGGTATTTGCCCCGGACATAATTGCATCCTTCAACTCTTTTATAGTAAAAAACAGATTAAAGGTATTATTATTTACTAAACTCCTCTCCAGCTTCCACTGATTAACTGCCATCAGCTCGGTTCTCTTTCTACACCTCTCCACTCCCATGCTCTCTGACCTATGCACTGCTTGAAAACTGTCAACACATGTCTGCTTTTTCCTTATAGGAGACTGCTGCCACCTCACCCTTCTGCAACACTGGTAACAAACTTATTTTATATACTCCTGACATTCTACGCACAGCTGACCACAAATGCCTTACTGGAGTTTCAGGGCCTAGCGTACCACAAAACTTCCTCCAACTTTTCCTCTTTGCATCCTTTAGAACTCCTCTTGCTACTGCCCTTAGCCATTGTATTTACCAAAATTGGATACTTTCTTAATTTTCGATAGGCTATATTCCTATTCGTTACAGCTTCATCACGTTCTTTATTCCACCAAGGAACAGACATACGGGACCTAGGTTCCTGCTTCACAGGAATAGTACAACATGAGACTAATGGAAGTATTCCAACTGTCTACAGAACCCTCACTATTAACCTCTCCAACTAAACTTTGAGCCTCCTCTTGGAATTTATCCCATTTGGCCTGAGAAAAGTTATATCTAGGGACTTTCTTTTCCACTTCTCTCCTCAAATCCCTACCAAACCTACATAAAATTGGATAATGATCACTACCCAGTGTATCTCTATCCATTATATCCCATTCAACAATTCTTGCCAAGTTTGATGAAGCAATTGATAAATCTATGTGGCTGCAGTTGTTTCTCACAATATTATACCTAGACGGCCTTCCATCATTTAACAATACCAACTCATACTTATCTAGAAATTCTTCAACAATAACACAATTTTTATCCCTGTGATCACTACCCCATAAAGGATTATGCGCATTAAAATCTCCAAACCATATAACAGGACACCTTACCTTCTCCATTATCTCATCAAAATCTGACAATATCAAGGGTTGACAGGGGTTATAATAATTTATCACAGTAATAGAATTCTGACTGCTCCAAACCTCCACAGCCAAAACCTCAAGATTAGAATTAATGTCAACTTTCCCATACTGCAACCCAGTCTTAACAAAAGTTGCACAACCCCCACCTGATCTATCAGACCTATCTAATCGCACACATTCATAACCTGGGATTACAAAATATAGACAGGGCTTTAACCATGTCTCTTGGATACATATTAATTCTGGTGCTTCTTTAAATTCATCAATAAATCTCTTTAACTCTTGGCCATTTCCAATCAAACTCCATGCGTTCCATTGAGGTATATAAAACATTATGATGTTAATGAGGATCATCATCATCCACCTTACTGACATACTCCATATTGCTAGCTCTTGACAACTGTGATCTCTCCGTCATGTATTGATTCAACTTTTCTGGCGACTGCTTTACACTGAGGAACCTTTCAGCTGCCCCCACCACTAACCTGAGGATATCAGACCGGTTAGCTGCTTTCTTAGCTCCTACTATCACATCAGAAACAAAAGACAGAAATGACTCCTTATTAAAAATCAACATGTCAGATGGAAAAGCCGACGGCAAGTTTGGCACAGTGATCTGGCTTCCTAGCACCACTCTAGTCCCAGCGCTCACATCTCCGCGTTCTCTAGCCACCCTTTGAGCTGCCTCTGCATATCACTGGTTGTTCTGATCCTGCACTCGCTTCGCCTGAATAAAGCGCTCACAACCATGAAACCCTGCTGCATGATCCCCACCAGAGTTAGGGCACTTAGGATCCTCTGCCTTGCAATTTTGTATTGCATGATCTCCACCACACTTTGCACACTTTCTTTTACACCGACAAGACCCAGCAACATGTCCAAACCTCTGACAGTTATAACAGCGCAACGGTGGTTTCATGTACTCCCTCACTTGATACGCCATACTCCCAAGAAACACTCTCTGTGGCAGTACTTCATCTTTGAACATAAGCAGGACCGGCGGGTCCCCGACTCCATTCCTACTCTTAAATCTCACAACATCAGTTACCTGGGCCCCCTTAACATTTTCTAAGATCGCCTTCTCAGACAAGCCAACATATATCCCATACACCACTCCCTTTATTCCCTTCTGTCTTCCTCTAGGGAGCAAACTCTCCACCTTGACAACCAATTTCCCCACACCCCTAGCATCATTAAACTGTTTTCTGTCTTTGCAACAAACTCTTATCATCCCATTATACAGAATCTTGGCCTGAAAATCCCTGCCTATCTGGCTCTCCAAAGCAGCGGTAATTTTTAATGGATTCACTGCTCTAAATCTAGGTATGTTACAAAACTTACCTTTAGCGGTGCTGCAGTTCTGCCGCTGGCCGTGTGCGCGACTTTGGCTCCTTTAAGGTGGTGGGCGGGATTAAAATGCGGTTTTTCCCTTGCCACCGGAATTATAGTTTGTCGGAGTGCGAGCTATTTCTGGAGATTCATACCGACTAAGTAATTTTTTTTTTTTTTAAATCGCCCGACTATTTCAGCTCTGCAGTAAAATAGTAAGATTAAACAAGAACTTACCAGTTTGAAGTTTGATCTTTATTTTATGAGGAGTTGCGATGAGGGATTTCGTGAAGACCCCGCCAGGCACGCATGCGCGACATTCTTCAAAGCAGCGGTGTGGAATCACAGATCACAAACCGAAGATAGTAAGATTAAAACTTGACCATACCAGTTGAATATTTAATAGAGGGTTGGGAGCGGAGGGCACGAAATCCCTCATCGCAACTCCTCATAAAATAAAGATCAAACTTCAAACTGGTAAGTTCTTGTTTAATCTTACTATTTTACTTCGGAGTCACGTGAGTGACTTCGTGAAGATTTCAAAGCTCTGTGATTACATGCCCTGGACCACGCCCATGCTCACACACTGCCGTAATTCTGATGGAGGAAGTATGTTAACGTATTTCAGACTTGAACAAGCTGAAAAATAATAACATTTGTTAATACAACAATAACCCCCTGAACTCGGGGACAAACGTTTAGAGAACAGCACTTAAAACTGAATCCGCCAACGTTGCGGGAGCGGTTATAAATCAGTTATAAACCCGCTGAAGTGTAGATTCACTGGCCCAGCTCGCTATTGCGAGGCCAAAATCCATGAACACCGCCATAGTCCTTGCCACTGATGTGGATGCAGCCCTGATAGAATGACATTTAAAATATTAGTGTCTTACCTGCTGCACCGAATACCACCTCGTGTCATCTGGAGATAGTCTGCACAATCACCCTGTGACGTGGGTTTCCATGGCTGAAACAGACCCGTCTCCATACATCTGATGCCCATTTGCAGACGTGTAGTCCCAGGTCTGTGTAGTGTAAGTAATTCTTCTATAAAGAAGTTACCTTATTATGGTCCGGTCATTCTATCCAGGTTTAATTCCTGTAAAGTCAGGACCTGTTGAGCTGTGTTCAGTGCCATTACCATAACCACTTTGAAGGTGAGCAAGACCATCTGCATCATGGGCGACCAGCTCCTGAGGAAGGTCAACACTACCTCATCACAGTCCAATCTAGCGATAGGACGACAATGCACTCCTGGCACTGTAACTGAGGGACACATCCTAATGATGACCCATGAGTATACCAGCAGCTTGGAGAGTATAGCAGATATGTAGATGGTCTAGGTCCGACTACAGAAACCTCCCATATCCTTATGTAGGCGAGGTACTGCTTCCTACTGGACTGTCTCTGCACGATGCTGTTTGACATCCATCGTCCTTTATGTTGCAGAGCCTGGTTGCGTATCCTGCAGCACCTGTCTGATGAAGCAGAATGGAGAAAGCATAGAAACCCCGCATTTCTCCCCAATGTAGTGAAAACGCGTCCATCGCCACTGCCCCAGGATCTAGTTCTCAAGACATATGTTGGTATCCAATGGCTGAACCTGGACGCAAAGAGGTCGAAATCTGGTATTCCATATTAGGCTATAATTTTAGCAGATATTTGGAGGTTCAATCTACTTGATGTCGTTATTAATACTTGTGACCTGGTGTCCGCCACTATATTGAGCTGATCCAGAAGGTACATAGCTGAACCCAATTCTTTCAATCCACCAGAGCCAAATTAATGTTTCCAATTCATCCCAAGATATTAACTTGACACCACCCATAAGGTTTAATATGCCAACTCAGTGGTATTATTTTGGAAGACGAACATACGTATGCTGCAGATTAGTGCATTAATGCGCAGCCCGTGACATGCTCCAAGCATATCTAACAGTTTATACCTAGTGATTGAAGAAAGTAGAATCATGCAATCCCATTTGCTGCCCCAACTGGAATGGTGTCAGTAGTTCCCCAGCCCTTGGTGCTTGCGTCGGTTTGTAACGCGACTACTAGGTTTGATGTAATGATGGGATTTAACAATCACAATCATTGCTAATCCACCATTGTACCTCAATTATGCTGTGATTGGCAGTTGCATAAGCTCGTAATTGTCCAGCATTCGCTATACCTGCCGAGATTTTGCTTATTCACCCAAGCTTTGATAGCGTAACGACCCAATTATGTGGCTGGAATGTAGCTCCAATTTACCCATAGCTTAGCAGCATGTCGAAAGTCAGTTCCCTGGCGCAAGCAAGGCTGTTACATGCATCTATTATGTCTATAGCTCTGTTCCCTGGATAGTGACAAACAGAGCCCCAGAATGTATGTACCTCCCCCCTACTTGTGAGGTTATGCATGCAGCACTTCCAAGAGAACCAGGCCCCCTTACCTCCATGGTTACCGGCGGGCCTGACGTTCTGGTTTCTAGTATTCCGTCTTTGCTGGGTGCTGCTCAATCGCCTCGGTAAATCCTTGTTCCTGCAGCTGGTGTGTGGTGAGGTAGTCTATGCTGGCTCTGCCCTAACAAGGCTTCTGCTGTTGGGGAGCTGGTGCAAATGTGTTCTTGATGGCCTCGTCATTGACCTGCTTGGGCAGGTCCTCCCCAAACAGCTGTCTTGGTGGTGTGGTGGAGGTAGGACCCAACCCAGCGAATGCAGGGTTAATGTCGGGCCGGATGGAGCTCTGACTAAAACAGTTTCCCGAAGTGGGCTACACAGGAGGGCTAGAGCATCCTGCTGCTCTGCGGATGCACCTGTCCCATCGAGGGTCCTAACGAGCACCGTGATGCCCGACGCCAATAGCTTCAGAATTTCCTGCCTCTTCATCTCTTGTGCCCTCGCATTGGAACTAATGTTCCCTCAGATGGCTGAGTCGACCCTCGGGACGTTCCGGGGAACACAATTTCCAGGATCCTTGTACTTCTCCATGGTTTCTGAAAGCACCTGGTCTTGGAACTGGTGTGTCGTCAAGAAATTAATACTTACTGCCAATGTAGAGTGCAGCGGTACCCCTGAATACAGGTTTCAGATTTTTGACACTACCTCCAATTCCTTCTTCTGGATCGAGAGCAGTGGGCTCTTCTGCATTGAAGGTGGCGGTCATGATCCGACTCCCAGACCGCTGAGACTCCTACTCCTGCTCTTGCCGATCCAGGTCCTGCTGATATAGTTGCTCCACCATTAGCTCCATCCTAGCCATGCGACCGCTGCCGCTACACACGGACAACAGGTCGACTTCCCCAGGCCCTGATGAGTCGCTGGGGCTTCTGCCAGTAGGTCACACCTCAACGAAGTGGCTGACAGGTACTCGTCAGCACCCGCTCCTGCGGGGCTGAACGACTTCCGCACGGACAACCCGCTAGCCCGGCATCCCTCGGACCTTAGCGGCCTCTCTACCTGACGAGCAGGCAGAGGAAAGGAGTCGGAACCGGTCCCCAATACCGGCTCCGTGGTCCGTGCAGGCACACCGTCACCCTCACCCCCAGGGGTCTGTGACGGCGCTTGGCTGGCTTTACCCGCAGCAACGGGATTGCCCAACCGTATTCTGCTGCCACCGGTCTGCGCTCCGGCAGCCTGTTCCGGTGCAGTACTGGTACCTCCTGCTCCTGCAGGGTGTACGACTCCTGCACGGACATACCGCTAGTCCGCCGTCGTTCGGACCTAAGCGGCACCTCTGCCTGGTGGGAAGGCAGAGGCAAGGATCGGTACCGGTCCCCAATACCGGCTCCGCTGTCCGTGCAGGCTTGCCGTCACCCTTAACCACACGGGTCCGTGAGGGCGCATAGCCGGCTTTACCCGTAACAACGGGGTTGCCCAGCCGTAAACTGCTGCCACCGGTCTGCGCTCCGGCAGCCTGTTCCAGTGGACACCGGTACCTCCTGCTCCTGCAGGGCTCCCCAAATTCCAGCAGGTCCATCACCGGCTCGCAGTCTAGCAGGTTACCCCCGGCGGTATGTCGATGCCTCCCGCTGCAGCGGGGCATGACCTGTGCGCAGCTCTCCCCCATCTCTGAGACCTGCATAGTAGGAGAGACAAAACGAGCCACCGAGCGGGTCACACGTGTACGCACCTTTGCCCCACAGTCACTATGCTTAGGTGAGAGTGGTAGGGAGTCCAGGTCTTGCCTACCCTGGTCCCACGCGGTGCTCCACCATTTTGCGGCCCCATGGTCAGCCGTGGTGGAGAGACGGGTCCTGGCTGCGCAGGGCTCCCCGACCTCCGCATTCTTCTAGAATGGTGGCCGCTGATTCCCATCTGAAGTCGCACGGCCTTTGGAGACCTGCTTCGCTGTCTTCATTCTGGTCTCCATCCATCTGTAAGCAAACTCTAATACAGACGCTTAGCTATTCAAGGTTAGTATCTTACCTGAGGTTTTTTTTTTTTTTTTTTTTTATTTATTTTTATTTCTTTTTTTCTTTTTTTTTTTTATTTATTTATTTATTTATTTTTTTTTAAAGTATGGTGACCAGCCTCTCATGCTTAAATAACTTTTATATGCTGGCAGTCTGAACCTCTTGAAGACAATGCATACCCTGGAGCAGCAGGGCACTTGAATGTAGACAGGCCACAGAATCCCTGCAGCTGCAGTGTGGAGTCAGGCTGCCTTTGCTTGCAAGCCTGCTGCTTCCTGAATGCCAGCAACCCGCAGAAACCCCTGCGGGCTGCGGTGTAGAGTCGGGCTGCCGTCCATGGCAAGCACTGCAAGCCCTACTCCACATGCACACCGCCAGCCCGCAGTATCACCCCCGCGGGCTGTGGTGTAGAGTCGGGGCTGCCGCTCTGCCGTTAACTTCTGACGGCGAGCCTGCAAGCCCCACTCCTACATGCACACCGCCAGCCTGCGGTGTCCCCCGCGGCTGCAGTGTAGAGTCGGGGCTGCCGCTCTGCCGTTTCTAACTTTGAACGGCGAGCCTGCAAGCCCCACTCCTACATGTACACCGCCAGCCCGCGGTGTTCCCCACGGGCTGTGGTGTAGAGTCGGGGCTGCCGCTCTGCCGTCGCGAACTTGAGACGGCGAGCCGGCAAGCCCCATTCCAT